>JZKD02S2269949.1:111155-137584 GCA_000966675.3 Picea glauca | reverse complement strand
GTCGTCGATCGACATTGACAATCTCTGCACCATGATCGTTAGATCATCGGAAATGAAAATTCATGTGCCAAGGTATATGTTTATTGGATGGGACCCGTCCATATCTGTGACCCAATATAAAGGCGTCACATGACAACCAAGGGATGTGGAGCCCGAAAAATTAAACCAGTGTGCGCCTGTGGAGGTAAGGACCGACAAGGAAAGGCCATGGTGGCCAAAGACTATCAGGGAACCACTCCAAAGTGCTAGGTGGACTCGGGATTCCTTCTCATCATCCAATTCAACACAAATCAACTATTTTTTCACAGAAATTAGTGAAAATTATTGGAAAATTTCAGTGTTTTCCTAGTTATATTTTTGCTGTAGGGCATTTTCGAGGCCCTAAACAATGTTTTTAGATACTAAAAAATAATTCAATTAGAAAATCATGTTTGTAGCTCAAATGAAAGAGCTCCGTGGTAGATTTATAAAGGTGTTTTCCATTAATCAAACAGAGTTAGTATGCGGGAGTTACAAGTCAAATAGTGGAGGGTAAATTTTAAGACCCAATTAACTTCCGAAGGCCATAACTTCCTGCCCCAGAATTAGATTGGGGCACAACAAAAACCTATGGAAATATATTGGGCCATAGAAGATATCCATTGATCTAAATTCAAAATATGGGCACATAATAATGAGTAGGAGGGCATATAAGGTACTTGTAGCATTCATGGCCAAAAGTACAAATTGGCCTAAAACTTCAACAGGATGTATTTAACAACCTGGAGCTTAGATGAAGATAAAATTTGGCCATATTATTTTAAGTATGATTATGAAGGAACCCAGGTGGGATCCTGCAAAATATCCAAAGGAATGAGTGAAAATATGCATGAATATAGTTTAGACTTGCACCTGGATGAGGGGTGAGTAGAAGGAATTAATGGGTAATACTTAAATGACCATAACTTTCTGCTCAAGACTCAGAATTGAGAAAGAAAGAAGGCATTGGAAAGGCCTTGAACAGAAGAGTCTAGATATCCACCCATAAAATTGATCTAGGTAGTTAAATTCACAAGGAACTAGAATAAATAATTTTAATGCATTGTTGGAACAAAATTGTACATAATTTTCATGAATTTGTAAAATTAGTTAGTCTAACAAATCTTGTTGATGCACATTTTGCAGAGTTAATAGAAATTAGATCAAAATGGGATTAGAAAAGAGATCAACAATATGGAATATGTGTTAGTTTTATTCATATGAGATATGATCGATGTATTATTATAATAATGAGTGTTCCATATATAGGGAACATAAGGTGACCATCCATGAAAGGATGCGTCCCTTGAATAATCAATAACTATTTGTTATTATCATTTACTTATTATATAATATATATAATAATTATATTATTAAATATTATCTTTAGAGAATGTCTTCCCGATGTTGTCCAAACATCAACACTCCCTCTCAACGAGGGAGACATTCTGCAACATGCCACTCTTGTCTTTGAAGTATACAAACTTCACCCTAGACTCATGACACTTGTCTTTCAGTCTTGGGAGACATCTCTCTCCCACCTGAACCAAGGAGAAACTCCTTCTACGTCTTTCCCTCTAAGCCAATTAACTCTCTCTGAGATTAGGCTCACTTTGGGTCCGCATGTAAAAGCATATAACATCTTGAGTCTTTATCATTCCTTATCAAATCACCATGACTAGGACAAAGACTACACTAGGATATTTCACCACGGGCACACACCTATGAGTGAATGTCGACTTGATGCTAATTGACACATGGAAATATCTTCAAGCACCCTGAGTCCATATTATTCCTTGTCATGATCAAGGAAGGACTACTTCTGGGCTCATTTATCACAAGTGCACCTTTGTGATAAATGTATCCTATCTCCCTTGGTTTGCAACCCAATGTAGGAGAAGTTATGCCCAATGTTGAAACATCAACACTCCCTCTTATCTAGTGAGGTATCTTTCCATAGTAGTACACAAATATTGTCCAGAGACATGCAGTCTCTTCCAGTGGTACAAAACCACCATAGTAGTAAAAGATTTGTCACACATGGAACTCCCATGTGGACTTCTAGAGGCTACTCCCTCTAGGAACACTTAGGGTCAACTCCCCATAGTGTGAGACATCAAGGGTCAACTCCCTTGACATGTCCTCATGTTCTCTGAACATGGGACGATGGGATATAGGCCCAAATGCACTTATTCCTTTCTCAAATAGGTTCCCCACTTATCCCTTCTCGGATAAGTGTCATCACAGATCAAATCAACTCAGTCACATAGGAGTATGATCTGGAGAATGTCTCAGGAAGCTGCAAACATCAACACTCCCTCTCAGCAAGGGAGGCATTCTCTGCCACGCCAAGTCTGTCACAAAAGTACTTAAACTTCATCCTGGTTTGGTAAGAACATCAACAACCTGCTCATCTGTAGGAAGGTACTACACTAATACTTCCTTCCTCTGCACCATGTCTCGGATGAAATGGTACTTGATCTCAATATGGTTCGATTTGTCATGAAACAACGGATTATCAAAGATCTTCACACAACTTTGGTTACCATAATGAATAATGGTGGAATCCATCACATGTTCGGATAGATATTCAAGGAGTTTGTGAAGCCACACTGTTTCACAAACTGTCATACTTAATGAAATGTATTATGCTTCTGTTGTTCTCAACGCCACAAAAATTCATTTCCTGCTACACCAGGAAACCATGAAAGATCCCAAAGTGAAGCAACACTTGAAGGTTCTCTTTCTATCCACTGTGCTCCCTGCCCAATCCGAGTCAATACAATCCTGCCATATTATATCAATACTGGAAGTATATCTCACACCATGTTGAACTATGCCTTGCAATTATCTCAACACATGCTTCACAACAATCTAGTGTGTCTATCTCAGTTGGCTCATAAATTGGCTCAGTGCACTCACTGCATAGAAAATATATGGTCTAGTGTTAACCAGATACATCAATGATCCAATCAATTGTCTGTATGGGGTCAAATCAATCTCGTCGGAATCAGAAGAAGACACACATAGTTTCTTCATATTCGTCACCATAGCTGTAGCCATGCGTTTCAAGTTTAATAACTCAAACTTCTTCAATTTCTCAACTGTGTACTTCCCCTAACTCAGGAAGATCTCATTAGTTCTTTTCCAAGAAGTAGTGAATCATACCAAGGTCCTTCATCTCGAACTCAGAGGCCAATGCATACTTGCATTCAATAATAAATCTCTATGTACCTGTGAGGAATAAATCATCAACGTAGAGGACCAAAATCAGGGCCTCACCATTAACAGTTTTGTAGTACATGTTGGGATCAAAAACACTTTTGCTGAAGCCCAAACTCATCAGGTGTCCATCAATCCTCGCATACCAACCTCGAGGTGCCTACTTGATTCCATACAAGGCCTTATTCAACCTAAACACATGAGACTCCTTCTCATGTATGACGAAACCATCTGGCTGGTCGATGTATATTTCTTTCCCAATCTCTCCATTGAGAAAGGTTGTCTTCACATCCATTTGATGTAGTTTCCAACCCATGGATGCTGCGAGGGAAATAATCATTCGAATAGAAGTGTATCGAGCCACAGGAGAAAATGTTTCCTCATAATCTATTCCCTCTACCTGAGAGAATCCTCTAGCAACAAAACTTGCTTTGTGCTTCTCGATGCTTCCATCGGCTATATGTTTGATCTTATAGATCCATTTGGAATTCATTACAGACTTCCTTTGAGGTCTCGGAACAATATACCACACATCATTCTTCATGATGGACTGATACTCCTGCATCATGGCATCTCTCCATACTAGATGCCTCCTCATAACAGGAAGGATTGGAATCAATGATGTGGCTCATAGCTACAATAGAGCACGAATATCTCCGAGGTCTCTTTTTATCTCGAAAGGTACCATGAGGATTTTCATGTCCTTCTGCCTCCTGTAGAGTCTGACGAGCCTATGCAAGTATCTTCCGACCTACTGCAATATCTCTGGAAACATTAAGTGGAGCAACAAGATCAACGTGATCAATTTGATCAATAGGTGATGTCTCCCTATGAACTGTTGGAGCGTGAGGGGGAGAAGGAACCATCTCTTCCTGTCTCTCACTATCAATATCCATGTGAGATCCTCTAGATCTCCTAAAGGATACCTCCTCATTAAGGGTAACATTTCTTCTCATCTCAATCTATCTCTAACCAAGAATGTATATCTAGTATGCCTTTGAAGACTCATTGTACCCCACAAATGTACCCTTTCTTCCTAAAGGGTCTAGCTTGGTCATTTTCTCCTTGGGTACATGAATGTATACTAGACACCCAAACATATTAAGTTTTCAACTTTAGACTTCACTCTGGTGAAGGCCTCCTCAGGAGTCATGTTCCTCAAAGTCTTGTGAGGACTTATGTTCTAAACATATAATACAGTCATGGATGCCTCTGCCCACAGAAACGTAGGTAAATGATAATCATACTAAGTAATCTTAGACCATACTTGATATATTGAGGTTCCCTCATGAAACCAATGTCTCAAACATATCGAGGTTCCCTTATGGAGCCAATGTCCCCTAAGGCATATGAAGGTTTCCTCATGAAACCAATGTCTTGGTTCCTTTATCTGACTGTCTAAGGCATGATATCTTGGTTCCTTCATCTCTGACTAGGTCAAACGATACATAGTCAAATTTTTAATACACCGACAAATAATAAATCTCAAGGAAAACAATAAATCTCAACGATATAGGTTAATGGATGCAATACATCCTGAGAAGCACTTCGTGGAGTTCAGAGCCGAGTTTACTGGATGGTCCTGTGAAGAAGGGATTACACATGCCTTTCCACATATCGGCTACAACTATGTCCTAGTTGCCTAACATTGGACCTCGCTGACCAATGACGCCAGATTCATTGAGCACACGAATTTCATCAGGCGTGTCAATGAGGCAGTGCATGAGTGCAATGTAGCATGTCACGAAGTCACCATGGCTAGTGTTGTTGAACTCTAAGGCAACCATGTTCTGCAAAAGAACTTTAGTCTACATTTCTTGTATGTTGATCTGCGGAAGGTAGAGCATGCCCGAGTATGTGTAGAATTGTACCTCCTGGTTGGAGGACAACTTGAATATAATACCTCCCTTTACCAACTCCGTTGCACTATATGACTTGAGAACATCACGTCCTAGTCAAAATCTTGATGGCCACTAAAGTAGTCTCCTCTAGAAAGCGCAACATAGATGCATGGCTCAAATAAATTGCCGAATGGACCCCAAGCGGTCAGTCTTCCCAGTAGTCATCCATTATTCGTGTTTTCACTAATGGCAAACTAGAGCACAACAGTTTGGAATTACTTGAACTCTGTGAGTTTGTGAATTCGCTCCACTTACGTGCGGTGTGCCTCTCAAACCCATCGATTTTGCGAACAAGAGCTAAATCCGAGCAAGCACTTGTTCTTTAAGGTATATTATTGGCATCATTGACCAGGATAAAATCGCTCACCTTGCATGGCAGTGTCCTCTCTTTAAAGCCAAGGATTTGGCAACAATCTCTTGAACCCGACGATTGAGTTGTTCATGTGGACAATTGAGTTGTTCAAGGGTTTCAACAAGCCATTGGAAAGATAATTGATATTTGTATATGACGTAGAGGGTTGTACATTATCCTGCTGCTATGTATCATAGCAAGCTATCTCTCATTTTCCTGGGCCCTCCCGTGAGGGAGTCGAGCCCAATCCCGCTCTGATACCATGTTAGTTTTCTTCATATGAGATATGATCAATGTATTATTACAATAATGAGTGTTCCATATATAGGGAACATAAGGTGATCATCCATGAAATGATGTGTCCCTTGAATAATCAATAACTATTTGTTATTATCATTTACTTATTATATATAATATATAATAATCAATAATAATTATATTATTAATTATTATCTTTAGAGAATGTCTTCCCGATGTTGTCCAAACATCAACAATATGCACATAGGACTTATAGCCAAGGAGCAAGTCAAGGGGTTGTATGTCAGTATGGGTAATGAAGGTACAAATTCAAATGGACATGGAGAAGGCAAGGAGGAAAGAATGAACTTGGTAGAGACCATAAAAATTATGCAAAAGGATGTCCATAGTTATAAAGCTGATAATGAGAGGCTTATGAAATCCAAGGAGAAAAAAGAAGGCTTCAACATCAAGTTAATGCAGAGCTTGAACAAAATAGAGAAGAAGGTGGATAAGAAGACCGAGTCAAGAAAATCAAGGAGTCACATATCTCATGATGAGAGGAGAAGAACAATAAGTGTTTGAAGGCATCACCGTCACTCCCCAAGGCATTCAATTAGGAGAGCACACAGTAGTTCAAGTCCATCCCTTGTCAGGAAGCATAAGAGGAGGTCTGGGGTATAGAGCTACAGGGAGAGATGAATAATATCAAGCCTCCTACATTTGATGGTGAACACAAGAAGGATGAGGATGCAGAGATATAGCTATTGGGCATGAGGAAGTACTTCTAGTTACATAACTGCTCCTCACAAGCAGAAGGAAGAATTTCCATCTATCATCTCAAAGGAAAAGCATCAATGTGGTGGGACCAATTTGTTCAGGTGTGACACATTAATGAGAAAAATGTTACTTGGAGGGAATTCAGGAGGTATTTTCAAAATAAATACTTGACCAAACATTACTATGACAAGAAAATGAAGGAGTTATTTGAAATCGAGCTTGGGAGTACGACCATAGATGTATATGAAAGAAGGTTTTTAGAGCTACTGAAATATGTTTCTTTCATCAAGGATGAACACATTAAGATTCAGAGGTATCTCAGTGGTTTTCCATCTTTTGTCAGTGATATGATACAGTATGATGATCCCCAGACACTAGAGGAAACTATAAGGAGGGATACATGTCTTTATGATCAACATAGAGGAAGACCAAATTTCCAAAAGGCGTGGGAAGACAAAAAGAAAAGTAAGATGTACCAAAGGAAGAAGGGTGTTGGCCCTTGACCAAGTTTGAGGATCCTTGGTCATGTTTGACCTATTTTTGGGACTTCGACAGGTTGTTGAAGACGGAGTGCAAATCGAAGCAGAGATCACGGGATCTTGGCCCCTTTTTAGGGATTTTTGGGTTTTGGGCTTATGTAACGGGAATGGGGATGTTAGCCCATGGGTTTACCCATGTTTAGGCCCATTTTGTAATGTATAAATAAGTAGCTATGCGATGTAAGAAGAGGCTAGTGTGTTAAGTGCTAAAGTTTGATCTATGTGATCGAAGGAGGGAAAAGTATGTGATGCTAAGTGTTAAGTGTTAATTGTTAAGTGCAAGTGGTAACTGTAATTTCTTTGTACATACCGTGTGAGGCTTGCAGAGCTAAGTGCAAGTGATTGTAAGAGACTGTGGAAGGCTTTGTGTTGTAACTCAAGGAAGGAAGATCTAGCGAGGTGCGCAGATCTCCTGTCCTCTAAAAAGTAAGATCTCAAGGCTCTGTGCATGTAGCTGATTGACCAAAAATAATAAAAAGAGAAGAAGAGTTGGTGGACGTAGCCCCAAGGTGGGGGTGAACCACGTATATCCTATGTTGTGGTTTCTATGTGCTTTATGGTTGTTCTATTGTCTATTTGACTGGATGATTTGTACAATGATGTATGCTTAGAAGGATCTAATATGGTATCTTAGTACTGAATAATATGAATGAATGCTAGATTTGATCTATGTTGATATTCTTATTACTTGAATCTATTGGATCTGTATAAATACTGCGCTAATATGCTATTAGGGTTTAGCTGCATTGTAAACTAAGGTTGAATATTAATGAACTGTAACTACTAAGTCCTATGTTAAGGTGTTGTAATCATAGATCTGTGTCCTAGCTAAGGTTGCAGACACTGGAGTCCTGCAACCACCCCTGCCTTTACCTCGAGTGAGACTTCATCTACTTCACAGGTGTTGCCGAAAGGGTCAGTAGTTAGGGTTTTGTTGGTGCATTGTTGTAGCGTTGAACCCTGGGTCTACCCCTATGCCAACAAATGGTTCCATTGTCGGTACTTGAAACTGTGATTGTTGAGAACTAAGGTAAAGAAAAAGAGAAAGGCCCTACGCGTAGATCTGCTGCTGAAGTGCACAGTATCTGTCCTGAAACTGTGATTACGAGGAACCGAAGGAAAGAAATAAAGCTTTGTACATGTATTTGTTGCCTTAGTGCGCAGTATTCTACTTGACCTGTAAATCTCTGTGTTAAAAAGAGAAGTCAGAACCGAAGAAAATAGGTAAGATTTGGAAGCTTTGTGCTCTGGTAAAGGTAAGAATAGTGAAATTTTTTAGATCTGGAAGCTTTGTGCTCTGTTGAAAGTAATATTAGTGGAAATTTTTGTTTCAAGAGTATGGATCTAGGTATGCTTGATAATTGTTATTCTAGTCTGAAAACTAGGGCACAAATAGAAGAGAAGAGGTTTGATATGAGTAGATCTGATAGAAATAATGAAAGATATGTTATTCCTATGCATAGAACGAATGTTTGGAATAACAAATGGATGGAGGATCCTAGAAAGGTTTTTTTGCAGGTTAGCTACTATGATCCTAGTGTGCAATACATGAAAGGCTAGGGATCATTTAAGAAAAAAAGAGGATTAACCCTTTTTTATAGTTGCAGAAGACTGGGACATCTTGCTAAGGAGTGCCCTGGAAGAAGACCTGGTTGTCTTTGTTGTAAAGCTATGGACCATGAAGTTTTAGATTGCCCTAGAATGATTGCTAAGCTTGAAAGAATGAATATGAGACAAGAAAACCTTGAGGAAGGTCAAGAAATTGAGACCATGGTAGAACTCTAGATAGAACCAGAGATTGTACTACTGCAAATGAAAGATACCATAAATGATCACAGAGATATCAACTTACCAGAGATCTTCAAAGAAAAAGAATGCATAGAAGCAAGAATAGGAGACTTCGACATAGATTGTGTTATGGATGAGGAAACGCAGGTATATCATGACAGAAAGAACTTGGGAAGCTTTAGGAAATCCTATTACGATTGCTTCATTAGGAGGAATAGGACTATTCAAGGGAAAGATGATAAACCTATGTGGAAGACTCACCCAGGTATCTATGAGTGCTCATGGAGCTTCAACAGAAGAAGATTTTGAGGTTGTTAGATTCATTGAGAATAACACTCCATTTACTATGTTATTAGGAAAAACTTGGATCGAGAAAGATCAGACCAGAAGAAAAGAAGAGGAGGCCCAAGAACAAAAAAAGAAGGAATTAAAATATTTCATAGCACACTTGATTGCAGAACATGAGAATAGATCGAAGATACTTAGAACCAGAAACTCGGATCATGAAGTTGAAAGAAAATAAGAATATTCACAGACGAGTAGAGCACCTGCCCCCGATAAAGAAGCAATATTACTCTCTAGTCCCATGAAAGAATCTCAACAATGCGAAGCTGCTATGCCAAAATAAGAAAAGAATCATAATGGAAAGAGGAAAATCGAGACAAATATCACTGGGAAGAAGGATAGAAAACTTAGAAAGAAGAGAGCAAACATCGGAAAGTTACAGACAGACCCAGAGGGAACTTCACGGAAGGAATATTTGCAAAATTGGAACTTCGCCGGGATATCATAACAACTCCCCATGGCACTTCGCCATGACGAAGTTATATGACCGTTGGAAGCATTATAACTGTTGGAACAATTTTCTAGAATGGTTAGAACAATATTTATGACCAGAAATCTCACCATCGAACCATTGGGACCGCGCCGCAACAGACATAACTACATTGATGGAAAATTTCTTATCCATTAGAAAGATTTTTTACATCGTGTCTACTTAGTCTGTCGATTGTTTCACCAAGAACACTTTTGTGAATTGTATCAAAGCTAACAAGAGAACCCATTTCTACCGCGTTGTGCTTAGTGAGATCGACACCGATTTTATTGCTTTGAGCACTCATCCATCCACCCGATTTTTTCGATTGAGAGAGTGCATGTCGGATGAGCTCAACACTGTGGAGAAGTCAGTCGAGGAAGTTTTAATTGATCTGATGGCTGAGAGAGTGATGTCTACAAGAGTTCAACCTTCATCGACGCGAGGAGTGCAAGCCTCTCTGTCGACCGCTTGCGGATCCGGACCATCCCGACCGACATCAGAAAAAAGAACCAAGCACACAGATGATCTAGCAAACGCGAAGTTAATCCTGACCATCTTACCCAACTACATCCCACCTCTGGCTGGCAAGGTGAGTCATGACAATGTCCCGAGGGACTTTGATTACACCATGGTTACTGCGTACCTCCCGAAGGGGATACATACAGTCAAGATGTAGCAAGATAAGATCATGACGTTGAAGTTCATCGACTTCAACCTAGGTGACTAAAAGAATTATAGCATGCTTTCTCCTTACAATTATCTGACCAGGACGAAGGGGAAGAACTCAAAAATAATCCCCAAGCCATGGACTATGAACCTCGCGTAGTCCACCCTCTTGAATGTAATGAAAATCCCACACTTTGGAAGGCACCAGGAGGTTAACACATCTATTAAGCTCCTTCTCTCATGTTACCATGGTGGATATCTATGGCTAGATAGACGTATCACAGTCGATCCGACGCTGATTCATAGGATCATTGGTTTGAGCATGAAAGGAACTGACCTGCAAGACTTCTACCCAGGGAAGGCTTCTGACCGTGCCCTGGCATAGATAATTAAGGACACTTATGACGATGTAGAAAAGGGAACGCGAGGCTACAAGGTAATTTCCATACAGAATGACGCAGTGCGCTTGGCCTGCTAGTTGATCGTAGGGAAGCTAGTAAGGAAGAAATGACCTACACGAATCACAGGATTTGTTGTTGACCTAGCTGGGAAATGTGTAGAACGACTCCAGATGAACTGGTCGAAGTACTTGGTCAACCAGCTAGAATTAGATTTTCTTGAAGCTCAGGATTAGGGCTATGAATTCCACTTTAGCTGGCTTCTGATCTCATTTCATTTACCTCTTGGGAAATGTCGAAAGGTGTGACCTTCCCAGACATTGAGCCATTCGATCCTCTCACTGCGAAGTTCACCACGCTTTGGTACTTGAGCGATATGGAAAAACAGTGGTAGTCGAACACAGTCTTTCATATCTATTATCTCTAGCTAAAGAGGGCTACCAAAGTTGTCCCTCACATGATGTCGAACACCCTGCACCGGTTCCAACCCCTCATGAAGTTTCGTGAAGATCAACACTTCACTTATATCACCGCACGTGCAGATGAGCACAAAGAAGATATTCAATCATACTACAAGCTCATAGAGGAGGACCTTGAAGAGATCACCAAGGTTTGGTCTGCAAAACTCCTCATCCCCACAGACCTCATAGAAATGTCAGACCCTGAAGTAATCGACAACCCTAAGACCACTCATGAAGCAAATGATATTCTTGGACCCAACAGAAGGAAGAAGACTGAGGAGGTATAAAACTTGAGTAGTGCATCAGAAGGAACTACTTCAGTATCACCTGGACGAGGGGGTGATGATGAAGTAGAAAAGAAAAAGAGCAAAGAAGACCAGCATAAGAAAGGCGAAGTAACACCCCCTAGGGACCCCGCTGATGAGGCTGATCCCCTGAAGAAAATAAAGGTTTCTCCCATGAAACCCACTTCCCGAAATAAATCTAGAGCAACCTTGACTAAGTTGCATACTATGCTCACTGTAGATGACTTCGACTTTATCATCGCAATTGTAGAAAATGCCTCGTAGGATATCTTGTAGAAACATGAATCCAAGCAAGAGGAGATGTATGATAGAATTGAGGTTGAACTTAGAGGGGTACAACAGGCCCTTCAATCCAATCGCGGAGTATCCACTATGCCCCCACCACCAGAAGCACCTTAGTTGGGAGATGAGTCTGCCCCACTCTGCAGACTAGCTGACGTGAGCAAAGCTCGCCTTTGTCGCACACAGGAAGAAACCGAACAAGACACAGAGGCCCTAAATCAAGTACAAAAAGTAGTCATAGAGAAATGCCAAGTTGCGCAGCAAGAGAAGGCTGCCCTCCAAACTAAGTTTAAAGAAGAGAAAGCACATATCCAGTAAGAGAAAGAGCAGTTGCTCGCAATATAGGTGGGAGTAAAAGAAGCAATCAATAGAGCACTTCACTCTGTGACATGTTTATAACAAAAGGAGGAAGACCTAGTGGAACATCAAGTAGAGAATCTTGCGGAAGCTATCCAATAGCTTCAACAGAGAATCATAGACCTCGAGCTACTAACAATGCCAAGTACCCTGCAGGACGTGCAAGATCAATGAGAATCTACTGCCTGGAGAACAGTCGACAAGATCAGAGCATTCACTCTGGAATGCAAATAGCTAAGTGCTCACAGCACACAGAATTATGAACGACTCATTGAAGATACTGAGCTAAAGGTACTGGAGTCACAGCTCTAGGAGGAAAAACAATAAGCAACAACAGTATAGGCATAGTTGAAGCTCCTGTCAGCAGTTGAAAGGATGAAGTGATCCCAAGAACAACACACTTCTCAATAGCAGGTCCACACCATTTAGAGCAAAGTCATGGAAGTGACTCAAAGGCTCCAACCAGTCCAGGATGAAGCTTGCCAACTGTTTGAGAAGATTGAAGGCCGAGGTGTAGAGTTGGAATAAGTAGTCGCTACAGTTAAACATTTTTTAGAGGGACCTGTCAACGAAGCAGTCATCCAAGAGTTCTTCGAGCAGGAAGCCCTGGTGCAACAAAAGTTTGAAGCAACTCGAGGGTTTTGAAGCACAACTACCTAGACCAGAGTGATTCGGGAGGATTCACAGGTGAGTGTTGGGGGCCTGTTGGCCCTTGCCCAAGTCTGAGGATCCCTGGTCATGTTTGACCTATTTTTGGGACTTCGACAGGTTGTCGAAGACGGAGCACAAGTCAAAGCAGAGATCGCGGGATATCGACCCCTCTTTAGGGATTTTTGGGTTTTGGGCTTATGTAATGGGAATGGGGATGTCGGCCCATGGGTTTACCCATGTTTAGGCCCATTTTGTAATGTATAAATAAGTAGCTAGGCAATGTAAAAAGAGGCTAGTGTGCCAAGTGATAAATTTCGATCTATGGGATCGGAGGAGGGACAAGTATGTGATGCCAAGTGCTAAGTGTTAATTGATAAGTGCAAGTGGTAACTGTAATTGCTTTGTGCATACTATGTGAGGCTTGCAGAGATAAGTGCAAGTGATTGTAAGAGACTGTGGAAGGCTTTGTGTTGTAACTCAAGGAAAGAGGATCTAGCGAGGTGCACAGATCTCCTGTCCTCTGCAAAGTAATATCTCAAGGCTCTGTGCATGTAGTTGATTGACCAAATATAGTAAAAAGAGAAGAAGAGTTGGTAGACGTAGCCCCAAGGTGGGGGTGAACCATGTATATCTATGTTGTGGTTTCTATGTGCTTTATGGTTGTTCTATTGTCTATGTGATTGGATTCTTAGTTCACTGATGTATTCTTAGAAGGATCTAATATGGTAGCTTAGTACTGAATAATATGAATGAATGCTAGATCTGATCTATGTTGATATGTTTATTACTTGAATCTATTAGATCTGTATAAATACTACATTGATCTGTTGTTAGGGTTTAGTTGTGCTATAAACTAAGGTTGAATATTAACGAACTGTATCTGCTAAGTGCTATGTTAAGGTGTTGTAATCACATATATGTGTCCCAACTAAGGTTGCTAACACTGGAGTCCTGCAACCACCCCTGCCTCTACCTCGGGTGAGACTTCATCTGCTTCACACGTGTTGCCGAAAGGGCCCACAATTAGGGTTTTGTTGGTGCGTTGATGTAGCGTTGAACCCTGGGTCTGCCCCTATGCCAACAAAGGGGTCCAAGACACAATTCTTCAGAAATAATTCTCAGGGGCAGTCATCTCCTAAAGAACCCATAATGATCAAGACAATGGGGCAAAGACCAAGGCAACCACCTATTCAATGTTGGGGTTGTGGGGGAGATCATATCTTCATAGTTTGTCCTCATAGAGCTGAAAAAGTGAGGATTGTTCAAAATATTTAACAAGTTGTTACATTGGAGGACATGGGAAAAAATGTACCGAGGATCTATGTAGCACTGGATAACAAGCAAGCTAAGTTTCAGTGACATATGATTGAAGTGGAAGGTAAGATCAACAACTGACCCATTGCTATTTTAATTGATTCATGAGCTATTCATAGTTATCTAGATCCTAAGATGGTGGAAATATTTCAATTGTCAAAAATCAATCTTGGAAAGCCTTGGTTAGTGCAACTAGCTATTGGAGATAAAAGGAAAACTAATGATATGGTTAAGGCATGTCCAATGGACATGAATGGACTGGGCACATGAGCATATTTGAATATCATACCTTTGGGCTCATATGATTTCCTTATTGGTATGGATTGGTTGGAAAAGAATCATGCTATCCTAGATTTTTCTAATAAGGCCTTTACTTGTTTGTATGAGGAAGGAAACTTGAGGACAGTTCAGTGAATTCCCAGGGCAGTAACCATCAGAGAAGTTTCAGTCTTGCAGCTCTAGAAAAGTTTCAGCAAAGGGTGTCAAATATTTGCAGCACATATGGAAGAGACACCTAAAGATAAGGTGCCAAGTATTGAATATTATGTAGTCCTAAATAAGTTTGAAGATTTGTTTAAAGAAATACTAGGATTTCCACTCAAGAGAGATATTGATTTCTCTATAAATTTGATGCTTGGAGCAACCCCAGTATCCAAGAATCCTTATAGGATGAGTACACCATAGTTAAAGGAACTGCAAATTCATCTTGAAGAGATTTTGAAGAAGGGGTATATACACCCAAGTGTGTCACCTTGGGGTACCCCAATGTTGTTTATAAAATAGAAGGACGATACCTTGAGGCTTTGCATTGACTTTAGGCAGTTAAACAAGGTAATTGTTAAGAGAAAGTATCCTTTGCCAAGGATAGATTACCTCTTTGATCAACTAAAAGATAGTAATATATGATCCAAGATTGATATTAAGTTAGGCTATGATCAGGTAAGAATTAAAGAAGAATACATCAGTAAGACTTCCTTCATAACAAGGTATGGTCATTACGAGTTCACAGTGGTGCCATTTGGGTTATAAAATGCACCAGTTGTCTTCATGTGTTTAATGAATGGTATTTTCATGGATTACTTAGATAATTTTTCCATTGTCTTCCTAGATTACATTCTTGTATATTCTAAGTTTGAGGAAGAGAAAGAACAACAATTGAGGATGATATTACAAGTATCGTTGGAGCATCAGTTGCATGCAAAATTGAGAAAGTGCTCATTCTACTAGAAGCAAATTCATTATTTGGGCCATATCATTTCAAAGGAAGGAATAATAGTGGATCCAGAAAAGATAAGGGCCATTGAAGGATGGCCAACACCAAGGAATGTCTATGAGGTGAGATCATTCATGGGACTTGAAGGTTACTATAGAAGATCCATTGAGGGATTCTCAAAGATTGCACACCCAATCACTTCCTTGCAAAGGAAGGGTGTGGAAGTTAGAGTGGACATCGGATTGTGAAAGGAGTTTCCAGCACTTGAAGCATTCACACAAGTGCTCCAATATTAAAGATTGTTGATCCAAATGAAGACTTCATTGTATGCAACGATGCATGTAAAGAAGGACTCGGTGGATTTCTTGGTCATAATGGACATGTGGTATGCTATGAATCAAGAAAATTAAAGGAGTGTGAAAGGCACTATGCTACTCATGATTTAGAATTGGCAGTCGTATTGCATGCCTTGAAGATGTGGATGCACTACCTCATTGGGAAAAAAATTGAATTGAGGACAAACCATAGTGGTCTGAAATATTTATTTGGACAACCAAATTTAAATGCCAGGAAAAATAGATGGTTAAAATTCGTCAGTGAATATGACTTTGGTATAAAGAATATAAAATATAGAGAGAACAATGTGGTTGATGCACTCAGTAGGAGGGTGCATGAGATGCATGCTACAACCATTAGCATGTACCAATCAGATTTCAAGGACATAATTTCATAGGCTGCAAAATCATATCATAAATACATGGAGGTAAAGGAAAATTTTCAGAAAGGTAATTTGCAGCAAAAAAGTGAAGAATATAACCTGGAAAAGACTGAAATTCTCATGTACAAGGGTAGAATTTATGTGCCAAATTCTTAAGAATTGAAAAATATGATTTTAAAATAAATGCATAATGTGCCTTATGTTGGGCACCCAAGTTACCATAAAACTATTGCAGTTGTCAAGAGCCAATATTATTGGCTAGGTATGAAGAAAGAGGTTGTTGATTTTATTGCCAAGTGTTTGGAATGTCAAAAAGTCAAGGCTGAGCACAAACATCCAGTTGGTCTGCTACAACCATTACCTATTCCTGAGTGGAAATGGGAAGTTGTAACAATGGATTTCATCACCAAGCTTCCAAGAACAACCAAGCAACATGATTCCATCATGGTGGTGGTGGATAAGATCATTAAAGTTGCCCACTTTATTATAGTAAATCCCACTCACAAGGCAACCAACATTGTTGATATTTATATGAGATAAATTGCCAGTTTGTATGGTGTTCCTAAGACAATTATATCTGACAGAGATCCAAAATTTACATGAAAGTTTTGGAAAAGGATTATTGAAAAGATTTGGGACCTATATGAACTTTAGAACAACCTATCATCGAGACTCATATGGGAAAATAGAGAGGGTGAATCAAGTGATTGAATATATGTTGAGGATGTATGTGATGGATAAACCATCCAAATGGGAGGATTACTTGCTTTTGGTCGATTTTGCTTATAACAATGGGTATCAAGCATCTCTAAAGATGATTCCATTTGAGGCACTTTATGGGAGAAAGTGAAACACACCAGTGATTTGGGACACACCAATGAGTTGGGACAACCCAACATACAGAGCAGTGGTTGGATCATAATTACTCAGGGAAATGAAAGAGCAAATGGTGAGAATAAAAAATAATTTAAAGCCTTCCGAGGACAGGCATAAAAGTTACGCTGATAAGGGAAGAACTCACAGGGAATTTAAAGTGGGCGACCATGTTTACTTGAAAGTAAAAGCCAAAAGAAGTTCCATGAAGTTGGGAAATTGTTCAAAGTTGGCAGCTCGTTATTGTGGGTTGTTTGAAATCCTAGAGAGGATTGGTCCTATAGCATACATGCTTACCTTACTTGCATCAATGTGTATTCATAATGTACTCCACATGTCATTTCTTAAAATGTATGTGCCTGATGCTAATAATGTCATTGATTGGAATGTGATCCAAGTGGAGCAAGAAGGTGAATTTCAAGTGCAATCGGTTTGAATATTGGACCGGAAGATCAAGCAGCTCTGGAATCTAGCAATAGGACTGGTAAAGATCCAATGGACATGGTACAACCCAGAGGATGTAGCTTGGGATCATGAGGATGCTATGCGGGAAGAATACCCACATTGTTTTGAAGAATTTTGAATTTTTGATTGTATATGTGTATATATTTCATTGAGGACAATGCATAAATAAGGGGGAGGGGAATGTAATACCCCTAGGTCGAACCCTAATTGTACATATAAATGTAAAAGAACACATAGGATGGTGAGCCAGGATATTTTGGGCCAGAGTTCCTTTGTGTATATGTATTTTGAGGCAAGAGTGCCTATGTGGTTATTAAGATATGGAGCCATATGCTAAAATGGCTAGAGAGACATCATTGTAATATGTAATCACACACAAATTTTAATGAAAACACATCATTCTTACAGACCAACCATGTAAAAGAGTACGGGGGGGATAAACTATACTAGAAAGAGAAAGGGGACTAAAATTTTAGGAAAGGGGCTAAGCTAGGGGGGATTAAGCCCAAAGAAATATTATATTAATATTCCTTAAAGTATAAAGTATGGATATTTATTTTATCCTAAGTTCTAAGGATGGGGCCAAGTGGGGGTCAAGTGGGCCCAAGGTAGTTCCCAACATGACAACACGACAAGTGTTAAGTTGGGAACATGCATACATATAGTTTGGACTTAGTTGATTTTCCTATGATTATATCTACATTACTTCACTCACTCATCTATCATATGTACCCTACTTTTACTATCACCTATACATGTACCTGTACCTGGGAATATTTGGAGTGGAAGAGGCGGGTTATCATGCTCATGGACTATTGAAGAAGCAGGTTGTCAAGCATGTGAGAATTCTCTATAGGTGAGAGAATTATTGGGAATTAATTCCCAAGGTGCCAAGCTATAGCTACATGGATCTAAGACTTCATGTCTGGCATGTTGTTGAAGCCTCGGAAGGGAAGTGGGGCAGTTGAAGGATTGATGAGTAGAGAAAGGCCACACTTCTTAGGGTGGGACAAGCATGTGGGGAATGAGGGATTGTAGGTTGTTATCTTGAGTTGGAACCTAAGTCCGCGCTTTATATTTTCTGGGATATCTTAGCCTGGGTTATGATTCCCTTGCCTAGGTGGATTTTAAGCCCCAGCTCAGGGGTGACCCACTACTGAGAGTTTTGAGAAGTATGGTCTAAGGCTAGGAGGAACATGGAAGGTATGCACATAGTTGGTGTTATTTTTACTAAAGATAAGTGTCTATTGTGTGTTAATTCATGTGTTGTTTTAATATTCATGCAATTTTTTTCATGGGTTTTTCCTGTGTAAGCTGCATGTATACTTTTGTTATTATTTTGTATGAATCTGTGCATTTGCAGAGTATTTTTATGAATTAAATTAGTATCATAGTTCAAAATTTTAAATGGAATATCCCAACAGGTGGCTGGGGATTCTACAATGTGGCATCATAGCTCCATATTCGACATTGAGCTTGGATGGGACAAGTTATGAGAATTTTGAAGGGGAAAATTGCAGAAAACTAATTTCTAGAGTATCTCTGTAAGTCGGTTGACAAAATTATTACAGTGAAATTTAAGAAATTTCACGGTAATTTTAAAGAGGGAGCCTAGGAACTTAAAAATGAGCAATTTGATCTATAATTGGGAAAAAAATAGGACCTATATATGGCCAAAATTTGAAATTGCAAAGTGCCACGATGAAATTAAACTGAATTGGACATTTCTGGGAAAAGGCCCCAAATCCTATAGTTAAATTATGGAAAATTTGAAATGGAGGAGGTCAAAACTTGTGTGCAAAGGTTAATTTTTTATTCACAAGATCGGATTTGGCCACATGAATCTAGGCGCAGAGTTTATATGGTGGCTTGAAAAAGAAATTTCAAAATTATGCAATTTGGGCGATTTTGGACAAATTGGGAAAATTTCAAAATAGGCGAAAATGGGAATTTTTTTTTCTGTACCATGGCATCAATATGACATGGAGGGTATGTTTCAGATGATGTGGATGAATGGTAATATGTACCACCATGGTGGCATGGTAGCATAGTTGGCATGTGAGTGGCGCCACAAAGGCATCACCTTCCTACCCGATGGAACCCCAAATCTCGAACATGTGACAACCCCACGTTAATTGTGAGGGTTCCGAGGTGGTTAAATTAACCACAGGACATGGGTATGCAATGCATCAGGGTATGACTCGTCACCACGGTCTTAACCGTGGTTAGGTTTTGTGGCCCTCCCCCCCTAGTTTAATGGTTGGCAGGTTAGGGGGCCTGCAATGTGACAAGGGTCATCGATCGTTGCCAACACCCTCTGCACCATGATTGTTAGATCATCAAGCGTTAAAGTTTGCATGTCAAGGTATATGGGTGTGATATGGGACCCGCCCATTTCCGTGACCCAATATAAAGGCTCCACATGGTAGCAAAGGGATGTGGAGCGCAAAAAATTGAACTGGTGTTATCTTGTGGAGGTAAGGACCTACAAGGAAAGGCCATGGTGGCCGAAGACTAACAAGGAACCACTCCAAAGTGACAGGTGGACTTAGAATTCCTTTTCATCATCCGAGTCAACAAAATTCAACTATTTTTTCGCAAAAAATAGTGAAAATTATTAGAAAATTTTGGTGTTTTCCAAGTTATGTTTTTAGATACTCGAAATAGTGCACCTAGAAAGAATATTTTGTAGCTGAAATGAAATAGCTCGGTGGTATCTTTCTAGCGGTGTATTCCATTCATCAAACAAAGTTAGTATGAGGGAGTTATAGGTCAAACAGTGAAGGGTAAATTTTAAGACCCAATTAATTTCCTAAGGCCATAACTTCCTGCTCCGGAATTGGATTGGGGTACAGGAGTAGCCTATGAAAATATCTTAGGCCATAGAAGATATCCATGGGGATAAATTAAAATTTTGTGCACATAAGAATGAGTAGGAGGGCATAGAAGGTACCTTTAGCATTCATTGCCAAAAGTATTGATTGGCCTGAAACGTCAAAAGGATGTATTTAACATCCTGGAGCACTGATGAAGATAAAAATTGGATAGATTATTCAAAGTATGATTATGAAGGAACCCAAGTGGGCTCCTGCCAAAAATCCAAAAGTACGGGTGAAAATATTCATAAATACAGTTCCTACTTGCACTTGGATGAGGGGTGAGCAGAAGGAATTAATGGGTAATATTTAAATGACCATAACTTTAAGCTTGAGACTCAGAATTGAAAAAGGAAGTAGGCGTTGGAAAGGTCTTAGAAAAAAGAGTCTAGATATCCACCTAAAAAATTTATCTGGGTAGGTAATTTCACAAGGAATCAGAAGAAACAACTTTAATGCATTATTGGAACATAATTGTACATAATTTTCATGAATTTGTAAAATTATTTAGTCTAACAAATCTTGTTACCTGCACATTTTGCAGAGTTAAAAAAAATTAGATAAAAACATGATCAACACAGAGATCAACAATATGGAACATGCACAAATTACTTACATCTATGAAGAGGAAGTCAGGGGGTTATATGTCAGTATGGGTAATGAATGTACAAAATCAAATGGACATGGAGAAGGCAAGGAGGAAAGCATGTACTACTTGGTAGAGATGATAAAAAGTCTAGAAAAGGATGTCCATAGTTATAAGGATTATAATCAGAGGCTTATGAAATCCAAGGAGCAACAAGAATGCTTCAACATCAAGTTAATACAAATCTTGGACATAATAGAGAAGAAGATGGATAAGGAGACTGATTCAATCAAATCAGGGAGTCACAGATCCCATGATGAGAGGATAATAACAAGAAGTGTTGGAATACATCACCATCACTCCCCAAATCATTCAACTAGGAGAGCATGAAGTTCTCCAAGTCCATCCCACGTTAAGAACTATAAGAGGAGATCTGGGGTAGATGAGCTACAGGGAGAGATGAATAAGATCAAGCCTCCTACATTTGATGGTGAAAATAAGAAGGATGAGGATGTAGAGACTTGGATATTGGGAATGAGGAAGTACTTCCAGTTACATAACTATTCCTCACAAGAAGAAGGAAAATTTTCCATCTATCAGCCCAGAGGAAAAACATGAATATGGTGGGACCAATTTGTGCAAGTGCAACACATTGATGAGAAGAAGGTTACTTGGAGGGAATTCAAAAGGTATTTTCAAAATATATACTTAACCAAATGTTACTATGATAAGAAAATGGAGTTCTTTCAACTCAAGCTTGGGAGTATGACCACCGATGATTATGAAATAAGGTTTTTAGAGCTGCTAAAATATGTTTCTTTCATCAAGGATGAACAAGTTAAGATTCATAGGTACTTGAGTGGGATGCCATATTTTATTAGTGATAAGATACAATATGATGATCCCAAGACACTAGAGGAAACTATAAGGAGGGATAAATGCCTTTATGATCAGCATAGAGGAAGACCAACTCTACAAAAGGCATGGGATGACAAAAATAAAAGTAAGATGGACCAGAGGAAGAAGGGGACCAAGCCATCATTCTTCATAAATAATTCTTAGGGGTAGCCTACTCCTAAAGAACCCAGAATGACCAAGACAATGGGACAAAGACCAAGGAAGTCACCTATTCAATGTTGGAGTTGTGGGGGAGATCATATGTTCAGAGATTGTTCTCATAGAGATGAAAAAGTGAGGATTGTTCATAATATTCAGCAGGTTGATACAATGGAGGACATGGGCAGAAATCTACCAAGGATCTATGTAGCTCTGGATAACAAGCAAGTTGAGTTTCAGTCACATATGATTGAAGTGGAAGGTAAGATCAAAAACCAACCCATTGCTATTTTAATTGATTCATAATCTAGTCATAGTTATCTAGATCCTAAGATGGTGGAAATATTTCAAATGCCAAGAAGAAAGCTTGGAAAACCTTGGTTAGTGTCGCTAGATACTGGAGCTAAAAGGGAAATTAATTAGATGTTTAAGCCATGTCCAATGGACATGAATGGATTGGGCACACACACATATTTGAATATCATACCTGTGTGCTCATATGATTTCCTCATTGGTATGAATTGGTTGGATAAGCATCATGCTCTCATAGATTGTTATAATAAGGACTTTACTTGTTTGGATGAGGAAGGGAACTTGAGGACAATTCAGGGAATTCCCAGGGAAGTAACCGTCAGAGAAGTTCCATCCTTGCAAATGAAGAAAAGTTTCAGGAAAGGGTGTCGAATATTTGCAGCACACATGGAAGAGACACCTAAAGATAAGGTGCCAAGTATTGAAGATTATGCAGTCCTAAAGAAATTTGAAGATGTATTTAAATAAATATCGAGATTGTCACCCAAGAGAGATATTGATTTCTCTATAAATTTTATGCTTAGAGCATCCCCAATATCCAAGAAGTTTTATAGGATGAGCACACTAGAGTTAAAGGAATTGCAAATGCAGCTTGAGGATATTTTGAAGAAGGGGTATATACGCCCAAGTGTGTCACCTTGGGGTGACCCAGTGTTGCTTATAAAAAAGAAGGATGGTACCTTGAGGCTTTGCACTAACTTCAGGCAATTGAGCAAGGTAACTGTGAAGAACAAGTGTCCTTTGCTAAGGATAGATGACCTCTTTGATCAACTGAAACATGCTAAGATATTCTCCAAGATTGATCTTAGGTCAAGCTATCATCAAGTAAGAACTAAAGAAGAAGCCATCGACAAGAATACCTTCAGAACAAGGTATGGTCATTATGAGTTCACAGTGGTTCCATTTCCATGGTCAACTGCACCAATTGTCTTCATGTATTTAATGAATGCTATTTTCAAGGATTACTTAGATAAGTTTGTCATCATCTTCCTAGATGACATTCTTATATAGTCTAAGTCTGAGGAAGATCATGAGAAACACTTGAGGATGGTATTACAGGTATTGAGGGAGCAATGGATCCATAAAATATAAGGGCTATTGAAGAATGGCCAACACCAAGGAATCTCTCTGAGGTGAGATTATTCATGAGACTTGTAGGTTACTACAGAATATTCATTTAGGGATTCTCAAAGATTGCACCCCCAATCACTTCCTTGCAAAAGAAGGGTGTGAAATTTCGAGTGGACATTAGATTGTGAAAGGAGCTTCCAACACTTGAAGCATTCGACTGACCCAGGTTAGTGCCTTTGGAAATAAATTGGGCCCAAAATCCCCAAAAAACATCGTTTAGGGCCTCAAAATGACCTTGGAAGTTTGGAACCCGAAAAACTGTCGAAAAACTACCAAGATGGAAAACTATTTTTTGAGCCCATGGAATAGGTGGGTGGCCACCGATATCCATCTGAATCAATCCTCCCTCCTTAGGAAGCAATGGTCTCCATTGCATTGAGTTCCTGGGGGAGAGAGGCGACCAATTTGAATGGCCAACTTAGTTGCCACTGATATCCACTTGGATTAGTGGGGCAGTAAGCCCCAACACACCTGCCTATCGGGTTATGGGGTCTAAACATAGATGAAACAAGATCTATGAATCATGAATATAATCAGGGTCCATAACATACATTAAGGCATGGATATCCCCTATCACCTTTCCTCTTCTTAATCATAGTGGAAGATTTGAGTAAAATGTTGAAGGAAGACAAAAATAATAGATCACTGAAAGGAGTTAGGGTTATAGAGAGAAAAATTATTTCACATCTCCTGTTTGTGGAAGATATTTTTTGTTCCATCCAAGGTACTATTAGAGAATTGTTTGTACTTGAAAAATATTTGATTTATTCTATGCAACCTTAGGGATGGAAATCAACTTAGAAAAATCTTGTACAAATTTTCACAACTGTTTCGAAGAGGAATTGGCCTCTATAGACAACATAATCCGTACCCCAAATTAAAGCATTGGATGATGGTTTCAAGTACTTAGGATTTTATTTAAATCCTGATTTTTATAGAAAGGGGGACTGGGGATGGTTGATTAGCAAAATTGAAGCCAAAATCTCAATATGGATCAATAGACTCCTCTCTCATCGAGGAAGGTTAGTTCTTCTAAAAGAAATTCTTTAAGGTATCCCAACATATTGGAATTTTATTGCAGCAATACCCAAAGGGGTCCTCACCATGATACATACATTAAGTTTTCAATATATTTGGAAAGGGTAGAAATCAAAAGGATGTTTGCATTTAGAAAAATGGTTTTCCATCACTCTTCCTAAATATATATGAGGATGGAGTCTGAAGGACATCCATTCCTTTTCTCATGCATTGGCCAGTAGAAATTTATGGAGACTCACTCAAGGAAATACCCTATGGATCAAGATTATGAATTCTAAACATTTTCCCTCCATGTATATCATCGATTGGTTCCACATTTTGTTTAAATCCTCAAAGGGTTCCATTGTGTGGAAGGCGTTGGTGAAGGCTTTCTCTTTGCTGGGAGACTGGACAATTTGGAAAATAGGGAATGGAAGAAGTATTCGACTGGGTGAGGATCCTTGGTTAGTCTCGGGTTCATTTTACAAATTCTCTAATCCCTTGATTCAGAAGCTTAGGGACCTAAACATATTCAGCTTAAATGATGAAAGTGTAAGCTCACCATATCCTAGAGGTCATCTCAGATGGCGTGATGTTGCATCATTGGGTTTGTTTAGAAGCCTAGTTGAGGAATGGGAGAGCTTCTTAGGTCAGTTATGTGAGAACTTCATTTCTTTGGACGACAGTTCAGAAGATTTGTTGTGTTGGTCTAAGAACCCTAGGGATGATTCCTTTATAGGCAAATTAGGCTATAAATATTGGCATGAAGACATATTTGAAGTCCCTAAGAAGTGGTGGTGGGGATGGATGTGGAAATTCAAAGAACCCATCAAATGTAAAATCACTCTTTGGTTCGAACTAAATAATACACTTCTTTCTTGGGATAATGGAATTAAAATTGGTTGGATTGGACCCAAGCGATGTATTCTCTGTACAGAAAATTATGAATCCATTTCTCACATTTTATTTCTTTTCCTTTTGCAGCCTAGGTAATGAAGATGATCAAGAAAGAGTTGAGCACTAAGTCTTCTTGGCACAAGGAAAGTTTGGATGAATGCCTTAAAGAGTGGATTCAATATAGATCAGTAAAGATTTACGATAGTATTATGAGTTTGTTGGTTACTAACATTTGGTGGGATAGTAATACAACCACTTTCAATGACAAGTTCGTTCCTTCGGAAGTAACAACTTCCATTACTCTCAACCATGAAACATAATTCAAGGAATATCCTAAAGAGAAATCGATTCGAAATCCAATTCTCCCCTCTCTTGACTATGAGATTCCTTGGGGTTATTTTGATGGGGCAAGCCAAGTGCATCCCCTAAGGTGTGGAGTGGGAGTAGTGTTGTTTATCAATCACAACCATTGCTTGTTTATCATATATGCTCCAGGCCTTGGCTCCAATAACAGGGAAGAATTCATTTCACTTTGGACACTTCTAGAAACAACCAAATAAAAGTATGTAAAGAAGCTTTAGGTCATGGGGTATTCTAAATTAGTCATTGACTGGGCTAGGAAGAAAAAATTTGCTCAGGATATTAGACTTGATCCAGTCATGCGGGACATCGATATTTCTTTTCTCTTTTTTGATCGGATTTCCTTAAATCATATTCTTCATGAGATAAATGTAAAAGCAAATGATCTTTCAAAAGAGGCTCTTCTCCTTCCTACCGATGATTTTGGTTGCTATGAATTCTTTGGAGTAGAAACCAAATCAATGGAATTTAGTTTCTAATGCAGTGTTGGAATGATATAGAAAGTATGCAACTATATGAATATGTTTTTTTTTTTGTAAAGATTGAAAGAGGGAAATGAGTGAGAAAAATATCTATAGGAGGTGATGTTTTGGTTATAATAGTTTATTTAGCATGCCTAGTAAAGAATATTTAATCAGACTATAGTATGTATATTTCCTTTTTGGTAATTTTTATTGGATTTGATCCAATCATTAATATGCACATTGATCGAGATTATGGAGGGGGGGAATTCAAGAAAAGGAACCTGAAAGGAAGCTTACAGGGCTCATGGATCAAAGAAAAAAAACATATGGTCGAAAGCCAAGAAATTTTACACTGAAAAATCAAGCGCTAAGA
>JZKD02S2269949.1:70827-83471 GCA_000966675.3 Picea glauca | reverse complement strand
TATATATAAAAGAGAGAGAGACAAATAACAAATAATCTATATTATTATGAAGCTTCTTTCATAGACTAATGGTTCTTTTCTTTTCGAGTTTTTATTAAAGTTTTTTCATAAATGTCAATTAGAAACTTATGAAAATGTGAGTATTATTTTGTGGACATAATTTTATTAGAATTATTCAAGACACTTATATATTTGCTTGTGAGGTTGACTAGGCATATTTCCTTAATTTATTTCTTCTGATTCTTGTAAAGTGAAGGAAAGATACATTTTAAATATGAGTAAAGTTTTTGATGTGAAGTTGGATTCGAAATTATGTATTCATAAAAAAATAAAAAACATATTTAGTTATAAAAAAATAAAATAAAACAAAATTTTAATTAAAGTGTATTGAAAATCATGTTATACTTGGATTAAATTAATGATTTATGAAAGTACTTCAATCTATCATATTATATCATATTAGTAGTTTTTTAACAATTACAAGAATATTTCATTATAGTAATAAGTTGTTAAAACAATTTGTTAATTGACAATAGTACATATGTGGTTAAAATTTGACAAAAACTTTCGACAATAAGGATAAATTCAATCATATCGTTTCAAATTATGACATAATATTAAAATTTTAATCTTTTTTTTGTGTGTCTCGATGAATGTCGGACTTCCAACGCACATCTATAACCATTGATCTTTCGATGATAGTTTGTCGATCTTTCTACAAACGTAGAGGATGCCAACTACCCATCTGAAAATGGTTTAATGATCATTCACTTCATTTGACTTTGTCAACTTTGACATAGTCATCGTTCGTCAGAAGATCAGTGAAGGTTAGTGATTTTAATAATTTTGTTGTAGGTCTGACGGTTATAAAATCTTTTATGTTCATTGTTTGTTGCATGATTTATTATTCTTCTTGTTATATGCTACTGCCTCAAATCCAATTATTGATCTGCATAGCTCAGATTTTGTACTTTCAAGGTTACAATTTTTTAATATTACTTTGTCTCTTTTTTGAATACCTAGATTGGAACCCTAACCCTTAGAACCTCTTTCATTTGGTGACACAAATTGTTCCCTGGGAAATAGGTATGAACATGTCTACTCAATTCCATTTAATTATTGTACAATTTGTCTTGGTCTAGTTATCTTTTATTGTTTGATTTTATTACTTTCTTATTAGTCAAGCTTTGGAACTTATGTGGTAAAAATGCATTGTTTTGATTTGTTGATTAATTGTTGACTATTGTTATAAACCTTTAATAAATATATGATGAAAATGGATTAATTATATAATACATATGGGGTCAATATAATTCGATGACATTTGTACTATAAGAATATATTTGTATATTGCGAAGCTGGATGGAGCCACTCTTCCTTTGGTGCACGATAGCTAGGGTTTAACCCTGTCCGCTCACAGCCTCTATGGGAGCCGAGCTTGCAGCCCATTTTTCTCTTCTTCGTTGGCAATGGTCGCAGTTGCATCTATCTTTGTGGGTGACCCAGACAGTGGGGTCTTTCCTTCCATCACTTCATCCAGGTTGGTTTTAGCTTCACAATCCATGGATTCTTTTCAAAATGTTGCTCAGTGGGACTTTTCTCCTTCTTCGTCGTCTCTTCTAGTTTGGGAAGCCCCTCCCCTTGTCATCCCCATGGGACAATATGTTGAGAAAGAGGAATAATACTACATATCCATGATTTTGGTATGTCGTTTCAATGGTTTTTGGCCAAAGTTAGTTTATCTCAACAGTTGGATCTTGGCTACTTGGATCCCTATTATGTAGTAGCAATCTTTCATTCATCCTTGTGCTAAAGGATTCTTCATTGTTCAGTTCAACATTGAGGAATATCGAGATATGATTCTCAACTTAGGTCCATGGTTTTGGGGTAACTCAGGTTTGTGCATGAAACCCTATACTCCTTTCAATCCAACTACTGACATTCTCTCCTCAACTGCTATTTGGGTGAGGCTTCCCAACCTTCCCTTGCATTTTTGGAGTTTACCCTCTCTTGAAGCCATCAATTCAGCTTTAGGAAATTTTCACTATGCATGTAGTGAAACTACAAGGCACAATACTTCCACGTTTTCTTGTATCTGCATGGAAATGGACTTCAATAAAGGATTCCCTACTAAAGTTATTCTTACTAGTAAAAATTATTCTTGGTCTCAAAAACTAGACTGTTAGAGAGTTTCCTTGTGTTGAAGATCTTGTTTTGAAATGGGACATCTTGCAACCCATTGTCCCAAAGGGCCCAAGAAGAATAGAAATATTTGGAAATCCACTTTGTTGGTGGGATGAAATGACGACCATCAAATAATCTCAAAGGAAAACAAAAATCCCCCTCAAGTCAGTGAAAATTCATATCAGCTAGATCCTCCCCTTCAACCAACTCTGTTATCTCTAGAAATGAGCCCAAAATTCATTCGTAAGTCGGAGAAAGAGGAGTATCCCCCTCAGGTTTCAATTGAGGGACTTTGAAACTAGTCTTCTCCTCAGCCATCATCTAGTTGGGTAGATCAACATGATGATGTTAGGGTATCGGATGAAGGAAAAATAGAAGCTTCAGATCAAGACAAACCAGAAAATATGGGCATCATAAGTACCTCAACATATGAAAATGAAGGTTCGATGGTAGTCACAAAGAAGAATACATCACATGCCACATCACAACCGATGGTAACACGAAGTTAGGCCCGTAAGTTAGCCAAATAGGCTAGCTCCTACCCAATAGGTTAATTTAGATGCATTGTGTCTTCACTTTTATCCTCAATGTTTTTTTTCGAGTGTATTCAGTAAGGTTGTTCTATGTGAAGTTTTCATTTGAGTATTTGAAACAATCATTAGTAGCTTGTAGTAGTGGTTTAATTGAGGCCCTGGATTGGCCTGAACTTTGAAGGACTTTGTAACTCCGCAACAGTTTCAACTGTGCCTTTTTTTACAATACAAATTTCTGAGTTTTTGTTTAAAAAAAGAGAATATATTCACATATTAATGTACTTATATTGCTTCAATGGATTTTTTGGTAAATATAGGAAATCCCAATGCCAACACCTGAAGAGAGTGAAAGGAAGATTGTTAGGTTAAGGGATACATTGTAGGCACATGTTGGTACTGATGGGAAATGTTATTGCCCTTACAATCAATACAGGGGATTGAAAAGAAGAAGACTTGTAAGGAAAATAGTTGAAAGACATTGTTGGACATATGGGAATTGTGAAGGGGGTTATACATATCATCCCATGGTAAGTTAATAATTATATATGTCTTTATATTGATTGTATTTATAAAAATTTCTTTCGTTTTAATATTTGTTATATACACTAATACTATTGATTATTTGTAATTGTAAAGATAAATCCTCCTAAGTATTTGTCGTCAGATAAATATATGCCAAGTACTAGTAGAAATATTATTGTAAAAGATGTGGAAGATGGTATGGATATTGAAGATCAAGGCAATCCTATGGAAGAATATGACACCAATAATATTGTTGAGCCGAATGATGGGACAAATAGATTGATCTGGGAAATCTTTTCTCCTATCAATGGGACAAATAGATTGATCCAAGACATCTTTTCTCCTATCGATATTGTGACGAAAACATGATTGTTGTAATTGTGACATAGATGACGTGATGAAAAACTAGTTGTATCCTTCTTCGTACTTCGGACATTGCGGTAACAAACTATTACACATCAAAATTATTCACCTCAATAGTGTCGCAAGTGTCATCATTACAAGTGTTGTAAGTGTCACATATTGTTCGCAAGTGTCGTCATTAAGAGTGTTGTAAGTGTTGCATATTGTTCGCAAGTGGCGCATCTTGACCACAAGTGTCGCAAGTGTCGCAAACATCATACTACCATCTTTCCTATGTCGTACCTCTAACGACATCATAAGAACACTTAAGACATCTTAAAGACTAGTCTTGAAGAAGAGAAATCACTTGACAAGGAGTACAAGCCTTTTGCCACTGGAAAAACCACTAAAAAGTCAATTTTTGGAAGGGAGCGCTCCCCTATTCTCTGTTAGGGAGTGCTAACACTCTGTACTCTCTTCCAGGGGAGCGTTCCAATGCTCTGTGTCCCTTTTGAGGGAGCGTTGGCCTTTTTTGGTCGAATTTTGGTTTGTTGGAGGAAATTAAGGAAGAATCCCCTCAATCTCTGAGGTTGGTTGGATTCAAATATGAGCACAAGGCATGATCTTAGGGAAGATCCATAACTGAAGGAGAGGAATCCTCAACTTATCCCAAATATCTCTCAAGTGTTTGGGCCTCTCCAAGCTTATATAAGGAGGCCTTCTCATGGTGAAAGGGTACATGGTACATGGTACAGGAAAAGATTGGAGGTATGAAACCTATGATCTCATAGGCCAGATACAGTACATAGATGGAGATTGAGAATTGCACCAAAATTATGATCCCATAAGTGAGATGTCATTGAAGCATAATCAATGTAGATTACTTGAGAAAAGGGGTTGGACAAGGAGATATGGAAGAAGTTGTTGCACCTTCATCAAAGGATTGTATGTACTCTTCATTTGTTCTCATTAATATACATACATGCTTGGACTGTTTATTTCAAGTTTATGTTTGTTCCACATGAACTTGTATTTAGTAGATAGATATGTATTTGAGATAATATCAATAGAATAGTAAGCTTGTTGTATCTTTGTTTGTTCTACAGGACCTATCGAGGAGCTTGGGATTAAATCTCAACCATGACTTTGCAAGGACAAACGTCATTTAAAAAGTTACACTTTTATTCTTCCTCTTCATTCATTAGCTTAATTATATATAAAAGGATGTCAGTGACCAATGATAGCATCCTTTGTGTCTTGGTTTTAGGGGTCTAGATACCAAGAGGGAATCCACTTGTCTGTAGGAGGATTCACCTGTAACAGAAATTGGCGACTCCAATTACAATCCTCTGATGAAGGTGCAACAACTTCTTCCAACTCTCCTTGTCCAACCCCTTTTCTCAAGTAATCTACACTGATTATTCTTCAATGGAATATCACTTATGGGATCATAAGTTTGGTGTAATTCTCAATTTCCATCTATGTACTGTATGTTTCCTATGAGATCATAGGTTTCATACCTCCAATATTTTCTTGTACCATGTACCATGTACCCTTTCACCATGAGAAGGCCTCCTTATATAAGCTTGGAGAGGCCCAACCACTTGAGATATCTTTGGGATAAGTTGAGGATTCCTCTCCTTCAGTTGTGGATCTTCCCTAAGATCATGCCTTGAACTCATATTCGAATCCAACCAACCTCAGAGATTGAGGGGATTCTTCCATGATTTCCTCCAACAAACCAAAATTCACCCAAAAAAGGCCAGCGCTCCCTCAAAAGGGACACAGAGTGTTGGAATACTCCCCTGGAAGAGGGTACAGAGAGCCAGCACTCCGTAACAGAGAATAGGGGAGCGCTCCCTTCCAAAAATTGACTTTTTAGTGGTTTTTCCAATGGCAAAAGGCTTGTACTCCTTGTCAAGTGATTTCTCTTCTTCAAGACTAGTCTTTGAGGCGTCTTAAGTGTTATTATGATGTCATTAGAGGCACGCCATAGGGAAGATGGAAATATGATGTTTGCAACACTTGCGAAACTTATGGTCAAGATGCGACACTTGCGGATAAGATGCAACACTTACAACACTCGTAATGACGACACTTACAACACTTTTAATGATGACACTTGTGACACTATTGAAGTGAGTAATTTTGATGTGTAACAGATTGCCCCCCAAAGTACGAAGTCAGAAGACGATGATGACTGAAATACTTTGTAGACTTTTTCGAGCAAGGGTACGGATGCAAAGAGGCTGGAAAAAGCTACACACAACCATAAAAAAAATATTATGACATGTTTCAAACCCAAGGCAGGCATACCTATGCTTGGGTGATAAAGACTTGCAAGGTATGGTCGCCATAAAATACACTGCGGATCCATAATTGTATTAACAAAAAGTTATAGCCACCAAAGATACAATGCGGATCTATACTTCCATGACATGAACTAATCATAGCCATGAGAATTACACAGTGGATCTATGAGATGAAAAAACATAGCCACAGACCAATACAAAGTGGATCTATGTGACAGTATATATATCAATATTCAAGTGAAACTCCATCACAACCTGGGTAAAGTATATATCAGAGTGATCACTCAACCCAGGGTCTTCTTACCGATCCTGATGCGGTACAAGTCTAACCATGTGAATAGATTTCTTGATGTCGAACATGGTATAAACTTCTTGATTACCGGTCAATGAGGTAAACCGTTAACAAGCGCAAGGGAAATCACCATTGATGTCAATGATTCCCAAGGTACTCTAGTACATTCCAACGATTGTGAATGGATGAGATGAAGTCGAACATTCGTGGAATCATCCGATCAGAGGCCAATGATGTAAACCCACTGTCAAATGCGAGGAGGCCTGCCATTGAGGCATGCAGGTCCTAAGGTACTGACTGGTTTCTAAGTCTAGTTCCCGGATAATGTGTTGAAGTCGACAGGAATAGACTCGTCGAGGGAGGGCCTTGGTGTATCCCCCATCAACGACATGAAACTGACACAGAGATGTAATTGGTGGATCAAAAGAACATGGAATGACATGAGTATTGAAACAAAATATTTATGATGGTGGGCTCTTGAGGTAGATACTTCCATTGAACATTGAGGCACAACAACAAAAATGTGACATGGACCAAAACTTGATGATGTAGTGGATATTGTGACTTTCGTTAGGTGACCCAAAGGATGAAAAGAAACTCATAGGATTGGCTTAGTGCAAAGGTTCATCAGATTAAAATGTGTGCAAAGACAAAGTGTCGTGTTCAAGGGCGACCATAAGAGTCATTGGTAATGTTCTCAAAAATGGTTTGGCTTGCTTCCTTCAATTTTTCCCCCATCCAGATAGACGAGTACCTCTTTTTGATTTAATGAGCTCGAGGAGGGTAACACATGCTCGATATAACTCACCTTCAGTAAGTCCCTCTCCCTTTGTTTAACGAATTGGAAGAAGTAAGGGTTCAGTCCCATATGGTCCCTTCAATGTATAATTGTTTTAATGAGTCTAGAGAAGGTAAAGTTGATGATTTTTCATGTTTAGAGAGTCTGAAAATAACTTAAAGACGACTCCAAAGTTGTCCTTTTTGTAATATTAGTCTCACGAGGCCAAAATGGTGATAAAATACCACTCAAAATACTCCCTTTCAATCCTTTTAACAAATGTGAAAGGAAGCAAGATCACTCAAAAATACTTTCATGTTTAGAGAGTCTGAAAAGAGCGTAAAGGAGACTCCAGGGGGTTCCTTTTTTGTATAACCATGCGAGCCCTAAAAATAGATAAAAGGTTGCTCGGTTTCATTCTCATGTTTTTTATGAGTACGATAAAGAACAAAGACTAAGATCGATATTCCCCCATCTTGAAAAGCTAGTAGCTTAACTCTAGAATGATCATCAAAGGCTGGATACATGCCCCCCCAAGATTCAATTCATTCACTGACTTTGAGGTTGTCACCAATTTATGTACTAGATGGAGAAAAAGGATACAGGTGGATGAAATGAAGGTTCAAAAATGATACCTAACGAAAGACTCGACTCAACATATACGAGATCTAGCGAAAGACTCGACCTGACAGGAGAGGTGACTGTTTCATTTTTTAATGAGCTTGACACAAGAAAAGAACTATGCTCAAGGCTTTGGGTGCAATCCCCAGATTTATGTTTCATTTGTTAACGAGATTGCTACAGAAAAGAAAAACTATGCTCAAGGCCTTTGTTTCATTTTTTAACGAGCTTGCCATAGAGAGGAAAAATTATGCTCATGACCTCTGTTTCATTTTTTAACGATCTTTCCATAGAGAAGAGAAACAATGCTCGTAGCTTCTATTTCATTTTTTAACGAGCTTGCCACAGAGAAGAGAAACTATGCTCGTGGACTCTTCTTGATCATGGCTTCCAAGAGGATAATTCTCTGGAAGGACACCATGTCAAGGGACAAAACTCGGTCATGGATTCCAAGAGATCTTCAATGGATGGAAGAACAATTCTCTGGAAGGAACACATGTTGAGGGCCAGAACAAGGGTAAGGAGATCAGGCTACAATAGCCCTACCGAAGAGATCACCATGTCAACTACCATATCTAAGTCATCAGAAGTTGAAGGCATGGGAGAAAATGCCACATAATTGACCTGTGTCAGGGGTGATACCGACTCCATGTCTCCAGCCTTTGATGATCATTCTGGAGTAGAGCTACTGGATTTTCAAGTTGGTGGAATACCGAGCTTAGTCTTTGTTATTTATCGCGCTCGTAAAAAACATGATAACACAACCGAGAAACCTTTTATATATTTTTTGGGATCACAAGGTTATATGAAAAGGGAACCCCCTTGAGTCTCCTTTAATCTCTTTTCAGACTCTCTAAACATGAAAAGATTGTCGAGTGATCTTGCTTCCTTTCACACTCATTAAAAGGTTTGAAAGGGTGTCTTTCGAGTGGTAGTTTATCGCTTTTTCAGCCTCGCGAGACTAATATTATGAAAAAGGACAACTCTGGAGTTGTCTTTAAGTTCTTCTAAGACTCTCTAAACATGAAAAATCATTGAGTTTACCTTCTCTGGACTCGTTAAAACAATCATACATTGAAGGGCCCATATGGGACCGAACCCTTACTTCTTCCATTTCATTAAACAAAGGAAGATGGACTTACCGAAGGTGAGTTATATCGAGAATGTGTTACCCTCCTCAATTTCGTTAAATAAAAAATAGGTACTCATCTATCTGGATGGGGGAAAAATTGTAGGAAGCAAGCCAAGCAGTTTTTGAGAACATTACCAGTGACTCTTACGATTTCCCTTGAACATGACACTTTGTCTTTGCATGCATTTTAATCCACTAAACCTCTGCACTGAGCCAATCCTATTATTTTCTTTTACTCCTTTGGGTGACCTGACGAAAGTCACAGTATCCACTGCATCATCAAGTTTTGGTCCATGTCACATTTCTGTTGTTGTGCCTCGGTGTTCAAGGGAAGTATCTACCTCGAGAGTCAACCATCACAAATATCCTATTTCAATACCCATGTCAGTCCATGTTCTTTTGATCCACCAATTACATCTATGTGCCAGTTTTGTGTTGTTTATTGGGGATACACCAAGGCCCTCCCTCGATGAGTCTATTCCTATTGAATTCGGCGCATTATCTGAGAACTAGACTTAGAAACCAGTTAGTACCTTGGGACCTGCATGCCTCAATGGCAGGCCTCCTCACGTCCGACAATGGGTTTACATCATTGTCCTCTAATTGGATGATTCCATGGATGTTTGACTTCATCTCATCCATTCACATTCGTTGGAATGTACTAGAGTACCTTGGGAATCATTGACATCAATGGTGATTTCCCTCACACTTGTTAATGGTTTACCTCATTGACCGATATTCAAGCGGTTTCTACCATGTTCGACATCAAGAAATCTATTCACATGGTTAGACTCGTACTGCATCTGGATCTGTAAGAAGACCCTGGGTTGAGTGATCACTCTGATATGTACTTTACCCAGGTTGTGACAGAGTTTCTCTTGAGTATTGACATATATACTGTCACATAGATCCACTTTGTATTGGTCCGTGGCTATGTTTTGTCATCTCGTAGATCCACTGTGTAATTATCGTGGCCACGATTAGTTCATGTCATGGAAGTATAGATCCACATTGTATATTTGGTGGCTATACCTTTTTGTTAATACAATTATGGATCCGCAGTGTATTTTATGGCGGCCATACCTTGCAAGTATTTATCACCCAAGCATAGGTATTCATGCCTTGGGTTTGATACATGTCATAATACTTGTTTGATGGTTGTGTGCATCTTTTTCCAGCCTCTCTGTGTCCATACCCTTGCTCGAAAAAGTCTACAAAGTACTTCAGTCATCATCGTCTTTTGACTTCGTACTTTTGGGGCCAATATGTTACACATCAAAATTACTCACTTCAATAGTGTCGCAAGTGTCGTCATTACAAGTGTTGTAAGTGTTGCATCTTGTACGCAAGTGTCTTCATTACGAGTGTTGTAAGTGTCACATCTTGTCTGCAAGTGTCTCGTCTTGACCACAAGTGTCGCAAGTGTCACAAACATCATACTTCCATCTTTCCTATGTTGTGCCTCTAATGACATCATAAGAACACTTAAGACACCTCAAGACTAGTCTTGAAGAAGAGAAATCACTTGACAAGGAGTACAAGCCTTTTGCCACTGGAAAAGCCACTAAAAAGTCAATTTTTGGAAGGGAGTGCTCCCCTATTCTCTGTTAGGGAGCACTGACACTCTGTACCCTCTTCCAGGGGAGTGTTCCAATGCTCTATGTCCCTTTTGAGGGAGTGTTGGCCTTTTTTGGGCGAATTTTGGTTTGTTGGAGGAAATCAGGGAAGAATCCCCTCAATCTATGAGGTTGGTTGGATTCGAATATGAGTTCAAGGAATGATCTTAGGGAAGATCCACAACTAAAGGAGATGAATCCTCAACTTATCCCAAATATATCTCAAGTGGTTGGGCCTCTCCAAGCTTATATAAGGAGGCCTTCTCATGGTGAAAGGGTACATGGTACATGGTACAAGAAAAGATTGGAGGTATGAAACCTATGATCTCATAGGCAACATACAGTACATAGATGGAAATTGAGAATTACACCAAACTTATGATCCCATAAGTGATATTCCATTGAATCATAATCAGTGTAGATTACTTGAGCAAAGGAGTTGGACAAGGAGATCTGTAAGAAGTTGTTTCACCTTCATCGGAGGATTGTAAGTACTCTTCATTTGTTCTCATTAATATACATACATGCTTGGCCTATTTATTTCAAGTTTATGTTTTTTCCACATGAACTTGTCTTTAGTAGATAGATATGTATTTGAGCTAATATTAGTAGAATAGAAAGCTTTTTGTATCTTTGTTTGTTCTACACAACCTATTGAGGAGCTTGGGATTGAAGCTCAACTTGGACTTTGCGAGGACAAATGCCATTTAAAAAGGTACACTTTTCTTCTTCATATTCTTTACTTAGCTTAATTAGATCTAAAAGGATGTCATTGACCAAGGATATAACCCTTTCTATCTTGGTTTTAGGGGTCTATATACCAAGAGGGAATCTGCTTGTCCGCAGGAGGATTCACCTGTAGCACAAACATGCATCGGTAAATTGTCGGAAAATGTTCCTAATGTACTAGTGTGAGTCTATTTTGGTTGGTTGAGAGGAATGATTATTATCCTCCCCACCCAGATTCAATTTCTACTAGTGACACGTTGAGTTATTTACAAGTATATTGTTGTAATGGCCCTAAATATTGGAAAAACTTCAAGTTTTTCAAAATCTATCACTTCCCCCAATGTACCTTGAAATCGTGCAACTCTTGAGGGCGTTTGACATCAAAATGTTTCTCACTAATCTAGTGCAAATCTTGTATACTTAGACAATTGCTAACAGTTTAACACTTAGTCATATATAATTATACATCCATGAGCATGAGAAACCAAGAGAAAAAATGTATAACAAACAAAAGACGTACACAAAAATAGTGCGAGAGACACAAACCGTGCCTAACAGTCGGCTAAGTTTTTTTATCACGAAAAAATTATGATATGAACACTACCGGCTCATTTTACAACTGGGAAAATTCACATTACTCGCCTCACCTCATCAAGACACTCATACATATATTCATCACACCAAGACTCTTTATCGCAACCATCTCCACAACATTCTATGATACACCTCATATGTGCCCTCATATGAAGACTTTTCATCTCTTTGTTTCAACGGAATTCACATATTTTGGTTATGTCTCACACATGCCTCCAACATACCTACATTTCTAGACTTCCCCAAAATTGGCCCAAAAGGATTTTGCCCCACTTTTTTCCACTGAATCCACCTCAAGGAAACACAAGTATCCCCATGTGGAGTGACTTGGCTCTTTGATGGAGCTCTCCCCTCTTTGTCTAAGCCTTACTTAGAACCAAAGAGATTATTTATCTTATTGTATTCAAATATCCTTCCTTAGTTGTGTGCCATTTTTCTCTTATAGGAACTCCAAATGTCATCATCACAGACCCTCATGTCCTTGGGGGTATCGTTCCCCTTCGTAAACTCATGTGTCCAAATGAATTTTCACACTCCTTCATGGACTCGGTCGCCCAAAAGAACCCATGCACTCATCAATCAATGTTCCCCTTGGGACTGATGCACCCAACCTTGGTGCGCCCTTCATGTCGATGTGCCCCAATCTCTTGGTCACTTCATACTTGGGCAAGCCCCTTGGCACGTTCGCATTCCCAAGGCATCCACTTTCCCAACTTGGGTGTCAAAGAAACCCCAAGTTATGTCTCCTTGAGGACTTGGGGAAGGGTCTCGGTGCCCATCTTTTTGAAGACCTTATATCCTCCCCCACCTCAAGTTGTTTTTGTCCCTGATAACATCCAAAAAAATTATGATCTCCAAGACTCTACCTGTTATAACCCTATAATTTATAGGATCAACTGGTGACTGAAATGTTATCTCTTTAGTGTTTTTGTTTGTCAAATGATTTTTCAATCTGCAAATAATTTGAGAAAAGAAAGAAAAAGAATAAA
>JZKD02S2269949.1:48399-61639 GCA_000966675.3 Picea glauca | reverse complement strand
CAGGCTTTGCATCGATTTCTGAAATCTGAATAAGGTCTCTCTGAAGGAAAATTACCCATTGCCAAAAATGGACCACATATTACAAAGGGTAGTCAGATCCAGTCGAATCTCTTTACTGTATGGGTTCTCGGGTTATAATCAGGTCCTCGTTCACCCAGATGACCAAGAGAAAACCGCTTTCACAACACCATGGGGTACTTTCATGCATGTGAAAATGACTTTCGGGTTGATGAACGTTGGGGCCACTTTCCAGAGGGCGATGGACATTTATTTTGTTGAAGAACTCGACAAATTTATTGTCATCTATCTCGACGACGTAACTGTGTTTTCCCAATCTGATGACGAGCACTTACGACATCTCAGACGAGTTTTTGAGAAATGCAGGAAATTTAGGATTTCTTTGAATCCTAAGAAGAGCCTTTTCGGATTAGAGGAAGGTGAACTACCAGGGCACATAATCTCTAAGGATGGAATTAAAATAGACCCCAGCAGAATCAAGGCCATTCAGAAATTAGAACACCTAAGAAATATCAAAGAGTTACAGTCTTTTATCGAAAAAATAAACTTCCTGCGAAGATTCATACCCAACCTGGCTGAGCTTCTCAGGAAAATCACAAACATGTTAAAAAATGAAACAAAAATAAAATGGGACATCGAGTCCAGGTAGTCTTTTGAACAAGTCAAATGCGCACTCACGCAGGCTCTAGTCTTGATCAGTCCTGACTTCACCAAAGATTTTTATCTTTTTTCTTTTGCCTCTGAACATACCATTGCAACAGTATTACTGCAGAAAAACAACGAAGGGTATGAACAACCCATAGCCTTGTTTAGTAAATATTTAAGAGATGTTGCTTTGAATTATAAAATAATGGAGAAACAAGCTTTTGCCTTGGTGAAAGCCATAAAATATTTTAGAGTATACATTCTCCATTCCCACACCATTGCATATGTTTCGAATGCGGTAGTAAAAGACATTTTAACCCAGGACGATCCGAATGGTCTAAGAGGAAGATGGATTGCTATCATTCTAGAGTATGACATAGAGATTAAGCCTACTAAACTGATTAAAGGTCAAGGTCTAGCAAAGTTAATGGTTGAATCAAATTTCCCTGCTCTTGACATTAATTTCTTAGCTGCAGTAGATGAACAGGGTGAGCAGGTGACTCCAAGTGTGAGAGAGGTATTTCACAACTCTCCATGGTACGCAGACCTGATATTTGTTTTGCATAATTTACAAGCTCCCCCTGGTATGACCAAAACTAAAGCTAGGTTTTTTAAATTGAAAGCATTAAAATTTTGCATTCTAGAAGGCAATCTGTATTGGAAAGATCTTGGAGGTATTTTGTTAAATTGTCTATTGAAGGATGAAGCTGACAAATTACTGCAGGATTTTCATGCAGGAGACTATGGTGGCCATCTGAGTTGGAATACCACAGCCAACAAAATCCTCAGAGATGGATTCTATTGGCCAACTCTATTCGTTGATGTGCATCATAAAGTGACTTCGTGTCATAAATGTCAATTGTTCGAAGGCAAAAGGAAACTTCTTCCTCTACCCTTGAAACCAATCTCCGTTGAAGCCCCTTTCTAGCAATGGGGATTAGACTTCATCGGAGAAATGCATCCACCCTCTTCGGGGCAGCACAAGTGGATTCTTACTGCCATGGATTATTTTACAAAATGGATCGAAGCAGTACCAAGCAGGCAAGCCACTGATTCTGTCATTATTAAATTTCTTGAAAATAATATCTTGTCCTGTTTTGGATGTCCTAGAAAAATTATAACTGACAATGCAGTTTCTTTTTGATCTAAGAAACTCGTAGATTTCTGCAACCAGTATCATATTGGTTTGGGTCATTCCACAACTTACTACCCTCAAGGAAATGGGCTGGCAGAATCATCAAATAAAACCCCGGTAAACATTATCAAGAAAACTTTGCAAGAAAACAAAAAGTCGTGGCATAACAAGTTGGTTTTCACACTATGGGCCAACAGACTGACCACCAAAAGGTCAATCGGTATGTCACCATATCAACTGGTCTATGGCACAGAAGCATTATTTCCCACTTCCTTAGGAGTTCCTGTAATGAAATTGCTGCAAGACATGAAAGCCGAGTCGAACGACTCCCAAAGAAGGATCAACCAGATGATCCATTTGCAGCAGTCCAGGGAAGAAGTATACAACAAGACTCAGGTAGTCCAAGAAATAATTAAGAATATTTTTGACAAAAGAACCAAGGAGGATGATTTCGAGCTAGGAGATTTGGTGCTGAGATGGGATTCCTGAAATGAAGACAAGGGAAAGCATGGAAAATTTGATAGTCTGTGGAAGGGACCATACATGATTCAAGCATTCAGAGGGAATAATGCCTTCTTGCTCAACAATAGTGATGGGACAGATCTTCCAGGAGGGCCTGTAAATGGCAGAATGCTGAAGCATTATTCACCGCCTCAGTAGGGGATTGAAGTCACACTTTCCATTGTACAAACCATTTTCATTTTCCTTGCAAATTTATGAGTGAATAACTTTGGTCAGATGGTTGAAGCCCAGAGAGAAGGCCCTAAGCCATTGACCATTGTCTTCCAATTTTTCGAAATAAAACCAATCAAGCAACAAAGGCGACTATGGAGAAAGTTTCAGAACATCAGGAATCAGGATTCTTGGCACTTCACAAGGAGAGTACCATCCCCAGGTGGAGCCGATGTTATAACCCTATAATTTATAGGATCCACTGGTGTCTGAAATGTTATCTCTTTAGTGTTTTTGTTTGTCAAATGATTTTTCATTCTGCAAATAATTTGAGAAAAGAAAGAAAAAAAGAAAAAGAAAAAGAAAAGAAAGAAAAAGATTAAAAGAGGGCATAAAAGAAATTCAATAGAGCCCCATGCAATAACAGTGACTTGGTCCATACCTTTCAATCATGGCCAAGTTCTTTTAAATTGATGTTGATAGGAATAGTGAATACGCTTGGATAAACTATTTAATCTTAGCCAAGTGATCTAGGTTAGTTAGTGAATAAATCTAGCCAGACTGCCTAATCTTGGTCAGATAACCCCAGGATAGAGTAAGGTCTTAGTCCAACAGTTTAATCTGGGCTAATTGTCATAGGAAATTAGGTTAGAACATAGGGTAGTTTGCTTTATTTCAATAAAACTAGCTCGATGATCAATGTTGGACCATGTCTTGGATGCTTAAAAGGTTGGTTGTCTAACCCCTTGGTGATATAAACATGTGAAAGCTTGGGAAAACCCATGATATGCACTTATTCTAAGTTCTCTGGGTGCATATGCTTTCGTGCTCGCATTTATGCACCGCTCATGTATCAACGGATCAGATGTTTGTGCCTAGATCTATAGTGGACAAGTCTTTCCGGACCCCCCCCCAACCGTTCTACCTTTAACGGTGTCCGGCGGGGGTGTTCGAAATCAGAGATAATGTATGCGCACATTTGGACGGCCCAAGTTTCAGCACCTAGATCTATGGTCTATATTGGATTTTGGGCTCCCCTGTTTATTCTGCCTTTAATGGAGGGGGGGGGGTTTGGAATGTGTGTTAAAGATCACGCACAGATCTGCGGTTGAAAGGAAAGAACGCAGATCAATGGCTCAATGTATTTTTCGGACACCCCCGACTGATCTACCTTTAACGATGGGGAGGGGGGTCCGGAATAGAATTTTACTCTGGCGGGCCCCCTATCTATACCTGGCATGAATCTATTGGTCCCGAATCCCACCGCCTATTACTGTCTAACATACCTCGTCACCTCGTGACGTCATTATCCACCTTTTCCGTAAGAGTCACATCCCGTAACTCCATCAGTCCTTCTCCCTCGTTCACCCGTGGAAAGTCCCTTCACCATGGTCTTTTCCCCCAATCGATAACCGCCACGTCACTCATCTGTATGCTTCGGTCATTGTCACCTGCCATCTCACGTTCTAAATGACCCGTTGGCCATTTATTATTGGCTAACTTATCCATTAACCAATTGACCTGTCTCCCACGCCCAATGGATACCCGTTTACTCAAAACTACCCCCACCCTTCATTCCTTCACCATTTACCCACTCATCGCACCAGAGAATTTACCCCATTTTCCTCTTCGATTACAGTCAGTCGCCCACATCTACAGTCATCCCCGCTAACTTTTGTTTTATTTGCAAGTATTGTTACAGTAATGGCACCAAAATCAAAACGAATAGAAGGTGAGGATAATCCGTTTCTTCCACCTCCTGTCGACCTCGACAGGATTCTGCTAGCCGACAAAGACTACTTAATCGCAGAAAAAAAATCTGATTTCGACTTCGCAGACCTACATTCATGGATTAAAGAAGTCTTTTTGGACCAAAGTGACGAAATTGGACTCTGGGAGTCCAACCTACCCTTGTATCTTTTCCCCCAGATTCACCACTTCCCAGAATTCGCCCTCAAGTGCCAAGCCCACTATATCCTCGAGAAAAGAGCCATTTTGTCCTCGTTCGGGGAAATTCTTTTCCTCATCACGCCAGAAACCATCGACCAAATGATGCAAATATCCTGAGCCGACTCTGCCTCACCTTTTAACCTCGAGATCATCACAGAGCTATACCAGAAGTTGTCGTTTCCTCAAAGAGCTTAGATTTTTGAGCTTTTTCTTCCACAATCCACTCAGCTCCCCACTACAAACCCCCCTTATCCTTCCTCCCTATTCTCAGCAAAAGGAAACCAGGTTATCACGTCGCTATGCGCCTTGCTTGGTTATTTTTCAGATCAATGGGTAGATGAACCCATTTTGGGATTTCTGTCTATTTTCTCCACCATTGAGAAACCCACTACACAGTTCGACTTCAACACGTTCCTGGCGGACAACATTCACAAGTAATTCATAAATTTCCCCACAAAAGACATGTTTTGGTATTCTTTAATACTGGCATACCTGTTCGTTTTCTTGCAAGCTAACAAATTTTATTTTTCTATGCAGAAGATGGACGAAGATGGTAGACCCCAGGTAGTAACTGCATGGACTTCTCTGCTCAGACATAACTCCATGGAATTTAGTTTCAAGCAGTTCATCGAGCAGTTCTACCACCCAGTGATGAGTATGCTCAGTGGCAGACCTGAACCCAGAATTAATGACGAAGTTCAGAGGATCCTACATCTCTCGGACCATACAAAGACTGGTGATTGGTACCTGTACCAAAATCACACTGAGATTAGATTCTATGGGTGTGAATTGGCCCCATATAAACTACCCAAGTACTTACCTGTCAGAATTTTTTCCCTAGAATACATAAGGCAGATGATAAACTCGGACGATATACATTTTGTGTCTTTGAAGAAGAAGCAACAACTCAGAATCAAAGGGCATATTGGGTCTTTCATGTGCAACAGTTGAGGCACCGGGGAGGAAGCAGATAGACTGCTAAAGGAAATGAAATTCTTTGTTAGTTTCACATGGCACTATGATTCGTGTGGGATAATTTCCGAGATGAGGATAAAAAATAAGAATATCTCGTATGTTCACATATCTAGGCCCAAGGTAGAAAAATTTTCCAACTAGACAGAATGGGAGCCAAATACTTTGGTTGAGACAGAACAACAGGACCTCTCGGTCACTATATCACAGACGACCACACCACAGGCTCCAAAGGAGAAAAGGCCTAGGCAGGATCTGTCACCTCTTGTCAATGAAGTATCATCTGAAGAATTTCAACTACATACCAAGAGGCCAAAAGCCGGTCCGACTCTTGACCTGGCTGGAGAAAAAATGATTCCATCCACTACAATGATGGAGGTATTACCAAAGAAGCCTATAGATACTCCACCAATCAACTATCCAGGCAAGATAGGATCGAAGTTGAGTATCTTTGAGAAATACGATTTGATCAAGAAAAAGAATCAGACTCTAACTAGCAGCACATACGCCCAGTTCTGGAAGTAGACATTGACTGCACAACACAGGCTGCTATTGGAATTCGACACTGAGAAGGGCAGAATGCACATGGAATTTCTCCAAGCACAAGTGCCAGACCCAAAGGTAACCACCGATTACAAAAGGGAAACTTTTGAATTCCAAACTAAGGACGTGCATCCAGCTGATCAAATGGATCTGCACAGGAAAACTGGAGAAATGGTTTTCTCCACATTGGCACATGCTTCCACTACTCCCTCTAGGTTACAAGTGTCTTTGAATAACATCTAGATGCAGTTGAAGTTGGAGAAAATATCATCCTTTGCCAAGCATAACAGGATTAAGATGTTGGAGGAACTGGTCCTCAAGATCGGGTATGATCCCTTGAATGTGAAAGCAGTCGAGGAGATGAACAAGAAGAAAAATTCCAACATAATGTATTTGAGGAAACAATTGAAGCTGCCACCAATAGTAGACTCACAGGAAAAGGAAATAGCGGAGACAGAAGGAGAAAAAGATGAGATGCTTAAGTTGATCATGGAGCAGAATGCATAATTGAAGGAAATGGAAGATCAAATGGAGAAGCTAGTGAAAGAGAAAGAACAGTCAAAACCCATGTAATTCGTTCCATTGAGTGCAGTTCCACTCTCAGGAGTGAGCACAATGTCACTAGCAGAGGTTCCATCGGCGAATCCACTGACGTCTATGGAAAAGACGATTGAATTGGCTAAATCTATGGAAGAGATGAATCTATAGGAGACAAAGATTAGCAAGCTCAAAAAGGATATTGATAACCTTCAGGAACTCAAATATTCTTACCAAACCAGCTACTCCAAGGAAAAACAAGTGTCATACCATCTCAAACAAGAGTTACAACAACTTCGGAAGAAAACAATGGCAGGAAAAACACTGGCCAAAGTCAAAGAAAGTGTCTGGACAAACATCACCAAGTCTATGAATGAAATATGGCCAATGATACAGATTATGTTTGAGAAAAATGAATTGGTACAGAGAATTAAACAAGCCATCGATAATATTAGATCAAAACTGGGAGAGATTCCTACAGAGGCTAATGAAATTATCAAATTCCTGAATTCTAAAACCAGAGAGGAGATGGAAGAGCTGAGAATTGAGGATAGAATGGAGACCATCCTTGAGGTCAAGAGAGTCTTAACCAAGAGAAGACTGATGCTACAGCTGGAAGAAAAGGTTCAGGCTATGGACCTAGGGGTACAAAGGTTTTTCAGTAATATTGAAGCTCTACAGAAGAAAGGTCTTCCTGGTTTGAAGGTGATAAATGACAAATTGATGACACTCCCCAATTACAAAAAGAGACTAGCCGATGTGGCTAAGGATAGTTTGAAATTTTCAAGAATTCAAGGTAGTATCACTGGCAAGGCATTCCTATATGTGCTACAGTTGGACATCATCATACAGCATGAGATCCGGTACATATTCATCATCAAGCCTACTTTTGCCAAGTACACAGAGATGGATGAAGTCTACCGAAGGTTACTCAAATTCAATGTTCCCAGTCATCTTCGATGGGAAGAGCTTTGCAACCTGATCGAGTAGTCGATGAGATGTCCCATCCCAGTCAGCTATCCATTCAAACGAGGTCATGTAGAGCCCTCACCAACGGTTCACCCAGAAAACAACATGAAGTTTCGACACATCATCAAACAGTTTCCTAGATCTTTGTAATTTGTTAAGTTAGTTAAGCTAAAAATAGATTTACCACGTCCTGATCTTTAATGACAGGATCGTTTGTAATTTTGGGTTATAAATACTTCACTTTTTGAATTATTGAGGGTTGATCTTTACGCCCTGAGTGCTACCAGACTGTAATATTTTCAAGAGATCTTCCATTAATGCAAAGAGACATTTTCACAGGATTCTTGCGTATACTCATTGGTGATGTTTTCCTTTCTAAGTTAAATGTTATTCTCGCTTAGTTATCGCATTGTTTTCTAAATCTAATCTTTGAAAGTAATGAGTGTTGCAGGATTTATATTTGTATACCCTATTTCTGACTTTAAAGATTTTGATGTTGTATCTTCTGATTTTACGATAAAGAAATTCTTAATTGCTTCCTTGTTGTAATTAACATTCTTGCATTTTCTGCTATTCCTCATCTATGTTGCTAAAAGAATCCAACGATTGCATTATCTCACCCTGTGAAAAGTTTCTTTGTATTATGGTTTAGATTTTATTTCATGATACAAACTCCATAGCCCAATGGATGTGTAAATCTCTCTCAGCCAACCCAACGAAAACTACAACAAACAAAACAAACATATTTTATTTACCTATCCTAATATTTTAAATTTGAAACATATCTAAATCATACAGAGAGATCCCTCTTTGAAGCTGGTAGGGCTAGATCCCAGCTTCGAAGTGGTTGGATAAGGTTACCTCCCGTAGATTTCTTCTTTTCTGACAACCTCTAGGAAATTTACAGAGCGTTAACACTACCCAAACTCGTGCCTATGCTGCAACTAAATCTACTGGAAACCCCAAGCTTCGCTTTGAAGTGGAATCCCCAAGTTTCCACAAAACAACCAAATTGTACTACACCCAACTCCATATGATCTACTTCCTAAGTCAATATGGTCACTTCACCCAACTCCAAGGTTGAAATTCACCCAACTCCATTGTACTCTCTCATTGCAATGTTTTTGCCTTTTCGTTGTTTGATTTTGTTGCTATTTTCACTACCTACTACAACTGATTACTTCCCACTTCACTTAAAAATATCACTTAAGTGTTGAACTCATGTTATCTTTTTGTTGTGCCCATACTTCAACCAAATCTTTCATGTCTTCGCACATTGAATTCCCCCATGCCTTGGACTGATTGGGTAGCTAATCCAATTGTCATGCCCAACTCATGAGAATGCACTTCCTCATGCTCAAACTTTTTCTTTATGCAGCATGTATGTCACTATGTCTAACTCCAAAGACTAAGGCAAGTTTCTACTCTTTCCTCATTATTGTTTCCATCATCTAATCTTCATTAAGGAGATCCTCCACAATGTTTAAGTGATTCACTTCAAACCTATTGGAGTGTTTGTACTCTTAACCATCTTTTCATGTTGCTTTTCTCACCCAAGTCATGAACTAGTTGAATGGCCATTCAAACCCTCACACTCCTTGAGACTTCACACCCTCATGCAAAAATTGGTCACTTCATTTCTCAATTTCATCCATCTGCACAACAATATCAAACCAAGCCAAGGTCACCCCTTGCCTCGTTGCACTATGAAGTCACCCCAAACCAAATTCATGTATGACAACTTGAATCCATTATCCACCTCATGGCACAATTAACCTCTCTTTTCACCAAGAACTACACGTCTAAACTACATTTGCCTCATGTCTTCATCAACTGGCCATGTTATTGTGTTTTCCTCTCTATGCCTTGGAATGTTTAAGCTTCACCCTTAACCATACTACCCAAATAAATAGAAGAACTCATGCCCAAGTAATCTCTTCATGTTGCAATTTTCCTGTCTACACAATCCTCCAAACAATGGAAATTCCTCAACTTGCCTCCTTTCATAAAGTCACCTCTTTGCAACTCAACATATGCAATGAATGTGGCCAACATGCCATCACTCCTCAAATGTCCAATGATCTTTCCAAAGTGATCCAAGTAGAATGAGTCACCTCAAAGAACTTTCATGCCTTGGGCAAGTTCACACTAATATTTTTGCCAACTCCAACCAACGACCCTTCCAAATCTTTGATTCATCATACAATCCATAAGTCGCCAAGATGCACTCTTCCTCATTCAATGTCCCATACCAAAGGCGGACGAATACCACCCAAAACACTTGTTTTTTGTTTGACCCATTCAAGTTGACTACCAATAATTCTTGGTCGACTTCTCTGTTGACTCCATCCATTTCCTGGAATGAAATTGCCTTGCACCTTCTGCAAGAGTCTAAAATTTGGCATTGTTATTGAATTTCAATTCATCACATGAACCAATGAATCTGGCTAAGGAACCAAGCACCAAGGTGCCTCATCCATCCTCTTCAAAATCGACATGTACATACTTCACTGCCCACTTCACCACAGTGACTTGTCCAATGTGCCTCATGAAAGAGTTAAGCAACTTCCTCAAGCCACCTCCATGGTTGCATCCAAATATTCCTAAGTCCACCATAGTACTCGTCCAAGTAGGTCACCCCAAGCTCTCTGTACATCCACCCAACCAAGGCATCCCAAACTGCTACATGACTTCTTTGAATATACACTACTTGAGTCACACTCAGTTCTAATGTTTCTCACCGCATAAATAGAATACACTTGAACCACCAAGTCATATGTCTTCTCTTCAAAGACCTCACCACATCAGTTAGGAAATGAAAGAACTCAAAACCAATCGTACCATTCAAATGACATCCTTGGTTTCACCCACGGTTCAAGTTTGTTGTCTTGTACCTTCACTTACCCAAGCAACTGACTCTCTGCATGAACTCCCTTCAATCACCATCGGTAGCTCCACAAACCTACAAGACCTTCATTGTGATACAAAGATGAGTCCACCTATCCACTTCAGAAATTTTTCTGAGTCCCAAAATTCACATGCAACCAGTCAAACTCATCTCCAATGTCTTAGCATCTCCACACCTTGATTGCTTCCACTTCAAGGCACCATGCACCCACTTCTTGACTATCAAATAATATTTTTGATCATTGATTGTTGTAACTCTATGAAGAGTCACCTCATCTGAAGGCTATGGTCAACCCACTCATCCAACAACCCATATCAAATCAATTGTTTTTCTTGGTGATGCACGACATGAATATATCATGATGGAAACATGCCCAACCAACTTCATGTTGTGAAACTTCTCTAGGTCAACTCAAGTCTTTCACCAAGATTCTTCAACTTGTTTCAACCCAAAACGTCTCCCCTTCGCAATCACCTTCTGCACTCACTTCTGTGATCACCTCTGCAGATAGATCTATGACAAGTCTTGCAAAAAATATTGCGTTCAACTACCTTTCCTAAGTGCTCGGTTCACCCAACGAAATCTATGCCTAGTCTCTCTAAGGTGTGCACAACAGGTCCAACATTAACTTTATTCACACTTTGAACCAACAAAGTCTACCTCTGTAATCAACTCTGCGACAATTTTTGTGATGATTTCTGCAATCACCCACCCTATCCAAGTGTTTCCTCTTACCACAAACTCTACTCTTGATCTATACAAGGTGTGCACCCAAACCAACCTTTCCACTACACTGTCAACTGAACCTCTATTATAAGTCTAATGCAAACTTTGTGATAAACCAATTCGCTCTACTGAACCATTCAACAAATCTTCGAACGTTCCCACTGAATTGAATTTGCAAAAAAATACCTTCAAAGTTTGCTCTGATACCATCTATCTTCAATATAGTGGTCAAGATCTCACCAACCCTTCATCAAAATATGCAACGAAAAATATATGATACCATATGTCATGTCTCCATAGTGTACCTTGCAATCATGCACCTCTTGAGGGTGTGTGACACCACAATGTTTCTCACTTGGATGCTTGGAAACACCAAGGATACTTCATCCAGACTATGCCACTTCACCTAGAGAAAACCCATACTTTGTTCTAGGCTATTGGAGAGTCACACTCCTACTCTAGTGAAACTCTTGTATACTTGACAATTATTAATAGTTTAACACTTTAGTCATAAATAAGCATAGATCCATGAACATGAGAAACCAAGAGAACAATTGTGGAACAAGTGAAAGACATACAAAAAAATAGTGTGGGTGACACGAATCGTTCCTAACACCCAACTAAGTCTTTGTTATTACAAAACTGTTACAATATGAGCACTACTATCTTGGTTTACAATTGGACAGACTCACACGACTAGCCTCACCTCACCAAGACACTCTTACAAATATTTTTCACATCGATACTCTCTGTTGCAACATTCTTTGCAACCTTTTGCGATGCACCTCAGAGTTCCATCATCCATGGAATTGTTGTCTCTTCATTTCCACATATTCTGGTTCTATCTCACACATGCCTCCAACAGACCTGTGCTTCCAGGCTTCCCCAAAATCATCCCCAAAGGAGGTTTCCCCACTCTGTCCACCAAATCCACCTCAATGCAACACAAGTCCTCCCATGTGGAGTGACTTGGATCCTTGAGGGAGATTGCCCATCTTCCTTTAAGTTTACCTCAAAACTGCAGATCTCCTCTTGCTCTCTGTATCTTCAAATATCCTTCCTTGTTTATGTTCCCTTGTTCTCTAATAGTAAATCCAAAGGTCTCCATCATGAACCATCATGTCCTTTGGGAGTGTTGCGCTCCTTTGCGAAACCTTTTTTCCAAGTGAATCATCACGCCCCTTCATGGACCTGGTCACCCAAATGAACCCATGCGCTCATCAATTGTCATGCACCTTGGGACCAACACGCCCAACCTTGGTGCGCCCCTCATGTCGGTGTGCCCCAATCTCTTGGTCACTTCATACTTGGGGAAACCCCTTCGCATGTTCACATGCCCAACTTGGGTGCCAGAGCAACCTCAAGTTTTGTCTCCTTGAGAACTTGGGCGAGGGTATTCGTGCCCATCTAGCCAAAGACCTTACAAAATCCAATTTACTTTGGGTATCATCCTTGGAATGAGGGGATGTGCCTTGCATGTTTCTCAATTTCTAGGTTGGTAAATTTTTTGGTGTGAATAATTCTTTATAAACCACCTCCACATTTATGGAATTATTCCCAAACATATACTAAGAATATTAATATAGAAAGAAATCGCATCATAAAGATATTCCAAAGTTGGACTACAAAATTTAAAAAATAAAAAAATAACTTCAACCCTCCAAAAATATATTTATATTTACTTTTCCCTTTATTCTTATAAAACTAATAACTTAAAATTTGAAATGTAGATCTAATGTCTTTGTAGGTCATTCCAAGAGAGTGTCTCTCATCATTTACTTTATCGGTCTCATGTGGTTTGCATATTATTTACATTTTGAAACATGGATGTAATGTATTTGTAGGTTGGACATTCCAAGAGAGAGTGCCTTTAATCATTTACTTTATCATTCTGGCAAGGTTTACATATTATTTCATGATGGGGTCTTTAAGGTTTTGTTGAACATTCTATTTCACTATGAAGCTCATGATAATTTTTTCTTATCTTGGCAATGTTTATTTTCTTTTTTGAGTTGGAAACAATAGAAAATTAGTTTTGATCTTGTAACTTGGGGTTAATGATTTATTTGTAGTAGTTCAACTTTCTCTTATTTTTAATCTCTTTATCATTCCATATTTTCTCTTAAAACTTTATTTTTTCTTCCAAGGAAAATCTCATGGAGAAA
>JZKD02S2269949.1:0-15469 GCA_000966675.3 Picea glauca | reverse complement strand
TTCATGCAGCAGTGAATAACCGCTAGGTAGAGCACCAGTCAACTATGCTCGAGACGTTAGGTATCGTCGCTGACCAGACCCGTAGTATTTTGATAGATCATGGTGCTACCAAGAGTTTCATTTTTGGTGCAGTGCTAAAAAGGATTAAGGTAAAGTCATTCAAACGGGATGATTTTAGCTTTAGCTTCGTAGAGATGGCTTCTGGAGCCAAACAGAAGGTTGGAGGAAAGGTTACAAGATGTATCCTTAACCTGGGAGATTTTTTCACCAGGGACAACCTGTACATCATGATCTTAGGATCTTATGACGTCATGATCGGTATGGACTGGTTGGAATCGCATGAGGCGATACTCAACTGTAAGACGAAACGGTTGAGCTTGGTCGATGATGAGGGAAAAAGATGCGTGATTGTAGGATGGAACCATGCAGTTTCCCTGAGGTTTATCTCTTCTTTGCAGCTATGGAAGAGCATGCGCAAGGGATTTAAGATTTATGCGATCCTTGCGTTAAACGAGAAGGGAGTATAAGAAGGTCTAGAACACCTTCCTCTGGTGAGAGATTTTGCAGACGTCTTTCTGGAGGAGTTACCTGGTATGCCATCGGAGAAGGAATTGGAGTTTACTATAGACCTAAAACCGGGGACTGAACCGATAGCTAGAAAGCATTATCGGATGTTGACCCCGAAGTTACAGGAGTTGAGAATGCAACTGAAGGAGTTGTTGGACCTGGGACGGATACGTCCAAGCATGTCACCGTGGGATGAGCTTGTTATTTTCATACGAAATAAGGATGGGTCATGGAGGCTCTGCATTGACTACCGTCAATTGAACAAGGAAACGATCAAGAATCAATATCTGTTGCCGAGGATTGATGATCTGTTTGATCAAATGAAGGGCGCAGCGGTGTTCTCAAAGATTGATTTGCGATCAAGATACCACCAATTATAGATTAAGGAGGATGGCATCCCTAAGACTTCCTTTCAGACGAGGTTTGGGCATTACGAGTTTACTGTTTTACCATTTGGACTGAAAAACGCCCAAGAGGTATTTATGAGTTTGATGAACAGGATGTTCCACGATTATTTGTATAAGTTCATCCAAGTATTCATTGACAATATTTTTTTTTACTCTCGGATGATGGAGGAGCATGACGAGCATTTGCGCTTGGTACTACAATGTCTTCGAGAGCAAAAATTGTATGGGAAGTTGTCCAAATGCTCATTTTATCAATCGAAGATTCACTACTTAGGGAATATCATCGCCAACAAAGGTATCTCTGTGGATCCAGCAAAGGTCAAGGCTATTATGGAATGGCCTACGTCGACGAACGTCCTAGAAGTACGTAGCTTCATGGGTTTAGTAGGATACTATCGACGGTTCATCGAGGGATTTTCGAAGATAACAAATCCGATCATGGAGTTGCAGAAGAAGAACAAGAAGTTTGTTTGGACCGAGAAATGCGCAGAATTTTTTAAGAGGCTCAAGGAGCTGTTGAAAATGGCACCGATACTAAAGGTCCCTGACATGGACGCGGACTTCTTGGTATGCACTGACACATCCAAGGAATTCTTAGGCAGAGTCATGATACAAGATGGTCAAGTGATCGCATACATCTAGAGGCAACTGAGAAGGCATGAGGAGAACTACATCACGCACGATTTGGAGTTGTTAGCCATCGTATATTCCTTGAAGGTTTGGAGACACTACCTTGTTGGATAAAAATTCGAAATAAAGATGGATCATTGTGGACTACAACACATCTTTATGCAAAGCAACCTGAATGCGCGACAACAACATTGGTCGGAATTGCTTAGCGAGTACAAATTCAAGATTACTTACATAAAAGGAATGGTGAACCGAGTGGCAGATGCATTAAGTCAGAGACCACGCATCTTTTCGGTGTTGCCTCTTTAGATGAATCTACATGAAAATATTCTAACTTTACAACGTGACGATGACTGGTACAAAGAGGTCGAGGGTTTTCTCGGACAAAACACAATGATGGTACCAAGATTTAAAGTATTTATGTTTGATGATAATGGATTATTGAGGTTTAAAAATCAGATTTACGTACCACTGAACAACGAGTTGAGGAGTTTGATCCTAAACGAGGCTCATAGAGAAGTGTACATGGCTCACCCAGGAGTCACGAAGATGAGGGAAGACCTTAAACCCTTATTCTTTTGGAAGGGAATGAAGGAAGATATAGTCAACTATGTGGCCAGATGTCTAGAATGTCAGCAGGTAAAGGCTGAACATAGACATCCAGCGGGATTACTACAGCCACACGCTATTCCAGAATCGAAATGGGAGGTTATTTCGATGGATTTAATTGTTGGATTTCCACTGACAGCAAGGAGACATGACTCGATTTTCGTAGTAGTAGACACTCTGACAAAGAGTGCTCACTTTATTCCTATGCGTACGACGTATCAGGCACCTGACATAGCTAGAGTTTTCATCAGTGATATTGTGAGGCTGCATGGTGTGCCTAAGAGGATTATATCCAATTGAGGATTGGTGTTTACTAGACGATTTTACACGAGTTTCCAAGAGGCCTTGGGAACCCAACTCAACTTCAGTACTGCGTATCACCCAGAGACTGACAGGAAAACCAAACAAATGAACCAGACCTTGGAGGACATGTTGTGCATGTATGTGATGGACCAACAAAAGCATTCGGAAGAATTATTGCCACCGATAGAATTCGCTTATAACAACAGTTACCAAAGCACCATTAAGATGGTGCCTTTCGAGTTTCTTTATGGGCGACCGTGTTGGATGCCTTTGAGTTGGGATCAGCTTGAGGATAGGGTCCTGGTGGGACCAGAAGTGATCCAAGAAATGGAAGATCAAATGAAAATAAAAGACAAAGGATTAAAGAAGTGCGGGATCGGCATAAGACTTATGCCGATGCGCACCGTGTCGACCGTAGTTACCAGGTTGGAGATTGAATCTTTTTGCGGGTTAGACTGAATAAGAGTTCGATCAAGTCGGGAAAGGGAGCTAAACTCTCTCCTAGGTTCATGGGACCTTTCAAGATCATGGAAAGAAAGGGGCCAGTAGCCTATCAACTAGCCTTGTCTCATTCCTTGATGCGTATGCACAATGTTTTTCACATATTTGTTTTAAGACATTATATTAGTGATCTTGTACATGTTATTGACATGAGTTCCTTGCAGGTATCGGACGAGAGGGTGCTCACGCCTGAGTCGATCCGCATCTTGTATCATCGCATTCGACAGCTACAACATCGAACAGTAGAGTAGGTCAAGGTCTAGTGGGACAACTATAGTCCACACTACGGGACCTAAGAGGATGCATATGATATGCACCAACAGTTTCCATTTTTGTTACACATTATTTCGGCACTTATATACTATGAAACTTTGGGACGAAGTTTATACCAAGAGAGGGTGTATGTAACATCCCGCTCTTGCACGCACTGACCGAACTTATTCTTTGAGGAAACTTGCTTACAAGTGATCCAGATTATTATACTATTAAGCATTTTATTTTGATTATGAGGCATTATGGGTTGATGAAATGTTGTTTTGTTTCATTGACATAGATAGGTACTATTGACTTGGTTTTACTGAGTGTGCAGGATTTTGGACCTCGAGGATGCAGATGCATCGATGGAACCCCTTGGACTCCAGATCGAGTAGGGGAGTGGACTATTGGGGTTTTATTGTTGTATATATGATATTTCTGCATCTGATTAGATGATATGATTATGGATATATTTCTGACATGATTCATTTATGATGCAGGCTGACGATAGCTTACCGACCAGACTCACATGTGGAGTAGAGGGGTCACACATGACTACCAGAGATGTTGAGGGAGAGATGTGGACAGCAGCCCTGCCACAGCCTACTATCACTCCCACCATGACTCGAACTGTAGGTTAACAATTACCTAGTTCGAGAGGACCCATGATGTCGTGAGGGTAGACTGTGACAGTCACTCACGATGATTCTAAGGGGTGTGCGATAAGTCAGTGGCCTTATTCCTTAGATATCCTTAGTCTCCCACAAGTTCACCTGGCGGAGTATTGACTCCAGGGGTTTTTGATGTCTACCAAGTCAGTCGAGAGGTGAGTGGCACCCTTGGAGCACGTGGTGTGTCCTGAAGGGCATGTCTCACAAGAGAAGCACAAAGAGGCGAGTGTCACCCTTGGAGCACCTAGTGCATCCTGAAGGGCACGTCGCGTTGTTATTTAATATTTGGATAAACCTAGATGGCTTTAGGATGAACACCATGTTAAGGAAGATTTAAAACTTTTCCCCTAATAAAATGTGACCCAGCTTAGGAAAATAAAGTCTAGGTCTAAATTATACTGGTGGTAAAAATTTATCTATTTATTTAAAAATAAAAATAAAAATATCTATATATAAAAATAAAAATAAAATAAATAATAATGATAATCTTCATTAATCTTGTTACAAGAAGGGGGTAAGCAATTAAATTGATTTATAAAAATCTTTTGGGATAAAATTTTAAAAGGGGAAATAATTGTTTTACTATATTATGCTAATTAAAAATGTATTCATTCAAAAGAGAAAGGGAAAAAGGGTAAGTTTCTGCACATGCCTTTTTGAGTTTAAATAAAAAGGGGAAAGAGGGAAATCTAAAATAATTAGGAAACTAGGAAAAAGAAGGAAACATAAAAAGAAAAGGGAAACTCAAGGGAAAGGCAGATAATCTAACTTAGTAAGGTATCTAGCATTTAAGAACTTTCTAATTTAAACTCAACTAGTAAATTAATAAGGGGGAAAGTCATTAAAACTTGTAAGGGGATATGGGGAGACCTAGGAGCGATTCTAGAAGTGCCTTTAGGTGAGTGAGGAAATAGGGGTAATTAATTAATTAATGAACTTAATTTATGGAGGATTGAAGGAGATGGGTGACACATGTAAGGGAAGGATTTTTAGGAATTAATTTATTAAACATTAAATAAAATGGGATTTCGGGAAAGTAAGGGACTTCGAAACTCTATATAATGGAGGGAGGAAAATGATGATGGATCGCTTTTGTTTTGTGTAACGTTACACTGTAGAAATTTATACTTGACTGACTTAGCTTGTGGGAGTTGGGATACCCAGCTCGGTGAGGAGTGGTAGCTCAGCCTTGTGAGGCGAGATGGGAGCTAATTGATTCTTTGGATAGTGTGTGTGGCCCCTTTGCGGATCGGGGGGATAAGGAGGAAGAAGAGTACCCCTAGCGTTGGCTGGGAGGTACTGATGAAGTCTCATCGGTCGGCAAGCGGGAGTTGCACGAAGCACGCGAGACATCAACTTGGAGTGGGTGATTGGGCAACGATACGCTTCCTTTATTTTTGCATGGTAGATTGTTAGTATGAAATATGCTTTTAGATCTGCATGTTTAATTGGATAAGGAAAATGATTGTATGAGCATTCTAGTTGATGACTGAACTTTTCCCATAGTCTTTAGCTCGATGATTGATTGACTCCCATGGCCTTCGATTCCCATCATGTCTTGACCGCCCTATGGTTTATTGATTTGTGATGATTGTGGTTGTTTTTGCCTTTCTTCCTTAGCTCATCAGTCCTCGCCTGAGCAGTCATCCAGGAGCCTAATCTACGATCGTTGCTTCAGCGTTAATAGACCTATGGATCTCAACGCCCTACTTTTTTGTGCCTGGATGATGAGTGAAGGGAATTCCTGTCAGCCATCTAACTCTGTTGTTTGTCCTTGGTTGATTGTTTGTCTTGCGCCTTCTAGCAAAAGTACCTCTGCGTATGGATTTATTTGCATCCTTGTTGGTTTATCTCTGCGCTTGTTTTTGTCTCCGCACCTTAAGGGATTAACCTTGGATTTTCTCTATGCTTGGGATGATAGAACCTTTACGGTCATTTCAATGAATTTTCCCATGGATCTTTGTTCTTCTCTTACTGTTGTCTATGTTTTATTGTTTTATGTGTCTGCGTTATTACACTAATCCCAACGCTTATTTGGTGTATGGACTACGACTTCTTTATTTTACTGACTGAGATTCCTTAATTATTGATTGCCATTTTACATGGTGACTTCGATCTACAATTCGATTGTTTTTTCATGTACGATTTCATAATGAGCAAATTATATAAGGATCCAATGTTTATAGTTTTAGACAGCTTTATCATTTTTTATAGAAAATCGTGTGGTAGTGTACCGAAATGTTCTTGTTGGACATCGATTGTATTTGGATTTTGGACAGCGAGTTTTATAACCGGAATGGCAGCGAATATATCTGTCGAATGACTGTGTTTTTTTAACATTTAGGGAAGTAAACTTATGTTAAATGATAGCGAAATTTTCTTGGAAGACTGTGTTTCCATGTTGTGTTAGCAGCGTTGTAATTTAACTGAGTTTTAATTTATTAGCATTCACCCAGCAGTATATAGGGTTCACGTTTTTCTCTAATTTAATGCACAGAGACTTATTTTCTTAAACCAGTTTACTGAAACTTCCTTAAATACACCCAACATTTTATATATTTTTAATGTCACTCTTAATTTATGACCACGATTTGGACCACAATTTCGCCATTAAATGTTGACTGGGTTTGTCGTTGGAATGACCACGAATTTTCCCTTAATTAATGACTGAGTTTGCTGCTAGAATGACCATGAAATTGCCATTTAATGATGACTTCGTTTTGTTGTTGAATGGCCACTGTTTGCCTTAAATTTTAACTGTGTTTTTATATATATTTTTATTGTTTTAAATTCGTTGAAGATGTTTTGATAGTGAGTTGCTCCTTGAGTGAAATCAGAATTTCTTTACTGTGTCGCGTCCTTGTTGATTTCTCAGTTAAGTGAAAGGAAATGGTATTATTGTGTCTACGATTTTAGTTAATGGCTTTTACGATTTGTATTTAATGGCAATGTGAAATTATATTTCATTAATGTATAGTGATTTTCTTATTTATCAATGATAGAAAATATGTAATTCCCTTCTGGTGCATTCCATTCTGTGGTGAATAAGGTACATCGTCCTGCTTAATGGCATTGCAATTGTATTTACTAGCTTTACGATTACGTTTTTAACCACAACGATTTTATAGTTCCATTGGGTTGTGTGTCTGTTCACATTTTTTTTCTTTTGAGACAGCTTTAGTCACCTGTGTGCCTGGCACTTGGTCACTTGGATTGCATTGTGTTTGGACTTACCTTAGGTCCGCTTTGTTACCCTTTTTAGGAGTATGTTTCATTTAGTGATGGCCTGCCAGGACTGCATTGTCATTTTTATATTCATGAGTTGATGGTATTTAACTCTCGCCTGTGTTAACACTTGTCACTTATTGATAACCATTCTCTAATTTGATTGAAATGCATTCTAATTCGAGTCGTGTTTTACCTAGTTAGCCCAGTGACTTGTCATCTACGTGTCTTCTATTTTTTTTAATTGACATCCCATGAATAATGTATACTTTAGTTGCAATAGTGGAAGTTATATTTACTTTATACAACATATGATTAGCATATTTAGACAACCTCTTCATTTGAATAGACAACCATTAAATTGTTTAGACAACCCTTTAACTAAATTAGAACAGTCTTGTCCTTTAGTTTTAACATTGATTAAACTGACTTTTCAATTAGAATGTAACTATGGTTATAGCGTTAGTATTAACTTAATTAAGATGGCTAAATTTGATTTGCATTTATGGTTAAATTGATGTTACATGGATGACCCAACTATGATTTCGACTTGCTCCTTGATACGTTTTTAATGTTAAATTAGACAATCAATATTGACTATTTTAGACGTGATTAATGGTGGGTTGTTGACGAAGTCTTGTGTTGGTTAGCGACTTCCTTGTGTCGTCCTCTTGCGTCTCGTCGACCTATTGTTGGGGTGTGGGTGCAGTCTAGTGTCAATTTTTTCGCCTCCTAGCGCGTCAGATTTATCTAGAGTCCTCGGTCTAGATAGGATGTGTTGTACCAAGGTTATTGACGCGTCTATCACCTGGGGATGGCATGATTCCTGATGAGGGGATCGTGGCACACCCTATTGGATGGCAGCAATCGAGAACTTGATCGGATTCGGTGTGTTCTGTGTGAGTGTTGTCGAGCATTGTAAGTTGCCTTAGGCGCATGGATGGAACGTCTTCTTGCATTTGGTGTGTGCCTTGATGTCTAGTCTTGTTCATCAAGGTCGTTGTGTTGGGAGGGGGATTTTGTCTCTTAGCTTGTAGGTGTGTCTTGTTTGCATCGGGTGGGTAGTCGTTCCTCCTTGTGGTTCTACGCATGTTTCGCCCAGTTTCCCTTGTGCCTGTGCGTGGAGTCATAGTAGCCTATTTCCTGGACTGCATGCTTGCATTCGTCATTAGTTGTGTGGTTAATTTTTTTTGTCATCACCATCTTTCCTTTCAAACAAAAAAACAATTTCACGCTTCTGCATCGCTTGTAGTCGCAAAGAAGGGGTTGTTACATTTGGTATCAAAGCGGGTTCAACCCGCGACTTGGGATCACTACAACTTTCATTGATATGATTTGATTATAATGTTGCTAATTAAGTTGACTTGTATTCTTGCAGGTAATCATGGTTAGAGGACGTCGCGGAGGCAGATGACTGGGTGCTAGGGAGGAGACGTGACGCCTCCAGTAGCATCCACGCATGAGGGGTCTAACCCCTAGGGAGACGAACAGGTTATCAGGTAGGGGAAGATAGCAGTGGGTTATGCGGTTGGAATGATGAGATCTTTTCAGAGCATGTCTAAGGCATTGATCATCCATTTGGACATAGATGAGGCCAGAGCCTCGACACCCCCTGAGGGTCCACCACGCGCTCCAGTTGGTACTGGTAGCATTCACCGTGAGCTCGAGAAGGTCAAATTTCCTGAGTTCTTTGGTGCCCTGGACGACACAGCCACCGAGGCATGGTTGGAGAATATGGTGATGGGCTTTGCACTTCGCAACTATACCTCTAATAGGAGTTCTATATATTTCAAAATAATTTATTAAAGCGTTGAAAAGTTATATAGACACTAGTTGAGTAACCCTTCTATGAATAGAAAAGGCTAAACTAAAAATTTGATCAAACAAAAATTTGAAAAAAGTAAAAAAAATAAGCATATTCAACAAAAATAATCTTGAACACTTATATATAAAAGACCCAACATAAAAATAAATTAAAACTCACTAATATGCAATGAACATACATTTAAGAATCATCGTGAATAGACGCATCCTTCTCAGGTATGGATGCATCCTCCTCAATCCCAATCTCCCACACTCTCTTATCCACATTATGTTCAAGCACACTCTCATGCACTCTCTTCTCCACATTTCCCTATAACACATTTCAAATTTGTACATTTGAAAATTAAATTTAAATGATTTTAATACATTAAATTGTAGTTTTAAATTTTGAAACATGTAATACATGTGATGTGCCAACTTGAATATCAAAAAATTATACCCACCATACCCTAAGATTCGATAATGTAACGGCCCCGACTGTTACAACACAAAAATGTCGTACAATAGGTAAAAAAATATTTTTTTTAAGCATTAGGAAAATAACGTCAACAATAAATTCATAGTGACACAACTCGATGATATCATAATAAATGAATATCGCACGACACATAAATGTAAAAGGCATAGCATATTATCACATCACTTGGAGCAAATTAAGACAACACTCATCAGATAAAGAATATAAAATGAACACCTGCTCATTCTTACCCTACAAGGTTAGGACCTCCACGACACATAAGCAACACTCAAGCCCAGGTTCCCATTGATTTTCACCATTTAAGGTCTCACGGATGGCGATTGTTCTGAGGAACAAGGAGGTGTCTACATCCCACACGACACAATCAAATCCAAGCCGACTAAGCTACATAACATCATCAATGATCATCAAGATGTAATAGCATTATAATAAACCAACACATGTAACATAAAATTCCATGGCGCAAGAAAACTTAAATACTAAAACCATCCAGCAATGACATGAGTCGAGGCGCAATAATCTACTTATTAATTTTTAAGGCGCAAACAAAACTACTTAACTTTCAGGCACACGATTAAATCATTTATCAAATTACAATAATCAACATCAATATTAAGGTAAGCACAGGACCCATTGCCAGGTTAACATATTCACTTATCGATCAATGTGCACAATGATCCAATCGTAAGGAAGGGAAACAAAATCGTAAGGAAGGGAAACAATTTAATAAATTTAAACTGAACCAACCTTTAATCTAGATTAATGATAGACTGAAATATAAAGTTTAAGAGGGAATGAACTTTAATATCTCCCTGAGGCTCTTGATAAATTCCCAATTATAAGTATTATTAATTAAAGTGCAGGGGAAAACAAGTGTAAGTAATATCGGGATTGAGTGTTAGCTACCCAAATTTAGACAAGCGCACCATAATCGGGTTCTAGAGGTGTGGAAGGGAAACAACATGCGAACCTTTAATGAGACATGAAATTGAATGAAGGCTCAGGTCTCGTCTTCAAAACTGGAACGCCAGCTACCTCCTGGTAGAGCGTTGAGCAAGTGGTAATTAAAGTCTGAGTAAAATAGGAAAACAAAACGTTGGTAAAAGATTCTGGCTGACTCTAGAATAAATTAAAAGGAGGCATGTCACTCTTCTCCATGCGCTGAGCAAGGTACATTTTAAAATTAAAGGATCAGATGGTGGCCCATAACGCATTCATCCACTAGCGCAAATCAACATACAAGTCGAATCCCAGCAACATCATCAAGGACTGTCCAAGCAACACCACTTACATCCATAGTCAACTCTTACTGTTTTTTTATGTAACTTTCACAACATTGCAAGTTGGTTATTAGATTGTTCTATTCTGACTTATGTGGTAGTACGTGCATCTTATTCAAGGATGTTATCTCATCCTACTTTTTTTTAAACTAAAAATATCAATCTTTATAGCACTGTAAATTTGTTATTACATTATTCTTGTCTAACTTAGATGGTAGTCCATGCATCACAGTCAAGATATTACTTGATTTTGAATAAAATTCTACTACTTATCACATAGCAAGTTCTTTGTCACATTTTATTCTTATGAATAACATGGTTGAAAGAATTTTAAATGTTTTAAATCCAAAAGGGAAAAAGCATGATCACACAGTCGCACTACCCTTAAAATGCATGACCCTGAAAATAAACAAGTTTTCTAGAAATTCAACTAGTATGGTTACTAGTTAAAAAAATTATCAACACTACAGAGTCATCCTTAGCAGCCGAGGAATTACGAGAGCTTCATATTTGAATATTCTCTAAAGTTGTTAAATCTTACAAGCAGTAACTGAAATAACTGTCCACAACCTGAGCTACTTGTGTTGCACGTTAGGGTTCCACGGGGACGAATATGTCCAGTTAAAAAGCATCCATATCACAAGAACTACCTTCCAATTCTCTGCACCTTAATCCGTGCTATCTCGCTAGATAAATAGCTAAAGGTTTGAAGTTTGAAATAGGGCATACACAATTGGTTGTGTGTAAAGAGCATCGCTAGTACTGTCAATTAGTTATCAAGTCTATGAGCTAAGAACTAACAATACACAACAAGCACCCAAGACCAACACCAAGACTAAGCACTAAGTCACAATTAGGGAGGAGCCCACAAGGAAGACCAGTCAAGCACAAAGGAGCCCAATGCCATTACTCTCTCACTCTCAATACAACATACATTCTTTTTCTATGGGAAGTATAATGAGAAACCAAAAACATTGAGAGCAGAATTTCGAAAATAAGAAAAACGCAATGAGAAAAATGCATCAAATCGCAAACTAATTACTAGTGAAACAAGAAGGCGCAGATACAAAAAATGAGTTTCACAAGATGAGCGAACAAGAGGTAAACACTCAAGCACAGAGAGTAAGCATGACCCAATGACAATGAAGGAAAAATACGCAAACTTTTAAATTAACCATGGTTTTTTCATTATCAAATCCACACAAAACAAGTGCACACTCATCTAGTTTCACGAAGCCATTACAATTCTTATCAACATATAAATTCACATTTTTTAAAACTACTTTCAAATGAAAATTTAACACGCGTACCATAACCAAAGTCGCAGAATATGAAGTGGTTATCTTGTGCTCGCTCTCCATCCAGCTCCTGCTTGCTAACCATTGAGACTTCACCAATACCTCCCAGCCAATGCTAGGGGTACTCTTCTTCCCCCTGAGCCCCACGAGCCCCAAAGGGGCCATGCACACAAACCAGAGAAAGATAGCTCCCAGCTCGCCTAGCAAGGTCAAGCCACCACTCTCTATTCGAGTTGGGTATCCCAACTCCCACAAGAAAAATCAGTCAAGAGTAAAATTTGGTAGTGTAACTGTACACATACCGGACGTGATCCATTCCCCTCCTCTAACATTTCTTTTATAGATTTATCTTAGTGACTAGTTGTCAAAATGCACATTTAATTCTTTTTATTATATTTTTATTAGGAAAATTATCCCATGTATGCTTGTCACCTGATCCCTTAGTTGCACTAGAAAATCATTTAATTAATTAAAGTAAATTTCCAATTTCCCTCACCCACCTAAAAGCTTTCCTAAAAATGTTCCTCAATGTCCCTTTATTCCCTCAGATTCCCTTAATGACTGACGCCTTTCTTAAAGCTTAGTTGAGTTCTAAATTGGAAGGTTCTCTAGACTAGATTCCCTACTACGTTCCACATTCCTTTTGTATTTAAGTTTCCCCTTTTTGGTCTAAGTTCTAAATTAGAAATTTTTGCACATAGCCAACAATTAAATTTTTTTGGATAAAATCTTTCTCCTTTAATTTTTAATTTGATTTTTATTAATTGATTAATTAGTTTTAGTCCTTATACCCCAATTAGACCTATGCTCTAAATTCAACTAGGCTTAGCAAAATTGTTTTTAAAGGAAAAATTGTAACTTTTAAACTTTACTCAGGAAACATTTATTTTAAGGTTGACCAGGTCAAAATGAGATATTGTTTTCTAGGTATCTAGGTTCATTGACTCACCAGTATTAAAACTGTGATGTGCCCTTCAAGATGCATTACGTGCTCCAAGGGTGTCACTCACCTTCATTCATGTTTCATTTATGTGACATTCCCTTCAAGACACACTATGTGATCCAAGGGTGCCACTCACCTTTTGAATTATTTTGGTAGACGTCCTTCCTTGGAGTCAATACTCTATCAAGAGAACTTGTTGGAGACTAAGTGTCTCTAAGGAATAAGGGACATGTGTTATTGTGAACCCCTTAGAGTCTTCGTGAGAGATTGGCTTGGTCTTCCCTCACGACATCGTGGATCTCTCGAGCTGGGTAATCGTTAACCTACAGTTCGATCCATGAAAGGAGTGCTAGTAGGTTTTGGTAGGGTTTCTGCCACACCTCTCCCTCAATATCTATGGTTATAGTGCATGACCCCTTTACTCCAAATGTGAGTCTGATTAGCAAGTAATCATCATCCTGCATCCATCAACGAAACATGTCAGCGATCCAAAATCAACATCATAATATACTAGTCATATGTCACATATGCAATAACAGAATACTCAAACCATAAAAAATCCACTCCCTAACTCTATCTGGAGTCCAATGAGGTCCATCGATTCCATCGGCATCCTCAATCTGTACAGAGTCCTGCACACTTAGGAGAAACTAATCAATAGCACATGTTGATTCAAATATAATCAAATAACATATCGACATATCTGCAACATCATCATAACCCATAAGAGAAACAATCAATCATATAATGAAGCGGATCACTTGCACGTAAGTGTCCTCAAAGAATAAGTCCAATCAGGTGTGTGAAAGAGCAGGATGTTACAAATAAATTATATATTGTTTAAGACATTTTCCTTTTAAATTAATAATTTAAATGACATAATTTTCATATATAATTAAATTTGTTTTCAACATGCAATGATACCTGTGAACTCCCACCCTCTTCAAACTCTCCCAATGAGAATTGGGACAAGCCTACCCAAGTAGTAGGAGATGGAATAGGGATCTGTGAAAAACAAAACTAAGAACTAAATCTAGGATTTAATGTGTTCACATTAATACAAAAACATAAATTTCATGTTGTTGATTATTCAAAAGATTGGAGATTGGACAACTAAAGTGATCATATGTGGATATTAGAAAACACATACCTGATTCAACCCATCCAAATTTAAACTCGTGGAATCAAGTTCCCTATTTACTGGAGATTCATTTAACATATGAACAAACTACAATTAATGATGATAACAACTCAATTATTTCTAAAGATACAATGATATGTATGTATATCTAGAACTACAAGAAAACTATCCTCAAATGCATCAAAAATTTACTAACTATAACACATACCAATCTAATGTTTGGTTCATCATTATGAATTAACACCTTCCAACCATTACGGAAAAAATTTGCATACTCCTTAAGATCTTCTACTTACATGGTATCTATCTCCTCATATGTTTGTAAACAAAATTGGTTCGAGAATTGGCTTCCTATCTTAGACGGTTCAAACCAACATCAACACCATAAAAAATTGATTCCAACTTTTTCTCAATTGCATTCCTAGCCTCATTGCCAACATCTGATGTATCTTGCAACTCTAAATGTGAGACAAATTCCCTTGTTGAACGAGATACTAATTTCATGGAGGCCTCTACAATGTTGCATTTCGATATACCCATTTCCGATCATATGTTTGTCCTTTACCAGCCCCATAACAATTGGATGGTAGGATGGTATAATCAGGGTGCATGTCCATGAAAAACTATGCATAAAAGTGTCTAGAAAAGTAATGTGGAACCTCATCATTCCACAACAACTTCTTATATACTGCAAAAAATATATTATAAAGATGTCCTGCTATGTTGGGGTGCTTAAAATATTGCACCTTCAACATCTTTTGCTTTGGACCCTCTTTGAAATTGAACATAGAAAATGCATCTTCTTTTGAAACTTCATTTTTTACTACTTCCCATTTATCAGGGCCCATCACCTCTGACTTTCGTCTCCTCATCAAATCAATAAAACTATCAATCATTGGCCCCATATTTTGATATGCAACCATAAAGTTTTGCAATGAATGAAAAACAATCTCCAAGCTTTGTTTACTCTCTTGAGGGAAATCCAAGCTCCTCAAATCATTTTTCAACTTGTTTTTAACACTTGAGCATCGTTCGAGGGTCATTACTTCAGTAAACCCTTCCCAAGGAAGCTCATCACCAACATCTGAGAGATAGGTGGATGTGGGCATGTAATCTTTTGTTTCTGGATAATGCCTCACGAATCCACCTTCACCCTCTTCACCAACATTGGAATCTTCATCATACCCACTCTCTCTTTCATTATCTTCCCTCGCATTAAACTCATCCTCTACACATACACATTTGAAAGTAATTAAAACATTTAACAAAAACATAATTTAACATAAAAAAATTAAAAAAATTAAAAAAACACACACACACACACACACACACACACA
>JZKD02S2269916.1:13697-35555 GCA_000966675.3 Picea glauca | reverse complement strand
TGATCAACAAATCATCAACATACAGAAGTAAAAGTAGAAGTGAATCATCCGTCTTGAGCATGTATACAATCAGGTTTGATTTACAACGTACAAAGTTTTATGACAACATGTAGGAATCCATATTGGCATACCATTCCCTTGGATCCTTTTTTAGGCCATAAAGGGACTTCTTCAGTCGACATACCAAAGATGAATCTTGCATAAATCCCTGGGGTTGCTCCATGTAGATATCCTGAGAGAGATCACCATGAATAAATGCATTATTCACGTCCATCTGATGTAATTCCCATCCCTTGGCTTCCACAATGGCAAGTGTAATCGTATGGAATCCATATTCGCTACTAGAGCGAAGGTCTCATCATAGTCAATACTATGAACCTGCTGAAAGCCTTTGGAGACAAGCCCGGCTTTGCATCTGCTAATATGTGCATCCACTGCACTCTTGGTCATGTAGACCCATCTGTATCTAACAATTTTCCTACTAGAAGGAAGGGGAACCGGATCCCAAGTCTGGTTCTCAAGGAGGGAGTTGTACGCCTCCTACATGGCGGATTCCCAAAAGGGATTTCCAACATCCTAGCCATAAGACTGTGGATATGAAGACTGAACCAAGAAAAGATGCCTGGAGGGCAATGGTTCAGTGGTAGTGAGTGTAATATGGGGCTCCTAGAAATTAGATCGATTCCTCCTAGTATCGGTTGGATCACCAACGAGATCCCCTACATCCTGAAGAGTGGTTTGTGCCCACTTGGGCCTCTACTCTGGATTTGCAACTGCATATGGATGCTATGACTCTACATCTAACTGTACTGACTCTGAATATGAATCATCTGAGTCCTATGAATCATAACTCTTTTCTGAAGAAGATTCGACATGTGCATGCTCATCATCTTGGACAGGTGGAAGAATGAAGGTGTCTGCATGTGTCTATTGAGGTGCAGGCGAGACACTTTCCTCGAATTGGACACTATTCTCAATGATGAGTCAGTCCAAGGAAATATCAATAAGCCTATATCCCTTTACATCGTTGGGGTATCCAACAAAAATTCACTCGGTGCTTTGTGGATCAAGTTCCTTCCTCTTTTCAGAGGGAATCTGGGCCCATGCACATGAACCGAAAATGCGAAAATGGGTCACTTCCGGTTTGAGGCTGCTCCAAGCCTCATAGGGGGTATTATCCTTGATATATCTATGGGGAGATCTATTTTTTATGTATGTTTCACAATTAAGTGCTTCGGCCCATAGTCTCTGTGGTAGTGACTTTGCATGCATCATGCAAGATGCCATCTCCTCTAGATATCGGTTTTTCCACTCAACAACTTTGTTTTGTTGTGGAGTATAGGGAACTGTGTGCTGCAACTGAATCCCTGCCTCATGGCAAAGATTATGGATCTTGTTGGCCCCTGACCAGGTTTTGAGGAACACTTGGTCATATTTAACTGTTTTTGGGAGTTCGACATCCTGTCCAAGACGAAGCGCAAAGCGAAGCGGAGATTGCGGAAGCTAGGCCCCCTTTTTGGGTTTTGGGGAATATGTAACGGGAAAGGGATGTCGGCTCGTGGGTTTCCCATGCTTAGGCCCACTTTTGTAATGTATAAATAGATATCTAGGCGATGTAAGTAAGAGAGAATATTAGCCAAGGGCTTAGTGCTAGAATTGATCTATGTAATTGACTTGCAGAGATGAGTGCAAGTGTTGTAAGTGCTGAGTGCACAGATTGTAAGGAGGCTCTGTGCTAGATATACTCAGGGAAGGAGGATCTAGAGAGGTGCGCACAGATATCCTGTCCTATGTGGAGTAGGATTTTGATAGCTCTATGTTGTAACTGGATTGACTGAAGCTAATAAAGAAGAAGAGTTGGTGGGCATAGCCCCAGGGTGGGGGTGAACCATGCAAATATTGTTTGTTGTGCTTTGTGATTATTCTTAGATGTTTTGTACTGCTAAGTGCTTAGATGTGACTAGATAGACTTGTTTATGCTTATTGCTAGAGATGTATATGAATTCTAAATCCAATGTGTATGAATATGTTAAGTGCTTGGTCTACCATATTTGATCTGTCTTGTTGTTGCTAAGTGCTAAAATAACCTAGACCTAAGTGAATGTTGTGATGTTCTATTATGTTAGCGGAGTAGATCTAAGTGGAATATTGATGAATGATCTATGCTAAGTTCTTGTTAAGTGTTGTAATCACAAACCTGTGTCCCAGCTAAGGTTACAGACACCTGAGTCTTGCAACCACCCCTGCCTCTACCTCAGGTGAGACTTCATCTGCTTTGCAAGTGTTGCCGAAAGGACTGGTAGTTAGGGTTTTGTTGGTGCATTGTTATAGCGTTGAACCCCAGGTCTTCGCTTGTGCCAACAAATGGTTCTGTTGCCAAGACTAAAACTGTGATTGTTGGGAACTAAGGAAGAGGAAGATTTGTGAAAAGATTCGTCCTGAAATTGTGGAAGCTCTGTGCGTGGATCTGTGCCCTAGTGCGCATTATTTTACTTGATCTAAAAAGAGAAGGATAGATATGAAGAAAATAAGCGAGATATGAACTCTTTGTGCTCTAAGAAAAGTAAAAGTGGAAGTTTCTGAAGAAAAGAGGTAAGATATGTAAGCTTAGATCTCTAATAAAGGCAAGAATAGTTAAAAGTTTTTAGATCAGAAAGCTTTGAGCTCTGTAGAAGTAAGATAAGTGAAATTTTTTGCTTCTAGAGCATGGATCTAGGTATGTTTGATAGACTCTATCATATCTTAAAAACTAGGGAATTAATAGATGAAAGAAAGTTTGATATGAACAGATCCGATAGATATGTTATACCTATGCATATAAAGAATGTTTGGACTAACAAATGGATGCAAGATCCTAGAAAGAATTTTTTTCAGGCTAGCTACCATGATCCTGGTGTGCAGTACAAAAGAAGTTGAGGATCATTTAAGTGAAAGAGAGGATTAACCCTATGTTACAGTTGCAGAAGATCAGGACATCTTGCTAAGGAATGCCCTAGTGGGAGATCTAGTTGTCTCTGTTGCAAAGCCTTGGACCACGAAGTATTGGATTGCCCTAGAATGATTGCTAAGATTGAAGGCATGAATCTGAACGAAAAAATCCCTAAGGCAGATCCAAAAATAGCAGAATCCCAGAGAGAATCATAAAAGATATTACTACATATGAAAGACACCTTGAATGACCACTGACATGTTATATTATCAAAGGTATTTAACGAAAAATAATGCATCGAGGTAAGAATAGCAGACTTCGACATTGACTGTGTTCTATATGAGGAAAAACAGGTGAATGTTATGACAGAGAGAACTTGGGAAGCTATAGGAAGGCCTACTATGATCCCTTCACTAAGGGGAATAGGGTTATTCAGAGGGAAACTGGTAAAACTATGTGGAAGGCTCACTCAGATATCTATGAATGTCAATGGAACTTCAACAAAGGAAGATTTTGAGATTATCAAATTTATTGAGGACAACGCCTTGTTTACTATGTTACTTGGAAAACCTTGGATTGAAAGAGATCAAGCCAGGAAAAAGGAAGAAGAAAAAGTTTTAGAAAAAGAGAGACAAGAGTTAAAAGATTTCATGACTAGAAGGATCGCGCAGTTGATTGAGGAACAAGAGTACAAATCAAATCTATTTGACACTAAAAGCCCAGATGTCAAAGCTGCAAAATAATTAAGGGACTCACAGAAGATTGGAGTATCTGTATGAGATATAGATGAAGTAGTACCCCTAAGTCTTGGGAGAGAACCTCAGCAGCGCGAAGTGACTACGCCCAAGGAAAATAAGAATCAAAATGGGAAAATAACTACTGAGACGAATCACAGGGGGGAAAAGGCTAGGAAGATAAGTAAAAAGAGAGATAAGATCGACAAGCTATAGAGGGTTCCAGAGGGAACCTCTCAAAAAGAAACTTTGCAAAATTGGAGATTCGTCGGGATATCAGAACAACGACATGGGTCACTTCACCATGGTGAAGCAATATAGCCATTGGAGGCTGATATATCCATTCGATTGTCACTCCGAACAGATAAAAAAGCATTGATGGCTCATCACCAAACCATTAGACTGCTCCATAATGGACAAAACAAGAGTTAATGAAGCCCCATATCCGTTACAAACGATTTGTTACAAAGTTACTTACTAATTCCATCGATCCATGCACGAAAGACAGTTTTTCTAATTGTGAATTTGAGTCCACAGACTACATGAATTGTGAACAGTGATTAGTCCACTCTTACTCTCTACCATATTACAGTACCTATGTTACTTTGAGAATCCGAGATATTGATCCTGAGCGTATATGTCCGACAAATTTAGCACAGCTGAAGAATCTGTAAGAGAGGTACTTGCTAGCCTCAGAGATGAAAGAGTCATGTCGGAGAGAGGATTGTCTACATGTTTATAGACATCATCGATGAGAGGAGTGCAAGCCTCCCCATCGACTGCTCGAGTAGGAACATCCTGAGCCAACGCAAAAAGAAGAACCAAACATAAAGACGATATGGCCAACGCGAAGTTGGTTCCATCCATCCTACATGCTTACATACCACCTCTGAGTGGTGTGATCAATAGAGACAGTGTGCCTAGAGACTTTGAATACACTCTAGTCACTGCATACCTACCAAAAGGGGTATGCGCAGTCCGCGTAGATCACAACAGGATTGCAGCATTGAATTTTAGTGACTTCAACCTAGGGGATCATAAAATTTACAGCATGCTTTCCCCGTACAAGTACCCAACCAAAACGAAGGGAAAGAATTCAAAGATCATCCCTCAGCAATGGACGATGAACCTACCACATTCCAATATACTCAACGTTATGAAGATACCGCACTTCGGTAGACACCAGGAGGTAAATTCTTGTGTGAAGTTGTTGCTAGCAAGTTACCATGGAGGATACTTATGGTTAAACCATCGCATAATAGTTGATCCAGTGTTGATCAATCAGATCACCGGGCTGATCATGCAGGGCCCTAATCCACATGATTACTATCCTAGAAAGACCACAGATCACACTCTTGCTTAGAAGATCAAAGAAGCTTATGGTGATGTTGAGAAATGCATGTGAGGCTACAAGGTATCTTCTATTGAAAGTGGTGCAGTGTGCCTCGCATGTCAACTGATCATAGACAAGTTGGTACGCAAGAATCGACCCATACAAGTATCCAGCTTTGTAGTCGACCTCATAGGGAAGTGCGCAAAGGGACTATAGATGAACTAGGCGAAGCACCTGGTGACTCAACTAGATATTGATTGTAGAGAAGCCTGGGATCAGGGGCATGAATTCCATTTTAGCTGGCTCTTGATACTTATATCTTTCGTTGCATGGGAGCTAACAGAAGGTGAAACCTTCCTAGACATCGACCCATTTGAACCACTGGCCATGAAGTTCAGTACACTGTGGTACTCGAATGATATGAACAAGCATTGGAAATACAATGTCGTCTTCCATACCTACTACACCCAGTTGAATCTCACCATCCATTTCGAGCCTCGCATGACCCTGAATACTTTACACAGGTTTCAACCTTTGATGAAGTTCAGCACGGACCTCCATTTCATATATATTACACCATGCGCTGATGAGCTCAAGGAATAGCTTTAGTATTATTATAAGCTAATAGAAGAAGACCTGGAGGAGATCACCAAGGAATGGTCGGCGAACCTCCTTGTTTCGGCAGACCCTGCAGAAATGTCTGACATTGACAACCCAGAAGCTTCACAGGATACGCCTGGGCCCAGTAAGACAAAGAAAACAAGGAAGACGAAGAAGGTTGAGGAAGTCCAGGATATAGACAGCCTGTCTGTGAGGATGGCTTCCATTACACCAGATCAAGGAGGTGAAGGTGAAGACCTAGAAGAAGTTGAACAAAGACCAGAAGACGAAGAAGAAATCATAAATAAGAGGAAGGGTTCACCTCCGGAACCTTCCTCCTGGAAGAAATCCAAATCACCTGTAACTAAGCTGCAGACCACTCTCACTCCAGATGACTTCAGTTTCCTTGTCATAGTTATGAATGAAGCTATAGAAGACATAGCAGAAAAGCAGGAAGCTAAGAAAGAGACAATCTACAACAGAATTGAGATCAATCTCCAAGGAGTGCAACAGGCACTTCACTCTAGCCACCCAATCTCCACTATGCCCCTACCAGAAGGAACAATAGAAAAGGGAAATGAACCAGTTCAACTCTACAAGATTGTTGACACAGTTGAAGTATGCCTTAGGAAAGCATAGGAAGAAATAACGCGGGCCACCCAGGCCTTGACGCAAGAACGAGAGGAAATCATCAAACAACGTTGAGCTGCACACCAAGAAAAGGACACTCTCCAAGAGAAATTTGAAGAAGACAGAGTGAAGATCCAAAAAGAGAAAGATCAGTTGCTCACAAAGCAGATCGGGATTGAAGAAGCAGTGAACAGATCATTTCTCTTTGTGATGGGCTTAGAGCAGAAGGCCGAAGAACCCATAGAACGCCAAGTGATGAAGCTTGTTGAAGTTATTCAACAACTTCAATAAAGAGTCATGGAATTAGATCTTTAAACCATACCAAGTACCACACAAGAAGTGTGCAACCAGTGAGAAATGACTGCCCGGAGCACAATAGAAAGGATTAAAGCAATCACTTAGGAATGCAAACAATTAAGTAGCAGAAGTGCGCAGATATATGAGAACCTAACTGAGAATCCATAATTGTATAAATTGAAGTCGCAGCTCCAGGAGGCGAAGCATGAAGCTGAAAAGCTATAGGTATAGCTGAAGTCCCTATCACCCATAGAGAGAATGAAGCAGTCTCACGAGAAATGCATTGCCCAGCAGCAGATCCATACGATCCAGAGAAAGGTAATGGAAGTAACTCAGTAACTTCAACCTGTGCAAGATAAGGCATGTAAGCTATTTACAGAGATTGAGAGTTAAGGAACAGAGCTAGAGAAGGTTGTGAATTCATCACAACAATGCCTAGAAGGGTCGGTGAATAACACACTCATCCAGAAGTTCATCGAGAAAGAGTTCATGTCACAGTAGCAGGTCAAAGCAGCTCGAGCCAAGCTCGAGGAATTTGACGCAGAACTGATCAGACCTAAGTGACTAAGGAAGAGTCACAAGTGAGTGTTGGGGGCATGTTGGCCCTTGACCAACTTTTGAGGAACACTTGGTCATATTTGACCATTTTTGGGACTTCGACAGCCCGTCGAAGACGAAGCGCAAAGAGGAGCGAAGATTGTGGAATCTAGACCCCCTTTTTGGGTCCTTTTTGAGTTTTTGGGAATATGTAATGGGAAAGGGATGTCAGCCCATAGGTTTACCCACTCTTAGGCCCACTTTTGTAATGTATAAATAGATATCTAGGCGATGTAAGTAAGAGAGAAGATTAGACAAGGGCTTAGTGCTAAAATTGATCTATGTAATTGACTTGCAGAGCTAAGTGCAAGTGTTGTAAGTGCTGAGTGCATAGATTGTAAGGAGGCTCTATGCTAGATCTACTCGAGGAAGGAGGATCTGGTAAGGTGTGTACAGATATCATGTCTGTGGAGTAGGATTTTGATAGCTTTGTGCTGTAACTGGATTGAATGAAGCTAATAAAGAAGAAGAGTTGGTGGACGTAGCCCCAGGGTGGGGGTGAACCATGTAAATACTGTGTGTTGTGATTTTTGTTTATTCTTATATGTTTTGTATTGCTAAGTGCTTATATGTGATTAGATAGACTTGTTTTTTCTTATTGCTAGATATGTATATGAATGCTAAATCCAATGTGTGTGAATATGCTAAGTTCTTGGTCTACCAGATCTGATCTATCTTGTTGTTTCTAAGTGCTAAAATAACCTAGACCTAAGTGAATGTTGCGATGCTCTGTTATGTCAGCAGAGTATATCTAAGTGGAATATTGATGAATGATCTATGATAAGTGCTTGCTAAGTGTTGTAATCACATATCTGTGTCCCAGCTAAGGTTGCAGACACCTGAGTCTTGCAACATGATCTATGATAAGTGCTTGCTAAGTGTTGTAATCACAGACTTGTGTCCCAGCTAAGGTTGCAGACACCTGAGTCTTGCAACCACCCCTGCATCTACCTCGGGTGAGACTTCATCTTCTTCACAGGTGTTGCCGAAAGGGTCGGTATTTAGGGTTTTGTTGGTGCGTTGTTATAGAATTGAACCCTGGGTCTACCCTTGTGCAATACTCTCCCCCGTTATCAATTCAGAGGAATTTGATCTTCTTTCCAGACTGTGTCTCAGCCAGGGCTTTGAAATCTTTGAGGTGTTGAAAGACCTCAGATTTTTTCCTGAGAAAGTAGATCCATGTAAAACGTGAGAAATCATCCAAAAAAATGACAACAAACCTCGCTTTTCTGATGGATGGATGTGTAAAGGGACCCATAAGGTCACTTTGGATCATATCTAAAGGTGTGGAATCTCGCTGAGACTTTCCTTTATCGAATTTCTCTTGAGGGTGATTTCAGAGAACACTTCCCTCACACACTCCCTTGGAGAAATGGATATATGGTAGACCATAAACCAATATTTTCTTGTTAAGTTGTTGCATGTATCTGAAATTTAAATGTCCAAACCTTTCCTTTCATATCCTACTACTTTCATCAGCATGATTAAGGAGTAAAGGAGAATCAGGTTCAATGAATTCAAAAAAAGTATACGATCTAGACTAATGATTTACCTCATCGGTAGCAATCCTAGAGTTGGTTTGCATGTCGTAGATGTCCACGGAATTTGGTGTGAATATGAATTTCTTTCTGGTTCTGGAATTCATCATCTAATACACAAAGAGAAGGTTGATAGAAATATTGGGAACGTGCAACACATTCTCGAAGCTTCCATTGGTGAGTTCAATCCTTCCTTTTCCGGCGACTTCGACATAAGAGTTTCCCCCCATCAAAATAGGAGGACCTTTGCATGCATCCAAAGAAGAACATATTTCTTTTGAGGCAGCCATGTGATGTGATGCTCCTGAATCTACAATCCAATCATTGGGAGAGGATTTGATAGCAATCAAGGCATGGCTAGAATTTCCTTTCTTGGAATTCAGATCTTCGGGCTTCTTCTTCTTTGCACTCTCAAGGATGCGATCTCTAAGGTTATTTTGTTGAAGTATTTGAGACATCAGATATATTTTTTTTTGCATGCATGCGAATTCTGGATGGAATCCTTTGTGACAATACATGAATTTCTCCCCATTTTCTTCCCTTTTCCCCTTTGGATCCGGAGGCATTGGTGAAGGGTTTTGTGTACCCTTACTTCTTCGAATGTGCATGATATTTCCATTTATATTTATCTTTAGATTTATGATAGTGGGGCTGCCATCATTCACACTGAGTGCATGTTCCCTTGGGCATTTGATTGTTCCCATGTTTATGATCTTGGTTTTATCTTGTGTCAAGGATTCGATAAAGTCCTCAAGAGAAGGAATCTTCCAGTTGGCTCCAGAGGCAAATCTGAAAGAATGGAATGTGGATACAAATACAGAGAATTTAGGACCAATATTGGAGAGAATGGTGAGAACCATTTGTTTCTCCTCCTTCGATTTATCAACCCCGCAAGATTTGAGTTGCGACAATAAATCCTTGAATTTTGTAAAGAAATCTTAGATATTGTTTGTTGTGTCTCTTTTTTCACCTAAATGAACAAAATAGAGATTCTTACAAGCCCAGTTGGGTTAGCTAGGCAAGACAACAATGAATGCAAGAGTTAGAAGCATCAATCATATGATATAAGAAAAAAACCTAAACTAAGAGCAATGAAAGAAACTAAATTGGAGTGCATAAGGACATTAGAACAAGAAATAAACAACAATCATGCCACCAATGGAAATGATTGTATTAGTGTAAATAAAACACCAAACAGAAAGGGAGATGTATGGGTCCCCTCTTCCTCCAAGGGAGGGATCTTGGACCCCCAAATATTGAGCTCTTCTTACAAGTAACAAACTAAAATGAAATGGTGAAGATAATCCAAAGCACATTCACTCAAAAGATGATATGAATGGATAAATGAAATGGTGCTTGCATGCTCTTGATGAGGAAAGAGGATCCTCCAAGAGAATATCAGCAGCCTAACAATACAAATGAATTCCTTGAAAATATAGTGCACCCATGGCCTCCTTTTATAGAATAGCTTTGAGGCATTATGAAACCAGTTCTTAGTCTGAACAAGGGGCCCTTTAGGGAACCTTTAGGTCTTTGACCAGCCCCCCAGTTGGATTCAGCTGAGATTTGGGTGTCAAATCGACTTGGAAGTTGAACCAGAAGTGGGTGGAAGGCTAACCAATATCATAAATGCTTCATTTTGAGGTGTGCGCGGATTTTTGCGTCCACAGTCACACATCAGGCGCATGTGTGCTTTTCCGGCATTATCTAACTGTCACACGTGCGCGCGCGCCTTGTGTAGTTTTAGCGCATGCTAATTTTATTGTTGGTTGTATAGTTTTGGACCTTTTGGAGATGCATTTTTTGTCCATGAGTGAACTAATGAGTGTTTTGAAGATGTTGGATTCCTGTAACCATTTGCGGAAGAAATTCCGGTGATAACAGATGCTTCCTGATGTGTGAGGTTAGGAGCATACGTATAGTTGAAATACATCAATGTTTCTTCTACTGAGAGTACCTGTGTAAGAAAGAGTGTTATGGGGAGTATCAAGAGCAACCCATTAGAGGGAGAGGGGAACCTGTAAGACCCAAACCTTTCGCAAGGGGTGAAAAAATAAAACTATGTACAAGTGAGATGGGCATGCCCCATGCTCATGGCATGTAACTCAAAAATGTGTAAGACAGTAACTGAAGATGTGTGTTGACGTAGATCACCATAGCGCCCTCCAGGGAAGTTTGATAATAACATAGGAAAATTTTGATGGTGAACAAACTCTAAAAAAGGTAAGGACACCTATGAGAAGTGTCGATAATGTGCAAACATTGATAGTCTATCAAATTTCAGAGGTCTTCGGTATATATGAAAACAACTGCAATAGTCGCAAAGTAAGACCCACCGCCACATGATAAAGTATTGAAGTCAAATGTCATGGGGGTCAACGACAACAGAGAGAAATGATGGTTCTCTCTGTGCCTGTTATAACCCGAAATTGCACCACACATGCTTACCTGGCATCAGGCCAACTCATATCCCTTCTTTTCCAAAACTCTGCTAAACAACTCTTTGAAAATCCTCTTGTGTAAAGGCCCACGTGCCCTAAACCATTACTGCACGCATGTACAAACTAGCTGACTCAAAAAATCCCGCGTGTACCTACAAAAGCACGAAAAAAGGAAAGTTGACGACGGAAAACAAAGCTATGTGTGATTTAACTGAAACTCTCGGCCATGCATGGCCGAGGGTTCGTCCAAAAACCTAGCTCCTTATAGCCTATAAAAGAAGGGGTAGGGGTACCATTTGGAGGAGGAAAAAATATAGAAAAGAAACTCTACCCATTTATGTATTCCATTGTCCCAACCCTTTAGCTTTTCCTAATGCCAAAAGAGATTTAAAGAAAAGCAGTTGAAGGACAGAAGAAGAGGAGCCCAGGATCAGGTTCAAGGAGTAGTGGTCAATCTCAACTTTTGTAAGTTGACTCATTTTAAGTAATAAAGAGAATGCATTTCCCATCCCAATTCATGAACTTTCTATGGTTTGATTAGTTTATCTTTGATTTCTAACCCATTAGTATAGAAGTAGCATGCATGCATAGTTGTTGTTTGTCTTGAGTGCAATTCATCTGTGGAAGGAGCATTGCGAACAAGTAATCAAGCACAACGGAGGATCAACATCAAATGCCAGTAACAAGGTAGGTGGATCTTTCCATGCACTTATTGAGAAAAGGGGATTTAAATATAGGGATGTAGGTAGAAAGTAATTTCTATTTGTTCAAATCTGCATGCAAATTCTGAACTCTATTTGCTAGTTCATAGGGTGTTTTCCCAACAATAGAATTGGAAACCATACTGGGGAGAATACTCTTTAGGGTTCCTGGAATTTTTATTTAGTTTTTGGGTAGTTTAAAGAGTATTTTTTCCTTGCCTGTCTTTTCTTTTCGTTTCTGTAAGGTCTAAGCTAGCAGGGAGTCTAGTTTTCCATACCAGCTTTCCCTGACTTTTTCTTGACTATGTTTTTCGAGACACACAGAGGTACACGTGGCCTACATAAGGCCTGAACACGTGTACCCATGCCCTATCCTCTTACAACCCACGTGTGAAAGCTAGCTGTAGAGATAGTAGTAGCCTGTAGGAGTTCAGAGAACCTCAGAGGAATTCCTCCTCTTCCCTGTCAGAATCACACATTCTCAGGGGGTTTTCTGGAATTCTATCTGAGTCTTGTTTGCTAACAGTCCTATCTCAGATTGTTTTTTGCCTCATTATTTTTCCTTGCATTATTTGTTTTTCTGTTAGAAAGAGTACCCAAGCCTTCAAGGGATCCTGGTTATCAATACCAGAGGTCTCTTCCTGGTCTAGTCTGTCCGTTTTCATATTTTTCCTTAGAGTTTAGATATACATGCGGCTTGTACAAGGTCAGCCCGTGTGTACACACCCTCTATTTTTGTTCAGCACGCGTTCGCACGCGTGTTGTTTGAGTGACAGTCGCATGCTTGTACAGGCTACTTTTTGTTCAAGGTGGGGTAGTCATCCCCTCCTTTGATAAGAAGTATTCCTCTCAGGTGTTTGAATCTATGTTTGAACAGTCAGTAGCTTAGGATTCATCTTACCCTTAGCCTGCTTTTTCTCAATTAAAAGTTGATAGAAAAATATAAAAAAATTTGTTTTCTTATGGTTTTTAGACAAGCGTGAGAGTCATTGCTTTTACAATTGCCATTGTGTGATTCTTTAATCTGATTCTTTGTGATCTGTGCTTTAAGCTAGAATTGTTTTTCTTGGTTTTTTTCTTATCGGTATTCTCCCTTTCTTGCTTTACTAGCACTTAAATAAAATAAAAAAATCTCTTTTCATTTTCTTCTTTGGTTGAAGAGTGTGTTTCTGCATCATTAGCTAGGGAAAAGTCTTTTATTTTGTAAGTTTTTGMAGTTCACTTAGATCATAAGTAGYTCRTRGTYGAGTGAAATTCCTTTGAGWTTGTTGTCCAAAATCTTAAAAAAATTAAAAATCTTTCTTTGTGAAAATTTGTTGAAATTTTGCATTCRGTAAAAGTTTTGTTTCCATCTTTTTTATTCATTTTTTTTTCTTTCATMTTTTACACATCATCARTTTCACCCTCATACCCCTTGACGTAAGACAAATCCATAAAAACAAYGCTAATTTTAAAATCTACTAGACTTTTATGTTTGTAGGGTTCACAAACTAGTTCAGAACTAGGGCCTTGGATTAGGTTGGAGAGGAAACTCTTCAAGGCCATTCAAAACCAAACATTGGAGTCTAAGATAGGGAATGTCTAAGTCCAGTTTCATGGAATTTATCTGGGACCCCCCTCTAACACAGGGGATAAACACAAGGTCGTGTGCGGAAAGGTAGCAGAGATAACCCCTCCAAAGCCAGACCAATCGTAATGGAGAACACATATAGAGGGCTTGTTTTGGGATTCCGTCGTTTGCATTTTCCACGAGGCTTCGTGGGTCTCGAATCCATTAGAGGTCCCCAGTTGTATTCTGGACCATTTTCTCTCAATACCATTGACAGGTTTCGGGCTCGATACCCTTCTCATTGTGGTCTACCTGACTTTCGACTGTACCCGCCTGGTGATTGTTTGCGTGTTGGCAACCTAGTTGCCAATATTTTTAGGGACATACACAGGTTACTGCAGGGGTATACCATGGTACTTAGGAAAAACATCGGACCACTCTTTGCAGAGTATACCCGGAGGGTGCTTCCGTGTTCAAGTTACACTTGCACCAGTAAGTTTCTCTAGTGTTGGTTGTTGTAACTGTTCTTCCAAATAGTTTAGAGATTGCTTGTCTTATCTCTTAGGGGATTCTTTTAGTGTGTGTTACTTTTGAACATTTATACTACCTTAGAGTGTTTTGGATCTTCTCACACAATGGAGGATCTCAAGCTCCTTCAGTCATGAAGGCTTCTTGTCCTACCACCGGTTACACTAGATCCACCCCCGCCACCATTAAGGCGGAAGCTAGACCAACAAGGGTCTTTTAAAGCGACTGGGTTACAAACCATTGTGCTCGAACAACCCCCAGAGGAATCAACCATTTTGAACCTTGAAGCAACCACTCTTGGCTCGGTTGAAACCCCAACCACTGATATCTTGGCACCATTTATTGTACCAATTCAATTTCATGAACGCCAAACAGTGCCTCACATAGCAATGGAAACAAATGTTGTTACTTCTTCTAGGAATTCTTCAATTCCCATCACGGTTGTCACCACAGGAGAGTCATCTCCTAACCTACTGAGGTCGGTCCGAGCCACCATGGTCTTGACTGCAACTACGTTGCACAATGGACCGAACCCGTCTATGGTGGAGACCATAACCCCCTTCACACCTAGTGCAACAGGCCCTCCGTTCTCATACGGTATGCCTAGTTTGGGTACAAGTCCTGTACTAACCTACTCCACTTTACAGATTTTGGGTCTGGGGGCAGGGAGCTCTAGCGCTCCTCTGCAAGGTCACTTTGGGGGCACTCCTGTCCCTTTTAATGATTTTCCTTACACAAGAGGTCATATCCTTCCTTCGTCCCCTTCACTCGGTGGTTCGCATCAGCAATCCACCAAGCAACCTACACACAATAGTTTATTTGGAATGGGGATTCAGGGACCACCTTCGCACAGTATGCCAGTAGGTTCGACACCATTTTCTTGGAACAGAACGTTTGGTAACAACACATTCTCTTCAGTTTCTTTCCCGACTAGGGGCAACCCCATTTTTGGACAATCTACTCCTGCGCAGGGTACTATTCCTGCACAGGGGGCACACATAGAAGGACCTTGGAATTCAGGACAAGGATCTGTTCCCTCCTCCGGAATGTCATTCTGGGGTAATTCTTTCCACAGTCAATGGAACCCCGGACAGACTACTATGCCTCTCCCCATGGGACTGGCATGGGGTAATCCTTCCCAAAGTCCTTCAAATACAATGCATGCCCAACACTCTATGTCCTTTTTGGGAAATCAGTCGATGATGTCTCCATAGATGCAAAATCCTTATGCTAGTCAGGGCCATGGTTTCTACCAGAATTCAGGCCAGCAGCCAAATGTTTCCTGACAACCTGGTGCCAGTCAAACTCTAGGACCCTTTTCCCCAAGTTATTAGTAGCAACCCAAACTACCATTCCTGGCGACTTTACACTTGCCATATTTGACAAGGTTGTTGAATGACCCCATTTGTCACTATTCGCGTTGGCCTCCCATGCCGACAAAGTTTCCTTTGGACATTCCAAAGTTCGAGGACAAGCCTAATGAAGATCCAGGTGATCATGTGACTACCTTTCATCTTTGGTGCTCATCTAACTCATTGAAAGATGACTCCATATAGTTGCAATTGTTTCAACGTACTCTCATTGGGAGTGCCACGAAATGGTACATCGAGCTCAACCGCTCACGATACTCTTCCTTTGGCGAACTGGCGATGGCCTTCCTTAACCATTTCCAGTTACCTGTGAGATACGACGCTAGCACAGAGCTTCTCACCAATTTTGAACAGACAACAACAGACCATAGCTCTGATCATATTCAAGAGTGGAGACGCCGGAAGAGTTTAATCAAGGTACCAGTCCCACCAGCATTCCTGCTTGAGTGGTTCCTTAAATCTTTGGTCCCACAGTTATCCAAAGACGTCGCGACATCCAGATTTTTCTCCGAAGAAGATGCCATCATGAGGGATCAACAAATTGAGCTCATCTATTCTTAGTCTGGTTTATTATACAACATCTTTCTAGATGCGCCATGTTCGATACTAGATAATACTAGAAAGAGAGTTGGACCACATGCTGATGATATTGTTGGTTCAGCACAAAACAACCCCACTGAGAAATTGACAAAGCAGTTGAAAAAGTTATCCATACAACATACAGCCGTCAGACAAACTACTGCTTTGGCTGCTCCCCCTACCCAAACATCAGAAGTACACACCATGCAGTCGACTAACCCAAAGGCCACCCAGCAGCCTGAAGGGAAGAAAAAACAATGAAAGAAGGGTAAGGGGGATAAAAAAACCACTGATAATGTTGGCAGGGAAAACACGAAAAAATGGAAGGCGAGGTATCCATGCAAATTGTGTGCGGAAGACCAGCAACAACGACATAGTGTTGACTAATCCCTTTCAACATGGGAAAAATCTAACTCAAGCCTCTATGAGCACAGAAGGGGGCAGCCAAGAAACCTGCCCGCCTCCAAACAATCCCTCATCCACGAATGTATATATGGTTAGGGGTGATGCTTTCATATCAACTAGAGCACACAATTATAATAAACCAAGCGCTTCTGAGAAGGGTAAAGAAGCTGGTCTCCCATCTCTTCATCTACAGATTGAGAAGACGTTGGGAGAAACAAGGACATGCATTCCAAAGGGTGCCTTTAAAAAAGCTTCTCACAACCCAAATGCAAGGGCCGCCCAAAATTACTCTGTGGTGGAAGATTTATCACAAACCCCTTGTGTGATGTCTGCTTTGGAGGTCCTCCAAAGCTACCCTGCTCAGAGGAAAGCCTTGTTAACCGCTTTGGGCTCTACTGAGACTTGTAATCTGGGCACCATCATGTTCGATACAACCAACTTAAAACCTCATCTGCCTTACCACGTAGCATCTCAGATAGTAGTGGCTCATCCCACGAAAATTTTTACTTGGAATATCTTTCTCATACTGGTTGACGAGGGCACCTCGACATGCGTTATGTCATTAGCATGCTGGAAGGCCATTGGCCAACCCATTTTGTCTCTATCACCTACTCTCCTCACTCCTTTCGACGGTCGTTCATTCCAACCAGATGGCATCATTCTTTCTTTCCCTGTGTAGTTAGGAGGGAAAACCATGTGTGTTGAAGTAGAGGTAGTTGATGCTCCCCTCGACTATAACCTCTTGTTAGGATGGAGTTGGACTTATGCTATGCAAGTTGTGGTTGCTACAGTTTTTCGAGTCTTGTTGTTTCCACATGAGGGTCGGATAGTGACCATCGATCAATTGTCTTTCTCCAGACCTGACCCAACTTTGGGGGAATCCACAGTCCCGATGATTGATAATCCTCAACCAGGTGTCGTTAATGTAGCAGTTGGTTTGTGCCCATCCTTGATGGATACCTTCGATTACTCACCTCCTCATGAAGATATCAAATTTATATCTAATCACCATAAGGTTGAGATTTTTCAAGTTTCTTCGTTTCGCACGACTTACTTTGAGGATCCTTGGAGTCTTCCTTCCCCATCATCCACGATGGATGAGACAGGGAACCCAGGCATGTCCATGCCCTTGTCTGTCACTGAGGTAGCATACTCTTTATTCTAGTAAGCTTCAGCTAACCCTGATCCGACTCTTGCACAAGAGTTAGATCCACTTCTAGAGCCTATTTGGGCTCAGGGTTCTCTCGCTAACGTCGATTCCTTAGACTTAGTCTTGCCTTCTGATGAAGTAGTAATCGAAGCAATGAATAGTTCGGACAAACCTTGGGAAGATATTCATCACAGATCATATTTTCTCCTAGAGTTAAGCCGAATCGAAGCAGGAGAATTCACCGTTACCATAACGGGAGATCAGTCGTGTCCTATTAATCTCTTAGCTACACAGGAAATTTATGCTGAGGGCAATATGGCGACTATCGCTGAAACTATACCCATCAACATCTCCTGAAACCCTGGCGTCGTGGAGAATGTCTTCGTCAGAGCGGATTGCTCCCCCGAAGAGATTCAAATTTACACGGATCTTTTCAAAGAATTCTGCGACGTTTTTTCCTGGTCTTATGAGGAAATGCCAGGTATCAATACAAAAATAGTTGAACATGAAATCACAACGTATCCATATGCCAAGCCTGTTCGAAAAAAACTTCGTTCAATTAATCCCAAGAAAGTAGCATCCATCAAGATTGAGGTTGAGAAATTGCTAAAGGCAGGTTTTATTTATCCTCTCCATTTGACTCAACATGTGTCAAATCCTGTGTCGGTCAATAAAAAACAAGGCATGATTCATGTATGTACCGATTTCCGTGATTTAAACAAGGCATGTCCCAAAGATAATTTTCCAACACCATTCATTGACCAGATCATTGATGAATGTGCTGGTTGTGAAGCCTTTTCTTTCATGGGCATTTTTTCAGGATATAATCAAATCCAAATCAAACTCGAAGACCAACATAAAACAACATTCATTTGTCCATGGGGTACATTCGCATATCGTAAGATGCCTTTTGGCCTTAAAAATGCTGGAGCCACATTCCAGTGGGCCATGTCTTTTGCTTTTCATGACCTCAAGAATATAGTCGAGGCCTATCTAGACGATTTAGCATCACTCTCTTGCAAGAGAACGGATCATCCCATACACCTTAAACTAATTTTCGAACGTTGTCGCTACTTTAGGATTTGCTTGAATCCAAACAAGTGCAGCTTTTTCATAACGTCGGGATGTTTGTTAGGTTTCATCATATCAACAATAGGGATCATGGTCGATCCTCTTAAGGTGGAGGCAATAATCCAGTTGCCCCCCCCCCACACATAATCCTACAACTTCAGAGTCTACAAGGCAAGGCAAACTTCTTACGACGCTTCATCGCCAACTAAGCCGAAATCACCAAGGGCTTTATGCGTTTACTAAAGAAATACATTCCTTTTTTTTTGGATGAAGCTACTCAACACTCTTTAGACACATTAAAACATGCCCTCACAACCGCACCTCTTCTACGGCCACCTAACTATAACAAAGATTTCTTATTATATCTAGTTCTCACAGAGTCAACCATTGGCATGGTTTTAGTTCAGGAAGATGATTCATTCTCAGAATACATGATCTATTACCTGAGCCGAGGCCTCGTAGGACCGGAACTCAATTATTCTCATATCAAAAAACTTGCATTGGCAGCAGTTCATGCTGTTCAACGGTTCCGTCACTATGTTCTGTTTTGCAAGACCATCGTCATTGTTGTTGTGAATCCATTCCAGTACATGTTGACACGACGAGTTATAGGCAGAAAAATCAGTAGATGGATAGTCATCCTCCAAGAATTTGACTTAGACTTCGTTTCAGCAAAGTCCAAAAAGTCATTGGTCTTCGCAGAACTTATTTCGAAACTTCTGGTTGAGTCAGGTGACGTTGTGCTTGAGGAATCGCCTATCCAGGGAGATATGTTTTTTATTACATCTTCAGATCCCTGTTACAGAGATATACTTATCTATCTCTAGACTTTGAAGTGTCCCACCTCTACTTCTCGTGACGAACGTTGGCAGATACGCCATTAGGCTAAGAATTATCTCATACTCGATGATACGTTGTATCGGAGAGGTGTAGACTGCATCTTACGTCGATGTCTCACACATGAAGAGGCCATCACCATGCTCAATGATTTTCAAAATGGAGCTTGTGGCGGTCATTTGTCTGGGTTGGAAACAACCCAAAAGATTCTATGAGCAGGTTACTTCTGGTCGACACTTATCAAAGATTGTATCGAATCGGTCAAGAAGTGCCAAATCTTCTCTCAGCAGATCAGGGCACATCCCACTCCTATGTTTCCTATCATCATAGTTGGTCCCTTCACTAAGTGGGGGATTGATTACACTACTTGCAACCCCCCGTTAGCAAGGGGGCACCGCTATATCATCGTAGTTGTCGACTACTTCACTAAGTGGGTCGAAGCTATGCCAACATTTATAGATGATGGAGAGACTACAACTCTCTTCTTATTCAACCAGATCATAGCAAGGTTCGGCGTCCCGAGAGAGATTGTCACTGACCATGGAAGTCACTTTCAGAACCAAATGATGACTGAATTAACGTCAAAGCTTGGGTTATGGAAAGAAAATTCATCACCTTACTACCCCCAAGCCAATGGGCAGGTGGAAGCTGTAAACAAAACTCTTAAGACTATTCTACAGTGAACTATCAACTCAGCCAAGTCAAATTGGCATTTGATTTTATACTCAACATTATGGGATTATTGAACATCTGTTAAGACTACAACCAGTTTCTCACCTTTTCAACTTGTTTACGGGCTGGAGGCAGTCTTGCCCATCGAATGTCAGATCTCATCTCTAAAATTGGCAGTACAATTATTGCCAGACACTTCTCCGCTTGAAGAATGGTTAGTACACCTTGAGAAGCTCAATGAGCAGCGTCGCAATGCAGCCCTGGCCAATGAGGCTCACAAACATAAGGTCAAGTGTCAGTATGATAGGTCCGTTCGTCCTCGGATTTTCTCTGAGGGTGACCTTGTCCTGGTCTATGACCAAGATAAGGACCCCCTGGGGGTAGGAAAGTTTAAACCCATGTGGTTTGGACCCTTCATCATAAAAGAGGTATTAAAAAAGGGTGCTTATCGTTTGGTTGATTTTGAAGGGAATGCTTTGGCGGAGCCTAGAAATGGGCTCTACCTCAAGAAGTATTACTCATAGACAGGTCACTGTGGGTAACTTTCTATAACATATTTATAGTCTTTGTACTATTACTTTTTAGTTTCTTTTAAGTGTTATGGACGTGTCATTGATGTTGTCTTTCGTCAATATGGCAGATGTCAAGTGATTCTGAGGTGTTCGCTGGGTATGCAGACGGTGCTAGTCGGCACACGTGGAGGTTTGCCTCCGCAGCATGGGTAATATTTACACCTCAAGGCCAGTTGTTATCTTCCGGAGGTATATGCTTAGGTGACACCACAAATAATGTCGTTGATTATAGTGTAGTTATTGAGTTGCTTCATGATGCCTTGTCATTGGGTATCTCTCATCTCCACGTCTATCTCGACGCTCAACTAGTTGTGTCACAACTAAACAGAGTATACCGGGTTCATGATCCAACTTTACATCGACGATTCCTTAGGGTACGTCTCTTAGAATGAAACTTTGATTATATTACATATTTTCATGTTCCTAGGAGATTAAACCAAATTACATATACTCTAACTAATCAAATTTTAGATTGGCATCTTGCACACATATGAAAGAACGTTGACATAAGCATGTAAATACATTTTTGCACACGCGATCCATAAGACACAAAAGATCAAAAAAACATATATAACATCATAAAACAACCAGAGTACATAGATGGACACAAGCACCTAAAAAATGGGACTAATAACGAGTCACAGGGCTTATGCCCTCAAAAAATATATACAAGTAAGTGCTTGTGGCACGTAAAAAGTCTAAATAGGTTCAGGGCCTATAGGCCCTGTTATAATAGCCCACAGCATGGGCTAAATGCCTAAACAATCGGACCCACATCCGAGGTGCCCCCACTACATGAGGTTGCATGGATGGTGACAGGTCCTCTATCTCTGCCATCGGGACTGTGCGAGTGAGTGCAATGAAGTTCCGCTCAACTCATCTAAGGACTCTCTCAACCTCCCTGGCTAGGAGGTTCCCTGCTACTGCTGCTCCTTCGGCGGTGGCAGCTGCGGCTTCTGGCCGAGGACGACGCTTGTTCCGTGCATAATCGGCAGGTCGCACGGGTCTCACATCTGCATGCAACAAACATTTACCCATCAAATACACTGGCATACAAAAAAAATGATATATATCATAAAAATTACATATGCAAACAAAAAAACTACAAGGTGGAGACTTACCCATCTCCCCTCGCTCCTCACCAGGAGGCACGGGTATCTCAGGATCTCTAGAAAAATCTATCCCTACATATGGGTAGTCCTCGATCATAGGGATCTGTCATGACAGCCATGAAAAGAAGTCATCATCAAAGGAATCATTGGTCCTTCCACCACCCTGTCGCGGTAGTAATACTGCCCATCTACACACTGTAAGAAATGAGGCCT
>JZKD02S2269905.1:17905-35555 GCA_000966675.3 Picea glauca | reverse complement strand
ATCACAATTATCATCTAAGTTGTTTTTTTTTTTAATTATTATTTATTTATTTAATTAATTTTTTTTTAAGGTAGACCAAATTTTACCACTAGCGTAATTCAGACTTAGACCTTAGATTTTGTACTGGGCGAAAGTCAATTAGGGAAATTGTTTTAAAAATACTTAACACGTTAATTGTCCTAAGACTTTCTAGGTTCATCCCTCTATCATCAACAACGTGACGTGCCCTTCATGACGCACTAGGTGTTCCAAGGGTGCCACTCGCCTCATTTATTCCCTTGCATGACGTGCCCTTCAGGACGCATTACGTGGTCCAAGGGTGCCACTCGCCTCTTGATTGATTGGTAGACATCAATAACCCCTGGATTCAACACTCCGCCAGGTGAACTTGTGGGAGACTAAGGGCTTCTAAGGAATAAGGCCCCCACCTTATTGTGCGCCCCTTAGAATCATCGTGAGCAACTGTCACAGTCTGCCCTCATGGCATCATGGGTCCTCTCGAACTAGGTAATCGTTAACCTACAGTTCGAGCCACAAAAGGAGTGCTAGTAGGTTGTGGCAGGGTTGTTGTCCACACCTCTCCCTCAACATCTCTGGTAGTCATGTGTGACCCCTTTACTCCATATGTGAGTCTGGTCAACAAGATATCATCAGCCTGCATCATCAACAAATCATGTCAAAAAATATCCACATCAAATCATCTAATCAGATGTACTAATATCACAGTAAAACAATCAAACCCAAATAGCACACTCCCTGACTCAATCCGAAGTCCAAGGGGTTCCATCGATACCTCTGCATCCTCAAGGTCCTAAACCCTGCACACTCAGTAAAACTGAGTCAATAGCACATGTCTATGTCAATGTAGTAAAACAACATATCATCAACCCATAACACCTCATAATAAAAATCAAGAGTTTTAATAGCATAATAATCCGGATCACTTGCGAGCAAGTGTCCTCAAGGAATAAGTTCGCTCAGTGCACCAGAGCGGGATGTTACAAATTAATATGGGAGGGTTATTAATAAAACATATCTTTGTGTTTACTTCATGGGCCATTTCTATGTAAACATTAATGTTAGTTAGATATATCACCTTTAGATGTTTGACGATTGCGCATTGGATATTAATGATTAAGTTCTTAGATACTTGCGTCACGAATTTTAAAATTATTGGATGACTAGTTAAATAAATAATTTCCTTGCACACACTGAAATTATACTGCAACGTATGTTGTTAGACATTAGACTTCTTGTGTGAAATGAAACATGATGTAAAGAAAGATTGTTTAGAAATTGGACTTCTTGCGCTATGAAATTGTTGATGTGAAATGACTAAGTAATGGGTCATCTCATGCCATTGAATTAATGTTGATATCGGATGGTTTGATTGATTACTTCATCTGCACCTTAATTTAATTGATGATTACTTACGACACGATATATAGCTATGTGTGGATGGACATGTGTGTAGTTACTATTGGTTCCATAAAATATATATATATATGAATATTTCCCTTGCACCTTTGATTATGATGTGCTTTAATAATTGGATTGCTTGTGCTTGGGAATAATGGCATATGTACAATGTTTTATCTTTGATTACTCGCACACATTTCATTAATGGTGATGCATGACTAGTTTAGTAATAAAATTTACTTGCGCCCCTTAATTTAAGTGGACGTGCAATTGCTTAATCATTCTTCCTTGGACCTTGGAATTAATGATAATTGTGATTAAATTTATGTGATTGATTTCCTCGCACAATGAATATAATTGATGATTAATATTGCGCCATTACTTAAGTTGGCATGTGAATGTTCTACAATTTTTTACTCTCGCATGCAACGGATATTCAATTTTTGGTGTATGATTGATAACAATGATGGTTACCCTTACACCATGGTTAATTGATGTTTACCATTGATGGATTGATGAATTTGAAGATCGTTGATGTTGTCGATTTAGCTAGTTGCTTGGATTGATTGTGTTAGTGGGATGTAGACACCTCCTTGTTCCTCATAATAGTTGCCATCCCTGAGACCTTAAATGGTTAAAATCAATTGGAACTTGGGCTTGAGCGTTGTTTATGTGTCTTGAAGGTCCTAACCTTGAATGGTAGGTTGGGAGGGTAGTCATTTTATATTCATTATCTGATAGAATGTTGTTGTAAATTGTTTCAAGATGATTATGATGTGCTAATATGTTTCGATGTTTATGTTTATGTGTCCCTATCCTTCGTTGACGCATTGAATGCATCCTTAGTGATTTCCATGATGAGTAGGTGGCACTGATTTTACTTATGATGTTGTTGATTAGGCACTTTTGTGATCATGTGTTGATGTTAATTTCTTAATGCAAAAAAAAAAAAAATTACCTTGTATGCTTCACTTTCCTAGATGTAACGGGTGGGTCGTTATAGCCTAAAAGTACAGAATTCATGAGATAGAAAAAGGATCAAATGGATCCAAGGCAAACCCTAATTCTGCACTAAAGAAAAAATATCCAATGCTAGGACATTGCAATACTTGAAAATATATCACATAAAAGGAGTACAACCCTAGAGGGAGAAAAAAATCCAAGAACAAGTGAGCTAGAGAGAAAGAAACCCAAGAATAAGAGAGAGTAGAAAACTTTATAGGTGCCCTTAAGAAGATCAATTTACTAATAATTAATGAATCGCTTAAACAAAAAACAAAAATAAGATTCAATGTATAAATACCCAACTCAAAGGTAGGGAGATTTCCACAATAAGGGTTTTGAGCCTATGTGTAAAATGTGGTCTTTAACTAAACTAAAAAATATAATAATGATACAATATGTGATTGGTTATCATCAAAAGTGAAGATTACACCCTTATTTTCAACATCCCTCACTTACTTTGGACAAGGGGCATGGAGGTAAGGCATTACACACATCCCCTTTAACATTAAACATAGGCCACATAGGGAAGATAATACATATCATACCCATGAACATGATATCTCACCTTCCAGTATCGATTTGGATATTTTTCAACATAAATCGTGCAGTGGTAAAGAAAGTGTATTCTAAATTCAACAGGCATATTATTAACCTTATTGAGAAGGGTATGTGCTAGATGAGGATTTTGATGACAATTTGATTTTCCTTCTAGTGCAAGAAAATTGATAATGTCTACAAGTGTCAATATGGCCCAATTGGGCATAATCCTTTTCATGGACAAAGGAAGACGAGTTGAAGCATAATGATCGATTAAAAATTCTTATCCATCATCATTAAACTACTTAGCTACTAAAGCAGTGGTTGAAGAAATATTTGGTATGGATTGATACCTTGAAAAATATTAGTAGGTGTCTAATTGATGATGTGAGTTGCACAGATTATTGATCCATTTGATTGAAGCAAAGAATGGCATCAATCCATCTCCATAATAGTTATATTCTTTCATTCAACTAATCCACTCTATTGTAGAGTGTAGGTAAAACCATATGTCAAGAGATTATATGAGAAATTAGGAATTTTTTGAAGTTGTTGGCGACATATTCTCCTCTACAATCGGTTCTAATACACTTAACCATTTTATTTTTTTATTTTTTTCCACTAATTATTAATTTAAATTATTTGAATTTCTCAAATACTTCAACCTTGGATTGAATGGTATAGATCCAAATGAAGCAAGAAAATTCATCATTGAAAGTTGAGGAAGTAATTAGCTCCCCCAAAAGAACAAATGGCCATAGGCCCACAAATATCACTATGAACCAACTCAATATGTTTAGAAGCTAATAGACTTTTTTTAGGAGACGGTTCTTCATGGTGTTTCCCTGACACATAGCCTTCAGAAACAACACTAGGTGTTTCTCTCTTGTCGAAGATCATCAACAATGTGAAAATGAATCACATTTCACATGGAACTCTTAATGGGGAAAAATACTCAAATTCGAACAGTGGGGGTCTAACCCAATGTAGAGGCCCAATTAGACTCTTCCTTGTTTGATATGAAAAAACCCTTTGGATTAATGGTGTGGCAACCTTTCAATGAGATTTAAGATTTTATGGTGTTTCTTTTTTTATTGTTTTTTCAAAATATTTATAGAAATAAAGTAAACTAGCCATCTAATGATGCTTTAAATAAACAAACAATAATGGGTGTTTGACATGGAAATATTATTATTTATCCTTTAAACATTTGAGAAATAGTTCTATATGAATTCATTAGATGGAATAATAAAACTTTCTAATAAAAAATAGAAACTAAACTTAAAGAACATAAAACAAAATACTATGAGATAAATGACATAGATTTGTTGAACAAATAGAATGAAATAAATGTCAATGTTATTTCAAGATAGCCCGAATCAAACAAAAAGAAGTTTCTTACAAAACATCCACACATGTAAGTCAAATTGCAGATTAGTTTACAACACACCATCTACATGAAATCTCCCTTCATTCATAGAAATATCTAGCCAATGATTGACTTCTCAATTAATCAACATATTAGAAGTAGTTATTTACAAAGTAATTCATCCAAAATCCCATGCATCCAAAAATCTCTTCTTACTTCTCAAATCCTACTATAAATACACCTAAAAAATTGGTTATAATAACCAACTAAAACTTAACCCTCAGGTGAGTCGGGGGTTTTCTACCTAACTACTTCTATATAGTACTTCTCCCATTGATAAAAAATAATTTTACATAAATCAATATGAGGGTAAACATGGTGCCTATGTTGGGCCCTTAAATTTGGTAATTCTCTATTAAACCTTTTAATATATCTCTTTATAACTTTAGGGAACATGAATTTGAGTTGAGTAATCCTCTTAGCACTTCAATTAAGCGATTTTTGATATGACCCTAAGGTGGGCATATATGGCGTTAAATGTATATGTAATAGTGGTTGAAAGACATATTTCATTAAATTTGGAAAAATTATATTACAAGGACTTTGTCAACATTGAGTTTTTTATAAATCCTTAATATATTATATGGAGGAGGTCAATCTATTGAGATCCTAGTGTGGACTAAACTAAGTGAGTGGCCTCTCAGAACCAACGCCAAGAGTAGGCAATGGAATCAAGGGTATTCGAAGAGTAATACGCAAGAAATGGATATTGATTCTCCTCGTTGTCGATTCTATAAAACCAATGACTTGATGTAATAGTGTCAACCAACCACATAAAAATCAACCATGGATGAGCATTCATTTCACCAAAAGGAGGAGAAATGATAAGAATTTTAAATGCATAAGAGATAGATGTTGAAATATATTTTTAAAGATTTTTAGTTGAACTTTGTATATGTTCCCATTTTCTTTTATTATTAAAGATTAATGTTTAATGTAACTACAAATAAATTATCAAAATTAAGATATTAATTTTCAAGTTTAATCATGTATTCAAAGTCACTCATTTGTGACTCATCTCCCATGAGTCTGAGTCACATAAAAATAAATTTATTAAATTAACATAAAAATCATTTTATTAAAATAAATTAACATAAAAATCATTTTATTAAAATAAATTATATTAAATTATAATAAATTATTAAATTAAATTATAGTTAATTAACATAAAAATCTTATGTTAACATAAAAATCATTTTATTAAAATAAATCAGCATGTGCTCGATTTACCATTGACATCATTTTATTAAAATAAATTATAATAAAATAATTTATTAAATTAAATTATAGTTAATTAACATAAAAATATTATGTTAATTTACGTTAGCACACAGAAGAATCGAACTACCAACCTCCTGCTTGTAAGGCAGGTGCTCTTCCATTGAGCTAGCACCCTTTAAAACATTAGAGAAGAGGAATTTTCATTGATTTCCTTAAAGTTAAGAAAATTGTCTCCAATCATAGTAATGTAATAATGTCTTTGAAAATGATATTAAAAAGATTTTTAATAAAACTCCATATTTCTTATATATTAAACATATGATGCAATGATATCAACATGGAAAGTTTAAGCTAACCATGCATTAAAAAAAAATTATAGGAAAAGGGAAGATTCTACTAGCCAAAGACAAAGGCAACAAGGAAGGAGCTCCCCGGGCTCTAACAAAATTATGAAATAAATTCACTTTCAATAAATAAAAATATCCAAACAATAAAAGTTAATACAATGGTACCTTATCAAAGGACACTTATGGTTTTAAGTAATCCCTTTAGAACATAATGGTTGTAAGGATGTCTATTGCAGTTCAAAACAAAAGTATGCATAAATTGGAGTGTCTCAAAATTCCTTTCCACCTAGTCAGTGAAGTGAAGCTACATGGAAAACAATGGATTTCCATCCTTCAAAATTTTCAAAATGTACATGCCATCATTCTGGTAAAGCTTACCAAATATATCAACTATAAAATCATGTTGTGCCAATAGATTCTACGAACTCGAAAGTTTCTATAGCAAGTCCAGACTAACAACCATATGCTCCAATCTACAAAAATGCTACCCCAAAATTGCCACCTGCAAACTTTATTTGATAGTTTAGGCATATAAAAATAATAGTAAACAATGAACATCGTAGTTTTTTCCAGTTACAATCTTATAGTTTACTCTTTAAAACCTATTATGGATTTTGTGTTTGATAAATTAAAAATGCTACAAGATGCCACATCTTGAATTTCTTCCAAGGCCTTGTGCAAATGATCCAATAGAAAACATTTTTTTGCTTGGTTCTTTCAAAGAATATGTGTGGGTGTGTGGGTGTGTGGGTGTGTGGGTGTGTGTGTTCTAATGATAAGTAAACAAAAAAACATTTTATAGTCTATCGCCTTAGAGATATTTTTTTTGTCAGACTAGGAATTCCATTTTGTGTGTTCAAATTTCCCTATTTTCTTTTTCCATGCTTCCCTCCCAAATTCCATGCTAGTGTAATTCCAATAAAAGGTAGAAAACTAGACTATTTCCTAAACCAAAATGGGAAATTTTATAACAAAAATAATAAAAAATAAAAAATTGAATTTTAAATGGGCCCATCCCACCCTACCACAAATTCAAATAAATAATTACAATCTCAAGTTACAATCTGATCAAGTTGCATATGTTCAATCTAGGCACCCAAAACCGAATGGTCAACATTTTCTATTTTCCCCTTGTGTGGTGTTTCTCCAAAACAACCTACATTTCCTCCATATTTACTATTTGGTGTATTTTCTTTACCATTGTTTGAACCCAAGACAAATCTAGTTCTTCATAATTGCAAGGGCCAAATGAGGTAAACTATTATAATTTGCTCAACTCTTCTCCTTGAACTCCCTAGTCAACTTTACCAATTGGAGAGCCCCAATCATACCATGAATTGGGAGTCACATGAGCTCCCAAGTCACAAGAATCGTGGCTCTATTTTTCACTATGGGCAAAAGCAACAATTCTTGAATTTAAGGTTGCATCCATAGCTAGTGATAAGAGAGACCCACAAACAATATGATGTTCCACATCCAGCACACAATGAAGTGACATTCTACTAAGGGATCCCAACCCATATGAGGAATATTGGAAAGGTGATTGCATCAAACAATGACCAAGGCCCCAGGGTTCTATTGCAGCCTATTGCATCTATGTAATTGGCTAAGAAAATGTTTGTGATTTTATGAGTGGTAACATCTAGTTTAGAATATTCATATATGCATGAAGTGTCTACAGTTGTTTCAGTCACTAAATAGAACTGGAAAGAAACTTTGGCATTCCTTGGAAGGGTAAAATAAAAAGTTAGTATATGGAATGATCCTAATGTTATTTCTAGGATACATTCTTGGTGGATTAGAAATTTAGCTATTGATAAGGACTTTTTCATTGATCTCTTAAAGTGTGGGATCTATACCATGAATTGCACCTTAACTCTTTCATTTCACAGTTACTATTGTTAATAGGATTAATGTTAAGAAAAAATATTTTAGGTGTGTTTTAACTTTTAAATAGTGCTTTCAAAGAATTGATGTCAAGATTTTCTAATATTTAAAATGAAACTACAACATACATGATTTATTTTATAGACCTTTCATAAATCAAGAAAAAGAATATTGTAAGAGTGATTATGCACAACAAATCTATTGGAAACCAGACTGCACAAAATAGTTCATAACCATTATTTGGTCTCATATAACATCCATTGATTGATTAATATCATGATTCATACTTTTATATGACATCTAGTGTTTTTGGCTCTAAATTTATCTCTCCATTGTATTTTCAATATTAGATTCAGAGCTCAAAACCYAGTTCCATAAAAAATACTCAAGAACTCAAAGAAATATTCACCRTAAAAGAAAGAGGATATATTGMAAGCACTCAAACAAATTTCCTCTTACAATAAAACCCAAGTGTAGAAACAAAACTTTATGCCCTGCAATTGCTTCAAATTCTAAGAAAATTGTGAAAGGATTGCATGAACCCCAACCCCACATTGGAGCTTCTTTCCTTGATTTTTCATTAGGATTGAGAGAGCCTTGGGTCCAATTGAATCTATATTAGTTACATTATGTATTTGCACTTCGAAATAACACCCAACAATTCATATTCTTTGAAATAGGACAAGAGTCCCACTATTCTACCCAACTCGAAACCTTGTGATTGCATCCTTGTGCTTGCGCCAGAAGGAAAGTTAGTGACTGCTATCTTTCCTTCCAGCACAAGAAAAAGTACGAAGCCAACAACAACCTTAGTTAAATACGCTTTGTATTGCATCATATATATTCTTATCTTGTTCCGGAGGAAATCAAAGGGAACACACAAAGGAAAAACACTAAAAATGGTGATTGTTAGGAGAAATGTGTCCCCAGATCAATGATTGCAGTTCTTGTTTTAGAAGGAAATATAACAACCACAAACATTAGTTTTTATTCTAACAAAGAACAAGCACAGTGTTGATAACAATATCAGGGCACTAACCTTTGTTTAGGTGAAATCACCTCCTTCCTTTGTCTAGATACCAACAAGCATGGCTTATCACACAGGGAAATAAAAAGTATAGTGAGGGTGTAGCATGTCCATACTACTACATGAGCTTGTGATAAAAGGGCATGCGAGGAAAAAGAAAAACCTTGAGCATGGAGGTAAGGAATTACACACATCCCCTTTAACATTAAACATAGGCCACATAGGGAAGATAATACATATCATACCCCCTGAACATGATATCTCACCCTCCAATATCTAATTGGATTTTTTTCAACATAAATCATGCAGTGGAGCACAAGTGGTGAAGAAATTTTATTCTAAGTTCTACAGGAATATCATTAACCTTATTGAGAAGGGTATGTGCTAGAGGAGGCTTTTGATGATGATTTTATTTTCCTTCTAGTGTAAGAAAATTGAAAATGTCTACTAGTGTCAATATATCCTAATTGGGCATAAGACTTTTCTTGGCTGAAGAAAGATGATTGAAGCATAATGATCGATTAAAAAGTATTCTCCATCATCAGTAAACTACTAAGCTACTAAATCAGTGGTGGAAGAAATATTTGGTATAGGAGAAGAGCAGTTTTCATCACTAGATCCATCTAGGAGTCATGAATAAGGTTATCATCATCATCATTTATCTAGATAGTCACTATAGAAAGAGTGCTTGAGGAAACATTCATATGGTTAAGAGGAGGGCCAACATCATAGTGTGAAGGATAAATATCCACTAAAACATGCTAGGAATCATCTACAAGATAATCGTTTGTAAGGTGTGGATAAAATCTTGGTGGAGTGTGAGAAGGAACTTCATCAAAGATAGCATATCCAAGTTTAATCACATTGTGAGTTCAAGGATCATCTAAAAAATATGCCTTGGAAACTATGTTGTATCCCACCATAATGTAGACATGATTTTTATGTTTCAATGTTTTTTGCTTTTCACTAGGAATATGAGCCATGCACTTGATCCAAAATTTTGAAATGCAACATGAATGGTTTGCTTCCATACCTTTTCTCAAATGGAGTGATACCTTGAACAATATGAGTAGGTATCTAAGTGATGATGTGAGTTGCACAAATTATTGATCCATTTGATTGAAGCAAAGAATGGAATCAATCATCTCCATAATAGTTATGTTATTTCTTTCAACTACTCCACTCTATTGTAGACTGTAGGTAAAACCATATGTCAATAGATTCTATGAGAAATTAGGAATTTTTTAATTTGTTGTCAACATATTCTCCTCTACAATCAGTTCTAATACACTTAACCATTTTTTTCCACTAATAATTTAAATTATTTGAATTTCTCATATACTTCAACCTTGGATTGAATGGTATAGATCAAAATAAAGAAAGATAATTCATCATTGAAATTTGAGGAATTACTTAGCTCCCCCAAAAGAACAAATTGTCCATAGGCCCACAAATATCACTATGAACCAACTCAATATGTTTAGAAGCTAATAGACGTTTTTTTAGGATAACCTAAATCACACAAAAATAAGTTTCTTACAAAACATCCACACATGTAAGTCAAATTGTAGATTAGTCTACAACACACCATCTACATGAAATCTTCCTTCATTCATAGAAATATCTAGCCAATGATTGACTTCTCAATTAATCAATATATCAAAAGTAGTTATTTACAAAGTAATTCATCCAAAAGCTCATGCATCCAAAAATATCCTCTTCCTTCTCAAATCCTACTATAAATACACCTAAAAATTGGTTATAATAACCAACTAAAACTTAACCCTTGGGGGAGTCGGGGGTTTTCTACCTAACTACTTCTTTATAGTACTTATCCCATTGATCAAAAACAATTTTACATAAATCAATATGAGGGAAAACATGTTGCCTATGTTGTTCCCTTAAAGTTGGTAATTCTCTATTAAAACTTTTAATATATCTCTTTATAACTTTAGGGAATGCGCATTTGAGTTGAGTAATCCTCTTAGCTCTTCAATTAATAACTTGTGTGATATGACCCTAAGGTGGGAATATATGGGGTTAAATGTATATGTAATTGACTAAATATATATGTAATAGTGGTTGTCAACCTAATAAAGGGGCCACATGTGCAATGTGTTAATAGGTATATATAGAGATCATGTAGTCATTATTGAGAGAAAATATGATTTGGATATATGAATGTATTGGAAAATTTTGAGGGCATCACAAAACCATGATTCTATATATATTATCAAAGTTAAACAACTACAACAAATTGAAGAAGTCTCAACAACAAAACATGGAATCAAATGAAATAAAAAATTATGCAACAACCACCCATCAAAGATTAAGACTAAAAAGAATTGAGATTGGATGGATGGATCATCATCAATGCCAAAGAAGAAAGAAACAACATAGGAAAATCATATTAATTGGATTTATCATATGTAAAGCCTTCAACTGCAAAGCTTTGAGAACAAATATTTTTTTAGGGTAGTATGATATGACCCCAAGGGGGGCATATATGGGGTTAAATGTATATGTAATAGAGTAAATGTATACATAATAGTGGTCTTCCTAATAAAGGGGACGCATATGCAAAGTGTGAATATATGTGTTTTTGTGTGTGTGCAGAAATTATTGAGGTAAAATGTGATTTGGATATATGAACGTATTGGGGTATTTGGAGGAGATACATCTATTCCTTAAGTAGTTATTGTGTAACTCATATCTCTTATATATCTTGGAGTTTTATTGCATGCTCACACTTGGTGCACATGGTGTGTACTCTGATTTATTGTGCGATCTTAAGTATTTGGTACATAACATTTTGTAGATGTCCCTTTTCAACACTTGATACACTTTGCACCTCACAATTTTGCAACTTCGTTATATCTTCAAATTTATGAAAAACTTGGTCTATTGGATAAACGTTTTCAAGTGGACCAAGGGAGGGAAGTTGATATTGAGTGGTGATAACCACAATAAAATCCCAAAATTTAATACATTCCATCCACTCATCCTCAATTTATATTTGTGTTTCATGGACAAATCTTCTCCAATAACTCAAGTCTTGCACAATTTCATATGTTTTGGCTCTACTTAAAATCCTTATATTGTATGATTCATCCCCTCTGTGTTTCTGAATTTTCTTAACAGATTGAAGTTGGTCTTGAGTTTTTCCTTTTTTGTATTGTAAAAAATAGATAAGTGTAAAATAATATCCTACAATTGAAAGGATTTTGCATAAAAATCCTTCTTAACATGTACATTAAACACATGATCTATAAACAATGCAATCAAGCCTTGCATGGATTTACAATATTTTACCTAATTTTCAAGTAGTGAAATATTTGTATCAAGATTCTATACATATGTTTCCTCTGATTGAGATTTGTCTAAGGTGACATGTTTAATAGTCAATCCAACTGAGAGTAATTATATTAACTTGGTTCTTCTTGTGTATAATAGTTTCTCTTTAGTGGTACAAATTACTATGATGTCTAGGTCAATCCTTATTTTCCTTTGAGTTTGTTTAGCAATGATTTTTATTCTTTGTTGTAAGCAATTAATTCCAAATCAACTACTTCATCAACTAGATCTAGTATATTATGTTCTCTCTGAGATAAGATATTTTCTAAACTACTAGGAGTATATATGTATTCCATTGCAATGTCTCTTCTTTTGATGGCTTTCATTGTTGATGTATTCTATTTTGGGATGAATAGGTCTTCCAATCAATGAAGTTATCAATAGGAGGTTAATCAATTTGACATTGTGATGCAGGAGCATCGCAAGCAAGCGTAAAGTGGAGGATAGCTGGATATGTACCAGCACACATTTTGAGGATATTTTGAATTTCAAAAGGATGGCACATTAACATAATATCTGGAGAGACATAAGTGCTCTTAAATGTTTTGGAGATTGTAATGTAGATCTTGAGCGATTGCTCTCATCTTTCATTTGTAGACAATTAATGTAATCAATGTAAAGTAGTTGTAGAGATTTTAATTCAATTAGATAGCTTAGATATGTACGAGGGAAAACTCGAGGAAGCTCCCTCGTATGCATGGTATTGTATCATTATTCTCAATAAATAAAATAAGTAGAAAGAGAGTAGAGTTGTAGAGAGCAAGAGAATAGGAGAGCAGAGGAGAACAGAGATTGTAGAAGTTGTATAAGAAGATAGATGTTGCTATAGAAACCATGTACAGAAGCACTTGAGTTAATATAATAACTCTTTGACTCAATTTCATGGTGTTGTTATGAATATTGTTTGCATCTATTGAATGGTGTGTTTACAGTTTTCTTATATGCTTTGTTATGCATTTGTTTCAATGCTTTGTGTGTATGATTTCATGTTGAACGTATGAATCATGTGAGAGGGAGAGTATGAGTTTCATTTTTTTCCCATCCTGAGAATTCCTGCAAGGAGTGCAGTGAAGGTCTGCAAGGAGTGCGTTGACAAATTTTTGATCTTTTATCTCAGAAAAGCTCAGGAGGGATATTGTTGTTCTCATACCAATAGAAGTGCAGTTATAGTACAGAGTCATGCAAGGTGTGCACAGGCAGGTTGAAGTCTTAGAATTTTCCAACCCAGTGAGTGGTTGAAGAGCTACTGTTGCAAGGAGTGTGCAGAGTTGGAGAGTTCAGATAATCAGTGCTTTTGTGAAGGTCGCAAGGAGTGTGAGTAGAATTCCTTGGAATCCTTGAGTTGCATCCAGAAACCAAGCTCAAGAGGAAACATGCCAAGTTATTTGGCCAGGAATCTTTGAGAAATTGAACGGATTGTTTAATTTCTCGGAGGGAGGAACGTCGATTTTCCATGGACCGTTGGATCTAATGGATCAGCGGGAGGTTAAGGTTGAGTGTATTTCAACACTCGCAAGATCGGGAGAGATAGCAGTCTTTAGGTCTGGGTCAACGAGAGTCGTTGATTGGAGGTTAGAGTTTTGACATTTCGAAGTCAGAATTGTGGAGGAAGCCATTTTCGGGAATCCCTGATACATGAAATATCGACATGATCTGGACAATCATATCGTAGAAGGTTCAGGAACGTTGATCTGTATCAAAGAAGTCGTGAGTTCAAACTTCAGGAAAAGGAGAAAGAGTCACATCGTGAACTCACGAGTCGCGAAATCCCGATGCGCTCATAGGAGAGGCCCCAGGACTTGACTAGAGGTCATATGATTGAGGCATAAGGGAGGAGTTAGTGGACCATTAGCCCATTTTGGGGTTTCGAGAATCGAAGGAGTTGGTGGGGACTCACAATAGAAATTGCAAAGTCACGAAATCTGAAACACCTTTTCGAGTTAAGTCTATGGTCACGCCAGGTGGTCACGTGGAGTAGAGGTTAGCATCTAGTGTTTGTTCGTGCATGTGCAAATTCTAAGAAGAACATGTGGTACTATATGCATTAAAGGTTCCAGTGGAAACTAGAGAGCCATTTCGTCTCAAGGAAATAGGAAGCTCCAAATACCAAGAGTTCAAGCAGAACCTGTTGTGGTAGGGGTGTTGCGTCAGGTGGTATCAGAGCTTTAGCTAACAATCATTGTTTTATGTAAGCAAGAGAAGACAAAAGGCAAGTTGGGATTTGAATTATGCATGGACATATTGAAACAATGCCGCTAAGAAGACGTCAAGAGAGACCCATACCTGATCCAGCCGTGGAAAGGGAAATGAGAGAACTTCGTGCTTGATTGGATGCTATGGATACAACACAGAGGTGAACAGCTGATACTGAAGATATCAGTGAGGGAGAAAGAGAAAATAAAGTTGGATCCAAAGAAGAAGTTGTTGCAAGAATAGGGGCCAGAGAAAAAATGGACATCCTAATGTATGAAGGAAACTTATATGTTGAGGAGATGTTATATTGGTTTAGAGCTCTAGATAAATACTTCGACTATGAGGATATAGAAGAAGATAATAAAGTAAATCACGCAGTCACTAGACTGAAAGGGCATGCAACACTGTGGTGGGATGAACTGCAGGCTGATAGGCGTTGCAAAGGAAAACAAAGAATCAAAAGCTGTGATAGGATGGTTGCAAAGATGAAATCCAAGTTTATACCCAAAGATTACCAAATTAATATGTTTCGAGGAATGTAGAATTTGAGACAGAAAGGGATGACAGTGAAGGAATGCACTAAGGAATTTTATAGACTCAACATTAGAGCTAGTCATCGCGAGAGTGATGATGAAAAAGTTGTCATATACATGAATGGCTTGAGATATGAAATTCAATATGAGATGAGCATGGTAACAATCATGAATGTATAATATGCTTATCAAATTGCTTCAAAGGCAAAAATAAAATTGGCCCGAAAGTAAGGTCAAAGGGGCTGAGGTAGAAGTCAGAGCAAAGGAAAAGCAATTTCCCAGGACAAAGTACAGAACCCGAGGATGAAGAAAAGAAACCTCATAACCACCCAAAAAGGGGAGGAATCTCACAAGGAGGACAATATGCCGATAGGAACACTTTTCCTCAAGCCAGAGGAAGAGGAAGAGGCAAAGGAGGTGAGATAAATTGTTTTTTATGTGGAAAGATCAGACACAAATCTCTTGAATGTCCTGATAGAAAAAGGAATGGAGGAGGTGAAGCTCACATTTCAGAAGTGCAAAGGAGAAATGTTGAGGCAGAAGACACAGAAGGCAGAAAACCCTTAATGATGAGGAAAATTCTCTTGAAGCCAAAGAAAGAGATGGAAAATCTAGTCCAGAGGAATAGTTTGTTTAGAACTGGTTGCAAGACCAAGGATAGGGTATGAAAGGTGATCATTGATAGTGGAAGTACAAATAATATAGTATCCACAGAGATGGTGGAGAAGTTGGAATTGGAGACAGTTGCACATCCGAGCCCATACAAGGTTTCATGGTTGCAAAAAGGACATCAGGTAACAATCACCAAACAGTGTTTAGTTGAATTTAATATAGGGGGATATAGAGATGAGATCTTATGTGATGTTATTCCCATGGATGTTTTTCATGTTTTGTTGGGGAGGCCTTGGCAATATGACAGAAATGTTATTCATGACAGAAGAAAGAACGCATACACCTTGGAGAAGAATGGTAGGATGCATATGTTGCTACCAATTGAAGACAAGAAGGTGAAAGAAGAAACAATCAATACTATACTTCTCATGAGTGGGAAGGAACTTCTAGATGAAGTCAATAAGGATGAAGAAATAAAGTTTTATGTGGTGAGAAAACCTAGAGTCATCTTGACCAGTACTTCGATGGATGATCTACCTGAGGAAATTCAAGAACTGCTGGAGAATTTCACTGATATAGTGGTGGATGATTTACCTTGTTCATTGTTGTCCATCATAAGTATAAGCCATCACATTGACCTTATACCAGAAGCAATTTTTCCAAACAAAGAAGCGTACAAATTGACACCGCGGGAGAATGAAGAAGTTAAGAAGCAAGTCCAAGATTTGATGGACAAAGGGTTGATTAGAGAAAGCTTGAGTCCATGCGTTGTTCTAACAATGTTAAGTCCAAATAAGGATGGTGGATGGAGGATGTCTACAAACTTGAGGTCTATAAACAAAATCACCATCAGGTATAGATTTCCTTTACCCAGGATAGATGACTTGATGGATTGCTTGAGTGGAGCAAAGCTTTTTTCAAAAATTGATTTGAAAAGTGGATATCATCAGATTAGAATGAGGGAAGGTGATGAATGGAAGACAACATTCAAGATGAATGAAGGACTGTATGAATGGCTTGTCATGTCGTTTGGTTTGACGAATGCGCCAAGTAATTTTATGAGATTAATGAATGAAGTCTTGAAATATTTCATTGGAAAGTTTCTAATTGTGTATATTGATGATATATTGATCTTCAATAAGACTGAGAAAGAACATTTGAGACACCTAACTCTAATGATGAGGAGGTTGCAGCAAGAGAATTTGTTGATAAATCTAAAGAAGCCATCTTTCGTGAAGAAGAAACTCATTTATTTGGGGTTCATGATCTCTTCGAATGAGTTGAAGATGGATCCTGAGAAGGTAAAATAAATCAAAGAGTGGCCATCACCAAGGAATATCTTTGAAGTCAGACCAATCAAAAGCAGTTTCAAAATGCTTAATAGTTGGCCTTGCATCAGGTAGACCTTTGCCTGGGGTTAAAATATGCTGTAACAAACTAGATTTTATCTCACCCATACTGTTATTGAAAGACAGACAAGCTTGGATCATACACTAGCATCCATGAAGAGCAACAATAAATTCCTGGAGTTGCTTTTTAGCTGCATCTTCATAAAGAACAACTCTATCAGCATTCCTCCCAGCAACACCATTGCTTGAATAGAGGCGTGCAAGCAATCGCTCCATGTCTGGCAGCTTAGTTAATTCTTTCTGAAACTTGATTGAAGTACCAAAATCTACATCAGTACCCTTTAACTCCGCTATAGCATCTTGACGTTCCAAGATTGGCTCTAGACGCCTTAGAGGTCTCACAAGCCATTTTCTTAGCAACCTTTTACCAAATCCCGTTATACAGTGATCTATTTGTGCAAAAAGAGTCCCTAAAGAGCTACCATCTTGGTTGTTCTCAAGAATCTCAAGATTCTCCAAGGCAGGTGCGTCAAGCACCATGTAAGGTTCAAAAAGATGAGCATCTTGGGAAGAAAAGACCTGGTTGCTCTTATCAGATGCAGACTGCATAGTAACAAAGTCTGAACAAGGAAGGATCTCAAGTTTGCTAATATGCCTGTTGTGGCTGCTTGTACATCACCTTTAGAATCATCTTCAAGAAAACTTACAAAAAGATGCAACTTATTTTTGTTTAATAG
>JZKD02S2269905.1:0-17895 GCA_000966675.3 Picea glauca | reverse complement strand
TACGACATCCAACCCTTCAAGGATGAGGTATTATGTGATGTTTCCCCACTGGATGTCTGTGATGTTCTCTTGGGCTAGCCATATATGTGGAAGCACCATGCTATTTATGAGTCTCGACCCCATAGTGTCATTGTTACTTTGGGGCGTCATCTCTACAGAATATCAAAGGTAGTTCCAACTACTGCCCCACCTAAACAATGCCACAAGGTAGTATCTCATACTACAAAATTCATCTTCTTCACAATCTGTCCAAAAGGTGAACATAGGGATACTGCAACCACCAAAGCTTCAGCCCAAGCACCTTCTATCCAATAGAAGTAGGTTGACAAGGTTGTAGCAAAGCACAAAGATTCCTTCTTCACACAGTCATCTAAAATAGCTAGATTGGTTAAAAAGGTCCAAACCTTCTAGCCAAAGGTTCTTGATAGCCTTCAACAAACTAAGCAACGCCACTTCTCCAGTAAGGCAAGCGGATCACCAAGATTCAGATTCAACAATCGCTTTCCCCTCTCCCCCGGGAACTCAACGCAATGGAAACCATTGCTTCCTAAGGAGGGAGGATTGATCCAGGTGGATATTGGTGGCCACCCAACTTCTCCAATTGGCCCAAAACATGTTTCTGACAATTTTGGTAATTTACTATTTTTAGCAGTTTTTAACTTTTGGGGCCATTTTGAGGCCCTAAACGATGTTTTTTGAGAAAACGGGGAGCAACATAGAACGTAGATCGATTTTTCTCACCCAAAAGTTGTAGTTCTCGGATAAATCTTTCAAACAATCTATTGAGCACCCCAAACGAAGATCATATGCAAAAGTTACGCTCCTGGGAAGTTGACGTATCAACTACCCCCATCGGGGCCCACAAACCTTTTGGCTGTTCATCTTTCGGGGTTAGGGTTTTGGATTTTACTTTTGTTAAAAAGGCCCTTAGAGCCTTAGTGTAATAATCATCTTCTTTTGAATGCATGTAGTTGTCACATCTCTTCTCATAGATAAGCTACCACCATTCTAGCGAGTCTTTCACTCTGTATTTTACAGTCTCTGTACATTTATTTCGTTAATAGAAATCATGTATTAGTGTATATCTATGACTCTTGTTTTATTTTCGCTATATCTTTGTTATATTGTTGTCTCTCTTGCAATATCTCTAAATATTTATGTGTTATATCTCCGCTCTCATTTCGTGCCGAAAATAATCCAGATCAGTTTACCCACCCAGTTTGAGAAGTCGGCCTTGCTAGTGAAGAGACACTTCAGATGTGCCAGACTTGTATAAATAAAGAGGCCAACGCCTCACTTAAACACACAACTCACTTTCTAATTTTTAGAGACAAGTTCAGATCTGCTGCTGGAGAAGAAGGAGAGAGAGAGTGGCGCATATTTGGGAGAGGACTTTCTGTATTAGTTTAAGATATCTCTTGGCATTGTATTGGCTATCTATGTTAAAGAAGTTTTGCTGGGTTTTCTTCCCCTAGAGGGTTTCCCAGGATAAATGTTGTGTCTCTTGTGATTGTGTATTTCTCAGTGATCTTGGATTATGCTATTGTTATCTAATGAAATGCAAACATCTATAATAATGGCTTAAACATTAACATGGTATCAGAGCCAAGATGAAGGAAGCATCTTTCACAAGTGAAAAACATCACTGTTGTCGTACATGAAAATTAGGGCTTTTTGATGGTGAAGCTTTTCAGCCCCAAAACCATCTAGAAAAGTGCACTCTCCCCTAAGGATCAGTTTGGCACTCTCAGTGGCTGGATCTCCCGAAAAATGAAACCCTAGTTTCAAAAAGTACTAGAAGTACCAGAAAACCAGTGTACCAGAAGTACCAGAGTACTAGAGGTACCAGAAGCACTAGTCTAGAAATCCGTAGATCAAATTTGAAGGAGAAAAAGTTGGATTTTATCATATCCAATCACACCAGGCTACTCACCTCATCCAATCACACCTCCCGGTAAGTTTAGTTTTTGATTTTGAGCACTTTCATTTTTCGGTCATTTTCCTAGCTCCAGGTAAAGATGTCTGCAAGCGTTAAGCTTGTTGACAAGTTAGAAGGAGTGGAAAACTTCCGTTCTTGGAAGTATAAGATTGGCCTCATTCTTGAAGAGAATGACCTAGCAAGATTCATCAAAGAAGAAGTACCGGAACCTGCCAATGCTGCAGAAAAGGTAAATCATCAAAAGGACACAATACGGCCCAAAAGAATCATTGCAGATTCAATCAAAGACCACCTGGATTCCTTATGTGTCATCTAAGAATACCCCAAAACAAATGTTTGATGCCTTGACCAGAATTTATGAAGGAAAGAACATAAACCAAAAGATGAATCTAAGAACTCAACTGAAGAATACCAGGATGAAGAAAGGAGAAATGATTCAAGAATACTTCTCCAGAATATCAGAATTCAAAAAATAGCTAGAAGCTATTGGAGATACCATAGATGAATACGAACTCATAATGATGGCCCTAAATGGTCTCACAAGACCTTGGGATGCTTTCATCCAAACGATATGTGCCAGAATGAAGAAACTGAAGTTTGATAGTCTATGGGAAGAATGCATCCAAGAAGAAACAAGAGTAGCGAATCGTGAAGCGTTACTAGAAAGGGATGATTATCAAGCCCTAGCTACTCACACCAAATGAGGAAGGAAGAAACTCTACTTCCAAAAGGAGACTCATAAAGAGCCTCATCAGTCAAACAAATTCAATCATAAAGAATCTCATCCAAGGAGATTTCAGAAGAGAGGACAACGAAAGGAATGAGACTAATCATCTATACAATGCTATCATTGTGACAATATGGGACACATTGTGAAGTTTTGTCCAGCCAGACGAGAAGAATACAAGAGAAAACATAAGATGCTCCATGCCCATGTAGTTGAAGATGAAGAGCCATCTGCAAAGATGATAAGAGAGCAGATCAAAGGCCATGTCTTGATCTCAACCCTCTCAGGATTTGTAACACCTGGAGAGGACACTTGGCTCATTGATAGTGGTGCATACAAGCACATATGGGACAAAGAAACATTCTCTCTTGTGTCTCAGAAAATATTTTTTCNTATGCTATTGTTATCTAATGAAATGAAAACATCTATAATAATGGCTTAAACATTAACATGGTATCAGAGCCAAGCTGAAGGAAGCATCTTTCACAAGTGAAAAACATCACTGTTGTCGTACAAGAAAATTAGGGCTTTTTGATGGTGAAGCTTTTTAGCCCCAAAACCATCTAGAAAAGTGCACTCCCCCCTAAGGATCAGTTTGGCACTCTCAGTGGTTGGATCTCCCAAAAAGTGAAACCCTAGTTTCAAAAAGTACTAGAAGTACCAGAAAACCAGTGTACCGGAAGTACCAGAGTACCAGAGGTACTAGAAGCACTAGTATAGAAATCCGTAGATCAAATTTGAAGGAGAAAAAGTTGGATTTTATCATATCCAATCACACCAAGCTACTCACCTCATCCAAGCACACCTCCCGGTAAGTTTAGTTTTTGATTTTGAGCACTTTCATTTTTCGGTCATTTTCCTAGCTCCAGGTAAAGATGTCTGCAAGCGTTAAGCTTGTTGACAAGTTAGAAGGAGTGGAAAACTTCCGTTCTTGGAAGTATAAGATTGGCCTCATTCTTGAAGAGAATGACCTAGCAAGATTCATCAAAGAAGAAGTACCGGAACCTGCCAATGCTGCAGAAAAGGTAAATCATCAAAAGGACACAATAAGGCCCAAAAGAATCATTGCAGATTCAATCAAAGACCACCTGGATTCCTTATGTGTCATCTAAGAATACCCCAAAATAAATGTTTGATGCCTTGACCAGAATTTATGAAGGAAAGAACATAAACCAAAAGATGAATCTAAGAACTCAACTGAAGAATACCGGGATGAAGAAAGGAGAAATGATTCAAGAATACTTCTCCAGAATATCAGAATTTAAAAAACAGCTAGAAGCTATTGGAGATACCATAGATGAAGACAAACTCATAATGATGGCCCTAAATGGCCTCACAAGACCTTGGGATGCTTTCATCCAAACGATATGTGCCAGAACGAAGAAACTGGAGTTTGATAGTCTATGGGAAGAATGCATCCAAGAAGAAACAAGAGTAGCGAATCGTGAAGCGTTACTAGAAAGGGATGATGATCAAGCCCTAGCTACTCACACCAAAGGAGGAAGGAAGAAACTCTACTTCCAAAAGGAGACTCATAAAGAGCCTCATCAGTCAAACAAATTCAATCATAAAGAATCTCATCCAAGGAGATTTCAGAAGAGAGGACAACGAAAGGAATGAGACTACTCATCTATACAATGCTATCATTGTGACAAGATGGGACACATTGTGAAGTTTTGTCCAGCCAGACGAGAAGAATACAAGAGAAAACATAAGAGGCTCCATGCCCATGTAGTTGAAGATGAAGAGCCATCTGCAAAGATGATAAGAGAGCAGATCAAAGGCCATGTCTTGATCTCGACCCTCTCAGGATTTGTAACACCTGGAGAGGACACTTGGCTCATTGATAGTGGTGCATACAAGCACATATGGGACAAAGAAACATTCTCTCTTGTGTCTCAGAAAATATTTTTTCTTAGAAAGTGACACTTGGAGATGATTACCAATATCCCATCAAGGGAGTGGGAGAATCAAACCATAAACTGGATTCAGGGAATTCACTAAAAATGAAGGACGTACTATATGTACCAAGCTTGAAGAAGAACCTACTCTCCATTTCATCTTTAGTAAAGAAAGGCTTCAGAGTTGCATTTATAGATGGAGAAGTTCTTATGTGGGCTAAAGGAGAAACCTTAAATGAAGCAATCATCATTGGAAATGAAGAAAATGACTTGCATAAACTAAAGGGTCACTCAGAGGCTACCATGACCCGCGCCATTGAAAACTCATGTGAACTTTGGCATAGAAGGTTATCCCACATCAACTACAAGGCACTACCATACATATGCAAAGCGGTCACAGGTTTACTAGAACTCAAAGGTGACCATAAAGGCATATGAAATGGATGTGCACACAAGGGAAGAACATCAAGAACCCGTTTCCGAAGAGGGACAACAAGACATAAGGAGTCCTAGAACTCATCCATTCAGATGTATGTGGCCCAATGCCATCATCCTCCATTAGCAGGTATGTATATTATGTATCATTCATTCATGATTACTCTCATAAAACCTGGATATATTTCTTGAAGACTAAATATGAAGTGTTCAGTAAGTTCAAGGAATTCAAAGCCATGATAGAGAACCTTTTTGAAAGAAAGATTAAGATACTTAGGTCAGATAACGGATGAGAATATACCTCAAAAGAGTTTGTGAACTTTTTCAAAGATGTTGGGATCAAGAGGGAACTCACTACTCCCTATAATCCCCAACAAAACGGTGTAGATGAACGAAAGAACAGAACCATACTAGAAGATATGAAGACTATGATCCATGATCAAGATCTTCCTATGTGATTATGGGAAGAAGCAACAATGGCAATTGTTTATGTGCAGAACTGATTGTCACATAGTGCACTTGGGCTCCAAACACTGGAAGAGATGTTCACTGGAAAGAAGCCAGAGGTAATCCATCTCAAAATATTTGGTTGTCCAGTGTTTATTCATATACCTATAGAAAAGAGAAACAAGCTAGACCCTTCAGGAAATAACAAAATATTTGTGGGATACTATGAGTTCTCCAAGGCCTTCAAAATCTATATACCAGGTCAACATCACATTGAGATCAACAGGGATGTGACCTTTGATGAAGATGCAGTGCTCAAGAAANAACTCTACTTCCAAAAGGAGACTCATAAAGAGCCTCATCAGTCAAACAAATTCAATCATAAAGAATCTCATCCAAGGAGATTTCAGAAGAGAGGACAACGAAAGGAATGAGACTAATCATCTATACAATGCTATCATTGTGACAATATGGGACACATTGTGAAGTTTTGTCCAGCCAGACGAGAAGAATACAAGAGAAAACATAAGATGCTCCATGCCCATGTAGTTGAAGATGAAGAGCCATCTGCAAAGATGATAAGAGAGCAGATCAAAGGCCATGTCTTGATCTCAACCCTCTCAGGATTTGTAACACCTGGAGAGGACACTTGGCTCATTGATAGTGGTGCATACAAGCACATATGGGACAAAGAAACATTCTCTCTTGTGTCTCAGAAAATATTTTTTCTTAGAAAGTGACACTTGGAGATGATTACCAATATCCCATCAAGGGAGTGGGAGAATCAAACCATAAACTGGATTCAGGGAATTCACTAAAAATGAAGGACGTACTATATGTACCAAGCTTGAAGAAGAACCTACTCTCCATTTCATCTTTAGTAAAGAAAGGCTTCAGAGTTGCATTTATAGATGGAGAAGTTCTTATGTGGGCTAAAGGAGAAACCTTAAATGAAGCAATCATCATTGGAAATGAAGAAAATGACTTGCATAAACTAAAGGGTCACTCATAGGCTACCATGACCCGTGCCATTGAAAACTCATGTGAACTTTGGCATAGAAGGTTATCCCACATCAACTACAAGGCACTACCATACATATGCAAAGCGGTCACAGGTTTACCGGAACTCAACGGTGACCATAAAGGCATATGAAATGGATGTGCACACAAGGGAAGAACATCAAGAACCCATTTCCGAAGAGGGACAACAAGACATAAGGAGTCCTAGAACTCATCCATTCAGAGGTATGTGGTCCAATGCCATCATCCTCCATTAGCAGGTATGTATATTATGTATCATTCATTCATGATTACTCTCATAAAACCTGGATATATTTCTTGAAGACTAAATATGAAGTGTTTAGTAAGTTCAAGGAATTCAAAGCCATGATAGAGAACCTTTCTGAAAGAAAGATTAAGATACTTAGGTCAGATAACGGATGAGAATATACCTCAAAAGAGTTTGTGAACTTTTGCAAAGATGTTGGGATCAAGAGGGAACTCACTACTCCCTATAATCCCCAACAAAACAATGTAGATGAACGAAAGAACAGAACCATACTAGAAGCTATGAAGACTATGATCCATGATCAAGATCTTCCTATGTGATTATGGGAAGAAGCAACAATGGCAATTTTTTATGTGCAGAACCGATTGTCACATAGTGCACTTGGGCTCCAAACACTGGAAGAGATGTTCACTGGAAAGAAGCCAGAGGTAATCCATCTCAAAATATTTGGCTGTCCAGTGTTTATTCATATACCTATAGAAAAGAGAAACAAGCTAGACCCTTCAAAAAATAACATAATATTTGTGGGATACTATGAGTTCTCCAAGGCCTTCAAAATCTATATACCAGGTCAACATCACATTGAGATCAACAGGGATGTGACCTTTGATGAAGATGCAGTGCTCAAGAAATCTAAACTATGCCAGCTTGAAGAGGTATATGAAGAGGAACCTATAATCCCCAATACTGCAATGAGGGAGGTTCCCAGAGCTGCAGAACCAGTGAGGGAAGTCATAACTTCCCCTGATGAGGAACTTCTAGAAGACCATGATATAGTATAAGTGCAAGAACCTAATCAGATGACGATCCTCCATAAAAGAAATACGGCTTGGGCTAGAGAGATTATTCAATATGGAGAGAAGTACGGTGTTCCCCAAGGAACTACGAGACAGGTGAAAAGACCAAAGCCATTCTCCAATTATATGGCTTTGATGTGTGATCTCCTAGAAGAGGATCCTATCTGCTTTGAAGAAGCCATTCAGAGGAAAGAATGGGTAGATGCCATGACAGAGGAATACCAATCCAAAATGAAGAATGAAGTATGGGAAATAGTTCCCAGACTGAAGAATAAATATGTGGTATCCTCTAGATGGCTCTTCAAAATAAAACATGCTGTTGATGGAAGTATTGAGAAGTATAAAGCAAGATTTGTCGCTCCTGGATTTTCCCAGAAGGAAGGCATTGACTATGAAGAGACATTCGCTCCTGTGGCCAGATACACTTCGATCAAAATCATCATAGCTCTTGCAGCTAAGATGAAGTGGAAGCTGCACCAGATGGACGTGAAGACAACTTTCCTAAACCGTGTGATTGAAGAGGAAGTGTATATAGAGAAACCTCAGAATTTCTCATGGTCGAAATCTTGAAGAGATTTTTCTCAATATTTAGGCTGGAGAACTCATCATCATCAAAATTTAAATTAAAATCTACTTAAACAACTCGATATTATTCATCTTCATAAGCAATACTATTTGATAAGTGTTGTCACAACAAAGTGAATAACATTGTCTAGCATTTTCAGTTTTTTTTTTACAATGGAGTAAACTATAATGTTTGGTGTATTCGTGTGTTTGTTACATAGTAAGCTCAACACTTTTAGTAATTTTCTGATATTTTCTAAACAAAATATACAAGTAGCACTATAACTCTAACTGTTTACTATTTTTATTGAAACTCACTATTAATAGTTAAAATTAAAAAAAAAATTCATTCCAAGTCATATTATGATGGTTTTGTCATTCTAGCATTGAGTAAGTAAGTAGAGTAGGTTTTTCTCAAAATAGGAATTTTTTGAAGATATTTTTCTTATAATCCATTTTTTTGACCACAAATGACATGTCTCCTAGAAGATTCATCCTAGAACTCCCAAATAGTCCACTAAAGGGAAAAATTAATCTATTGAATTTGTAGAGAAAACAGATAGTGATATAGAAACAACTCTAGAAGAATTCACGCTTGTAATCTGTTGAGATTTGGGTACCTTGGAAAGTGGTCTCCTTGTGTTTGTGAGTCTATAAACACAAAGGGGGAGACTATTACCCTCATTACCTTACTTTATGATTGTAATTTCACTTTGACTTAGGAGATTTAAGTCAAAAGTGAAATATGTCACTTAAGTCATTAAAATGGCATTTAATTCACTTTGTGGGTGAGTTAAAGGACATAAAGAAAACTAAGGAAAGCGGGTTTCCTAAGTGAGATTTTTGGATTAGATATCACCCATTGATTAGACTTTAGGGTTTGGCCAAAGAGAGGCTAAAGGAGGTAATAGGGAAAATATGAGATTCATTCTTCACTTGAGAGGAGAGGAGAAGGAGGAGAGCTCTTGGGCACATATCTTGAGGAGGAGAAGGCACATGAGGTCAAGGGTTTGGGAGGAGATTCATATTGGCAGTAGTCTACCATGGAGTATGGAATACACTTTGATGGAGGGCATATTTATTTAGAGACGGACACATTAGCTTGAGAAGGGAACATTCTTGAGAGAAGAGGCACATCATCTTGAGGAGAGGCACACCTTGAAGAGGGAGCCTACTTGTTGAGGACATGCACACTCTATGGGAGATAGAGGGTGGATGGCAAGGGAGTTTGCATCACATTGTTGAGATTTTTCTTGAGGAGGGGCACACTTGAGCTAAGTGCGCAACATCACTTGGAGGGAGGCACTCTTGAGAGAAGGGTGCAAGATCAAGGGCAAGGAAAAGACAAGGAAAGGGTTTCAAAGGCACAAGCAAAGGCAAGGTCAAAGAAAGAGGCACTGAAAGAGGTCCAATAGTTAGCTAAGGAAAAGGGGCACGCCAAGGCAAAGGGAACCTAACTTTAAGAGGCTAGCAATAACATCTTCAAGTGATTCCAAGGCTTTCGAGAAGGGTTTCTATTGTAAAAAGTTCACTTGTTTATGTTTTCCATGTTGTACATTTTTCTTTGAGGCGTTATATATACATATACTGCAAACTAGTTTTTCGCATGGGGGTTTTTTCTAGGGTCATGTTGACCAAAAACATATGTGTCAATTTCATGCATTATTAGAAGTGTAAATCAACATTTAGAGTTGTAAAGATTTGGAGGAGTGTTATGTGTTTTGAGTTATATTGTATGTGCTAATCATTGGTATGAAAAAAACTTGCAAGGGCACCTCAAATGGAAACTTAACCACAAAAATTATCATCAGAAAGTAACCAAACAATTTGCTGGCCTAAAAGGAAGCAAAGGACAATTTTGGAAAGTCAAACATAGAGCTAAAATCTGGTCAAAGATAGATCAATTTTAGCAGCCTGATAGTACCTCATTTCTCTTCATGGTATCAAATCTCTTGGTGGATAGACTTGCTGATTTATAAGTGAATTCAATGAACAATGTTGAGGCAACTTAGTTGAATATTTTTGGATAGCTTGTTGACTAAGTTTGTGGACAACTTGTGGGAAGATTTGTTGACCATTGCAGAATGGATTTTTTGACACATTGGACAACCTCTTATCACACCTACGTGGATAAGAGTGAGGTTGATTTTTACAACCTCTTTTCACACCTATTTTCTAGGAGTGAGGTTGTGTTGTTATTGCCTCTTTTCACACCTATGTTGACAGGAGTGAGGCAATGTTCTTATGCTATTTTTAGCATCAGTGTGAGCTTTAGTGGACAACCATGTAAGTGTCCCAGATGCGGGTAGAATATAGGCTAGACAGAGCCATAAAAGGGTCCCCTTGGAATACCATGATCGCTTTCACCTTAGAGGACCTTGAACTATGGGCTATAGTTCATGCTTCTGTTGTTCTTCCTCCTGTTACTGCCCCTGTGTTGTTGGTAGAGTTTAGGAAGAGGAACATCAAGGTGAAAAGGACTATTTTTGATGGGGTGAGAGACCAAGTCATTCCAAATTTGACTAGTAAAGTGATCCAAGTGGATATCGATGGCCACCTACCTTTTCCAACTGGCTCAAAATAGTTTTCTGGCAATTTTAGTAATTTACTATTTTTAGTAGTTTTTAACTTTCGGGGCCATTTTGAGGGCCTAAATGAAGGGTTTTTGGGATCGATCTTCTCAATGATATCCGAATAAATTATTCAGCCCCCAAAATGAATCTCCTTGATGATACCTTTCCAACATGCTATCATACGCCTAAAATGAAGATCATATGCAAAATTTACGACCCCAAGAAATTGATGTACTGACTTACCCAAACGAGGCCCACATGACTTTTGGCGCTTCATCTCCTAGGGTTAGGTTTTTGGATGTCTAGGGTTTTGACATTCCTGTTTATTGTAAAAGGGCCTTCAGAGCCTCATTGTAATCATATTCTTGCGAATGCGAGTAGCAGACACATCAGTTCTCAGAGATAAGCTGCCACCATTCTAGCGAATCTTTCACTTTGTATTTTTACAGTCTTTATACATTTTCGCTCATTAATAGAAAATTGTGTATTACTGTATCTTTGTGTTTATGGTTTCATCTATGATACATTTATGTTATATTATTGGATATCCAATATATCTTTGTACTTTTCTTTATTATATCAATTCTCTCATTTCGTGTCGAAAATAATCCAGATCAATGGTATCAGAGCAAGCTGCTCTTGATCATTTTTTTTTTCAGTGCATGTCCCTGACGAGGTCCAAGTATAGAAATTTGGGTATCCATCTTGTATTTCTTGAATACAATCACTCTTGCATGCTCAGGAAACCCTCCATGGCAAAAGAAAATAAAAACGATGGAGAAGACGATTCTATCAATTTGTTGCTTGAGTAAGCTCTCACATGACACAGGGATGAAATGATGGAGAATTTTTCCCACATCCTTCAACACTTGCCGATAGAAACAGACACATATTCATCAAACAACTACTTTGGAAACACCTCTCCTTTGAAGGTACAGGTTAACTTTGATATTCCCATATTTCAAGGTCAGATAGATGCAGATGCCCTAGACAAATTGTTAAATATGTTAGAAGGTTATTTCTCTGTTCATAATTTTTCCGACAGGGAAAAGATCACCTTCACACTCCTTAAATCTCTCCCCCATGTCAAACATTGGTGGGAAACTTGCTGGGAGAAAAATTCCATAGAGGAGTCTGGAATATATGGGGTCGAGTCCACTTGGGATTTTTTTGTGGATGCGGTAAAGGAACAATATTACCATGTTGGAAACTATGAGGACCAATACATGAGATGGACCACACTACGACAAGAGAGGGGCCAAGCAGTTTCAGAGTTCACCAATATTTTCCATACCTTGTGCACCAAGATGGGTATCAAAGACTCCAAACAACATTTGGTTCTGAAATACCATGGGGCTCTACACAGATACATCCAAACTGAAATGATTTCTGCACATCTCATTACTTGGTGCTACTTATCGATATGTTGTTAAAATTGAGTAGAAATTTAAGCACCAGAACAAACGGGAGTTTGGGTCTACAAATCTGCAACAACCAAAGTATAATAAATACAAACCGAACAAACAGTATCCCAAAAACCAGTCCAAGCCACAGGAAAAGAAGGGTCACGAGAAGACAAAGAAGAACACTGGAAAATGGTGAGATTTCCACAAAATCCCCTGGAACAACACCGAGGAATGTATCTCAAAAAATTCATTGGTGGCCGAGATCAAAGACAAGGAGTCGAACCTTGATTCAGAATATGATTCTAAAAATACTAGTAAAAGACAGATCATCGACGTAGACCCTACTGCTATTGTCGCGACCACAACAATTAAAACAGAAGAACCAATAGATCCTGAAGAGAGGGAGCAACTTTTTCATTCATAGATGTGGGTGAAGGGAACCCCGCTGCATTTTATTGTTGATAATGGAAGCCAGAACAACCTCATCTCAACAAAGTTCATCAAACAATTGGGATTGTTGACAACACCACACTTGCAACCATACAACATCNTCAAGAAATCTAAACTATGCCAGCTTGAAGAGGTATATGAAGAGGAACCTATAATCCCCAATACTGCAATGAGGGAGGTTCCCAGAGCTGCAGAACTAGTGAGGGAAGTCATAACTTCCCCTGATGAGGAACTTCTAGAAGACCATGATATAGTATAAGTGCAAGAACCTAATCAGATGACGATCCTCCATAAAAGAAAGCCGGCTTGGGCTAGAGAGCTTATTCAAGATGGAGAGAAGTACGGTGTTCCCCAAGGAACTACGAGACAGGTGAAAATACCAAAGCCATTCTCCAGTTATATGGCTTTGATGTGTGATCTCCTAGAAGAGGATCCTATCTGTTTTGAAGAAGCCATTCAGAGGAAAGAATGGGCAGATGCCATGACAGAGGAATACCAATCCAAAATGAAGAACGAAGTATGGGAAATAGTTCCCAGACTGAAGAATAAATATGTGGTATCCTCTATATGGCTCTTCAAAATAAAACATGCTGTTGATGGAAGTATTGAGAAGTATAAAGCAAGATTTGTCGCTTCTGGATTTTCCCAGAAGGAAGGCATTGACTATGAAGAGACATTCGCTCCTGTGGCCAGATACACTTCGATCAAAACCATCATAGCTCTTGCAGCTAAGATGAAGTGGAAGCTGCACCAGATGGACGTGAAGACAACTTTCCTAAACCGTGTGATCGAAGAGGAAGTGTATATAGAGCAACCTCATAATTTCTCATGGTCGAAATCTTGAAGAGATTTTTTCTCAATATTTAGGCTGGAGAACTCATCATCATCAAAATTTAAATTAAAATCTACTTAAACAACTCGATATTATTCATCTTCATAAGCAATACTATTTGATAAGTGTTGTCACAACAAAGTGAATAACATTGTCTAGCATTTTCAGTTTTTTTTTTACAATGGAGTAAACTATAATGTTTGGTGTATTCGTGTGTTTGTTACATAGTAAGCTCAACACTTTTAGTAATTTTCTGATATTTTCTAAACAAAATATACAAGTAGCACTATAACTCTAACTGTTTACTATTTTTATTGAAACTCACTATTAATAGTTAAAATTAAAAAAAAAATTCATTCCAAGTCATATTATGATGGTTTTGTCATTCTAGCATTGAGTAAGTAAGTAGAGTAGGTTTTTCTCAAAATAGGAATTTTTTGAAGATATTTTTCTTATAATCCATTTTTTTGACCACAAATGACATGTCTCCTAGAAGATTCATCCTAGAACTCCCAAATAGTCCACTAAAGGGAAAAATTAATCTATTGAATTTGTAGAGAAAACAGATAGTGATATAGAAACAACTCTAGAAGAATTCACGCTTGTAATCTGTTGAGATTTGGGTACCTTGGAAAGTGGTCTCCTTGTGTTTGTGAGTCTATAAACACAAAGGGGGAGACTATTACCCTCATTACCTTACTTTATGATTGTAATTTCACTTTGACTTAGGAGATTTAAGTCAAAAGTGAAATATGTCACTTAAGTCATTAAAATGGCATTTAATTCACTTTGTGGGTGAGTTAAAGGACATAAAGAAAACTAAGGAAAGCGGGTTTCCTAAGTGAGATTTTTGGATTAGATATCACCCATTGATTAGACTTTAGGGTTTGGCCAAAGAGAGGCTAAAGGAGGTAATAGGGAAAATATGAGATTCATTCTTCACTTGAGAGGAGAGGAGAAGGAGGAGAGCTCTTGGGCACATATCTTGAGGAGGAGAAGGCACATGAGGTCAAGGGTTTGGGAGGAGATTCATATTGGCAGTAGTCTACCATGGAGTATGGAATACACTTTGATGGAGGGCATATTTATTTAGAGACGGACACATTAGCTTGAGAAGGGAACATTCTTGAGAGAAGAGGCACATCATCTTGAGGAGAGGCACACCTTGAAGAGGGAGCCTACTTGTTGAGGACATGCACACTCTATGGGAGATAGAGGGTGGATGGCAAGGGAGTTTGCATCACATTGTTGAGATTTTTCTTGAGGAGGGGCACACTTGAGCTAAGTGCGCAACATCACTTGGAGGGAGGCACTCTTGAGAGAAGGGTGCAAGATCAAGGGCAAGGAAAAGACAAGGAAAGGGTTTCAAAGGCACAAGCAAAGGCAAGGTCAAAGAAAGAGGCACTGAAAGAGGTCCAATAGTTAGCTAAGGAAAAGGGGCACGCCAAGGCAAAGGGAACCTAACTTTAAGAGGCTAGCAATAACATCTTCAAGTGATTCCAAGGCTTTCGAGAAGGGTTTCTATTGTAAAAAGTTCACTTGTTTATGTTTTCCATGTTGTACATTTTTCTTTGAGGCGTTATATATACATATACTGCAAACTAGTTTTTCGCATGGGGGTTTTTTCTAGGGTCATGTTGACCAAAAACATATGTGTCAATTTCATGCATTATTAGAAGTGTAAATCAACATTTAGAGTTGTAAAGATTTGGAGGAGTGTTATGTGTTTTGAGTTATATTGTATGTGCTAATCATTGGTATGAAAAAAACTTGCAAGGGCACCTCAAATGGAAACTTAACCACAAAAATTATCATCAGAAAGTAACCAAACAATTTGCTGGCCTAAAAGGAAGCAAAGGACAATTTTGGAAAGTCAAACATAGAGCTAAAATCTGGTCAAAGATAGATCAATTTTAGCAGCCTGATAGTACCTCATTTCTCTTCATGGTATCAAATCTCTTGGTGGATAGACTTGCTGATTTATAAGTGAATTCAATGAACAATGTTGAGGCAACTTAGTTGAATATTTTTGGATAGCTTGTTGACTAAGTTTGTGGACAACTTGTGGGAAGATTTGTTGACCATTGCAGAATGGATTTTTTGACACATTGGACAACCTCTTATCACACCTACGTGGATAAGAGTGAGGTTGATTTTTACAACCTCTTTTCACACCTATTTTCTAGGAGTGAGGTTGTGTTGTTATTGCCTCTTTTCACACCTATGTTGACAGGAGTGAGGCAATGTTCTTATGCTATTTTTAGCATCAGTGTGAGCTTTAGTGGACAACCATGTAAGTGTCCCAGATGCGGGTAGAATATAGGCTAGACAGAGCCATAAAAGGGTCCCCTTGGAATACCATGATCGCTTTCACCTTAGAGGACCTTGAACTATGGGCTATAGTTCATGCTTCTGTTGTTCTTCCTCCTGTTACTGCCCCTGTGTTGTTGGTAGAGTTTAGGAAGAGGAACATCAAGGTGAAAAGGACTATTTTTGATGGGGTGAGAGACCAAGTCATTCCAAATTTGACTAGTAAAGTGATCCAAGTGGATATCGATGGCCACCTACCTTTTCCAACTGGCTCAAAATAGTTTTCTGGCAATTTTAGTAATTTACTATTTTTAGTAGTTTTTAACTTTCGGGGCCATTTTGAGGGCCTAAATGAAGGGTTTTTGGGATCGATCTTCTCAATGATATCCGAATAAATTATTCAGCCCCCAAAATGAATCTCCTTGATGATACCTTTCCAACATGCTATCATACGCCTAAAATGAAGATCATATGCAAAATTTACGACCCCAAGAAATTGATGTACTGACTTACCCAAACGAGGCCCACATGACTTTTGGCGCTTCATCTCCTAGGGTTAGGTTTTTGGATGTCTAGGGTTTTGACATTCCTGTTTATTGTAAAAGGGCCTTCAGAGCCTCATTGTAATCATATTCTTGCGAATGCGAGTAGCAGACACATCAGTTCTCAGAGATAAGCTGCCACCATTCTAGCGAATCTTTCACTTTGTATTTTTACAGTCTTTATACATTTTCGCTCATTAATAGAAAATTGTGTATTACTGTATCTTTGTGTTTATGGTTTCATCTATGATACATTTATGTTATATTATTGGATATCCAATATATCTTTGTACTTTTCTTTATTATATCAATTCTCTCATTTCGTGTCGAAAATAATCCAGATCAATGGTATCAGAGCAAGCTGCTCTTGATCATTTTTTTTTTCAGTGCATGTCCCTGACGAGGTCCAAGTATAGAAATTTGGGTATCCATCTTGTATTTCTTGAATACAATCACTCTTGCATGCTCAGGAAACCCTCCATGGCAAAAGAAAATAAAAACGATGGAGAAGACGATTCTATCAATTTGTTGCTTGAGTAAGCTCTCACATGACACAGGGATGAAATGATGGAGAATTTTTCCCACATCCTTCAACACTTGCCGATAGAAACAGACACATATTCATCAAACAACTACTTTGGAAACACCTCTCCTTTGAAGGTACAGGTTAACTTTGATATTCCCATATTTCAAGGTCAGATAGATGCAGATGCCCTAGACAAATTGTTAAATATGTTAGAAGGTTATTTCTCTGTTCATAATTTTTCCGACAGGGAAAAGATCACCTTCACACTCCTTAAATCTCTCCCCCATGTCAAACATTGGTGGGAAACTTGCTGGGAGAAAAATTCCATAGAGGAGTCTGGAATATATGGGGTCGAGTCCACTTGGGATTTTTTTGTGGATGCGGTAAAGGAACAATATTACCATGTTGGAAACTATGAGGACCAATACATGAGATGGACCACACTACGACAAGAGAGGGGCCAAGCAGTTTCAGAGTTCACCAATATTTTCCATACCTTGTGCACCAAGATGGGTATCAAAGACTCCAAACAACATTTGGTTCTGAAATACCATGGGGCTCTACACAGATACATCCAAACTGAAATGATTTCTGCACATCTCATTACTTGGTGCTACTTATCGATATGTTGTTAAAATTGAGTAGAAATTTAAGCACCAGAACAAACGGGAGTTTGGGTCTACAAATCTGCAACAACCAAAGTATAATAAATACAAACCGAACAAACAGTATCCCAAAAACCAGTCCAAGCCACAGGAAAAGAAGGGTCACGAGAAGACAAAGAAGAACACTGGAAAATGGTGAGATTTCCACAAAATCCCCTGGAACAACACCGAGGAATGTATCTCAAAAAATTCATTGGTGGCCGAGATCAAAGACAAGGAGTCGAACCTTGATTCAGAATATGATTCTAAAAATACTAGTAAAAGACAGATCATCGACGTAGACCCTACTGCTATTGTCGCGACCACAACAATTAAAACAGAAGAACCAATAGATCCTGAAGAGAGGGAGCAACTTTTTCATTCATAGATGTGGGTGAAGGGAACCCCGCTGCATTTTATTGTTGATAATGGAAGCCAGAACAACCTCATCTCAACAAAGTTCATCAAACAATTGGGATTGTTGACAACACCACACTTGCAACCATACAACATC
>JZKD02S2269894.1:11526-35556 GCA_000966675.3 Picea glauca | reverse complement strand
TTTATGATTCCATAGGAAATGCTCAGTTTTGAGTTAGTCATCAAAATTCAAATTCTTAGAATAGGTGTGTGCTTTATTTTTAGGATAGCATTCGAATAAAGACTAGACGCTTGCCCGCACATACTGTGTATCAGATCGAAGTATACCAACCCTGGTTTGACAATTTAGTGATTCAGGACACTTAAAAGCTATAATTTAGCAGCCTGACACTGTGATATTCTTCTTTCAGGCTGTGAGGGATGCCATCTTTGAAAACCAATCAATGACCACAAATACGTAGTCATTTCCTTGCTTGGTGGATGGAAAGCCAGACATGTAATCCATTGAGATGGATTCCCAATGCTTCTTGGGAATAGTAAGAGGGGTGTATAAGCCTTGCTTCTTGATGGTTGGCTTTGAAATGGCACAGGAAGTGCAAGATATGATATACTTGTTGATGTCCTATTGAATTTTTTTCCAATAAAAATGTTTATGAAGAACGAATACAGTTTTCTCCATGCCAAAATGTCATGCCACTCGACTGTAGTGGGATTTCCAAATAATATTTGCACGGTCACTTGTAGGAACACAGAGATGGCCCAGGTGGCACAAGAGTTCATCCTGAATGTGAAAATAGGTGATAGTTGCGCCTATACCCAAGACCTGATAGGTGGTGGCGAAGTCTATATCTTGATGATAAAGTTGGGGCCACTCAGATGTTTCATGTCCACAAGAATGTAACAAAGTGGTGAGTGCAGCCATAGGAAGCTAACTGAGGCAGTCAACAACATGATTAGAGATACATTTCTTATACTTGATGTTGAGATGGAACTATTGCAGGTAGGTGGACCACTTTTGATGGCAACCATTCTGTAATTTCCCATGTGTCTATATGAACTGTAGAGACTTGTGATCAGTGTGTATGATCATCTCTTTTCCCAAAATGTAATGTTTCCATTGACAAAAAGATTGTACAATGGAATACATGTCCTTGTCATAGGTAGGGTATTTATGGGCAGTATCAGAGTGTGTCTCACTATTGTATGTCATTGGATTCCTATGTTGAGTGAGAACTGCGACCACAACATAGTGAGATGCATCAATCTCAATCTCGAACAGTTGTTGCAGATCGGGCAAGGAGAGTACTAGATATGAGCACAAGCGATGCTTTAGATCATCGAATTCTCATTTTTTCTCCTTCCCCCACACGAACTTGGCTCTACCACCGTCGTTGGTCACCTTCCTGAGTGCCCATGCAATATGGGAGAATCCCAATACAAGTCGTTAGTAGAAGTTGGCTAGTCCCAAGAAGCTCTGAAGCTCAATTAGTGTGGTCAATGCTGGCCAGTCACGGATGAATTGGATCTTAGATGGATCAACATGTACCCCATGCTCATCAACAATGTAGCCCAAGTATTGGAGCTTGTTCATGCCAAAAAAAAAAAATCCAAGTTGGAATATATCTTGTGATGTCATAGAGTGCTCAAAACCTGTTGAATATGTCGCATGTGCTCCTCCCAAGTTATGCTAAATATGAGGATGTCATCCAAATATACCACCACAAATGATTTTGTGAAGGGTCTCAATACATCATCCATCAACCTCATGAAAGTGGTTGGTGCATTTGTTAAGCCAAAGGGAATGACTAGTCATTCGAAGAGACCTTCTTTAGATTTGAAGGTTGTCTTCCATACATTAGTTGGTTCGATGGGAACCTAGTGGTATCCAGACTTTAGGTCAATCTTTTTGAAGAAATTTTTCCCCTTGAGTTGGTCAATAAGGTCATCAATCCTTGGAATGGGGTACTGGTTCCTAACTCTAATTGTTTTTAAGGCTTTGTAATCAATGCAAAGTCACCAAGTCCCGTCCCTCCTCTGCACCAGTACAATCAGGCTTCTATAAGGGGAGGAGTTGGGTTCGATGTGCCCCTTTTGAAGAAGCTCTTCGATCTAACGCCTGATTTCATCATTTTCCATCAGCGAATGACAATATACTGGTCCATTAGGTATAGGTGCGTCAGGATTCTGATCAATTGGATGCTTGACTTGGCAGTGTGTCAGTACCCCTATAGTTGAGGAGAAGATGTCTTTGTATTCTTCCATGATCCCATCCACTTTCTTCTATTGCAAAGAGAGGCTTTGTGTAGAGGCCATAGATGTGGCATTAACCTTCTTCTTACTGTGAGCACGAATCACAAAGAAGACGAACTTATCGGTCTGTGAGATGACCTTACTGCATTCCTTAACAGAGATTAAAGAAATAGAAGTAGGAGGCACAACCTCTAGTATCCTATACAATTGTCTACCCAAAGTAATAATAACACTACAGGGTCTAGACTAATACATAGCATGATACTTCCACAAATATGGTTGTCCTAAAAGAACATCACAAACTTCAAGGGGATCAATATCACACAGTACCTCATCCTTGAAAGGCTTGATGTCGTAGGGAAAACAACACTGTTGGCTGACACGGAGGTCATTTCCTTGGTGAAGCTAGCTAATGCTGTAGGGTTGCGGGTGTGGTTTTGTTTACAGGTCCATCCACTTGATGACCTCTGTTGAAATCAGGTTCTTGTGACTATCGCTATCGACAATAAAATGAAGGGGAGCCCCCTTTACCCACATCTATGAGTGAAAGAGGTGTTCCCCTTCCTCTGGTTCTTTTGGTTCACTTGGCCAGAATTTGGTGGTAGTGATAGTGGCACTAGGTTTAGCATCAATAATTTGCTTCCCTCTTTGATTCAGAATCAGAATTGGCCTCTGACTCAGAAACCTTTAGTTCATCCATGAGGGAATTCTTAGATCAACATTCTTCAGTGTTGTTACAAGGTATTTTATGGTACTCATGCCATTTTGTTGTGTCCTTCATATTTTGACTGCCCTTATTGTGTTGCGTCTTGGACTAGTTTTCTTGAGGGCGACCATCTTAACTTGGTCCCTTACTGTGTGGGTTGGGGTTATCTTTTCCCTGCTTCGACTGTGAGGGGTTTGAAGATCCAAAATCTTTCCTTTTCTTCTTAAATTTCTACTTGATCTTGATAACGTATCTATAAGTCATTCACAATGAGGCAATGTCTAGAAAATCCACTTATATTTGAATGTATCTATGAAAAAAATTGCAATATTTGAGCACTAGATGATGCTCAAAGTCTTTGATACCCAATTTGGTGCATAGGGTATGGAAATCATTGGTGAAATATGGTACTGTCTCATCCCTTTCTTGACATAGGGTGGTCCATCTGGTGTATGGGTCCTCGTAGCTTCCAACAGGGTAGTATTGTTCTTTAATGGAGTCCTAGAAGAAATCCCATGTAGGGTCCACCACAAAAATTGCATATTCCTCCACGACCCTTTTCTAAGAGTAAGTATCCCATCATTATTTAACATGGGGAATGACCTTAAGGAGTGAAAAAGTGATCTTTTCCCTATCGGAAAAATTGTGGACTGAAAAATACCCTTCAAGTAGATTCAACCATTTATCTAAAGAATCCTCATATATTATTCCTTCAAATAATGGAATATCAAAATTTACTTGTACCTTGAAGGGGGTTGCATGGCTGCTTGATGAAGATGCTTCTCCTGTGGGCATTCGTCGAAGGATCTGCGCAAATTTTTCCATCATTTCATTCCTTTTTCACGTGAGGGATTCCTCGGGCAACATTTTAATAGGATCTCATGATCCATCATCTTTATTTTCATCCCCCATGGGTTTTTGTCAGGATCAGCATGGTCGATATTTTAATGGATTGATTGGTTCAAGTCCCAACTTCTTGTACCCATATCTTGTCGGGGACATGCACGAAGAAAAATAAATGAAGAGAAAAACCCTCTGATACCATTGATCTAGATTTAGGAGGGGAACGAACAGATTAACAAACTGAATACAATAAAAACAGATATATGAAGAATAACACAGATATATAGTGAACAATATCTTCTATTGAATAATGAAATAGGTTGAAACTATAAAATTTCATAACTGAAACACTTGCTCGAATGGTGGTAGCTATCTCTGAGAAGAGACGTGGCTGCTACGTGCATCCGTCTGAGAAAAATAGATTACAATGAGTCTCCAGAGGCCTTTTTGATATTACTCATGAATTCCAAAACCCTAGACATCCAAAAACCTAACCCTAGAAGGTGAAACACCAAAAGTCATGTCGACCCCTATCGGTAAGTTGGTGTAAGTTGGTACCTCAACTTCCCAGGGTCATAACTTTTGCATACGACCTCTTTTTTAGGTGTGTGATAGCTCGTTGGAAATATATTTCATAGAACTACACATTTTTCCATAAAAATCTAACTTTGTCTACAGTTTGACGATGGTGATCCAAAAAAACAATGTTTAGGGCCCCAAAACGGCCCTCAGAGTACAAGAAGATGTGATGACATGAAAAAATACAAAATAAGCCAGTTGGATTAGGCGAGAGGCCACCAGCATCCACCTGGAGGATTTTTGGGGCTTCATACAACCCCATAAGTATAGAACCCACAATTACAAATAAGTATATAAGAACATGTTGAATAAAACGGACAAGAGGAGCCAGTAGGAATAGGTGGGTGGCCACCAATATCCACCTAGATCAGTTTTATTTTGGGGCAAGTGAGGTCAAATAATTGGGAGACATTGTCAGTTGTGAAGGAGTACACTTAGACCCCAACAATATTCAATCCATGTAGGATTGGCCATGTCCTAAGACCTTGAAAAGCCTCTAGGATTTCCTTGGCCTCATAAGATATTACAAGAATTTTTTCCATCATTACAGAAAAATGTCTAGGCCATTGACAAACCTTCTTAAGGAGAATGCATTTCATTAGACCCCTGTAGTAAAACATGCCTTCCTATATTTGAAGAAGGCCATGTGTACTACCCTCATCTTAGAAGTCCATGATTTCAAAAAAAAAAATGGGGTCGAATCAAATGCTTTAGGCACGGGTATTGTTGCAGTTCTCAACCAAGATGGTTGACCTCTTGCTTTCACTAGACAGGATTTGAGCGGTCGAAATTTGGGAAAATATACATATGAAAACGAAATTATGGTCATTATCCATGTTGTGCACACTTGGTGACCATATCTATTGGGGCATCACTTTCATATTAAAACCAATCACCATAGTCTAAAGTATTTCCTCGAGTAGAGGTTGTCATCTCTAGAACAAAATAAGTGGTTGACCAAAATGTTGGGCTATGATTATGAGATCATCTATAATAAAGGCAAATACAATCTAGTGGAAGATGTGTTTTCTATAAAATATGAATATGAAGGTTCCCTTATTTCTCTACCATTACCAATCCCCCATTGGATTGATGAATTTTTTCATGAATGGCTCGCCCATCCCACTATCTCACAGATAATTCAATGCCTTCAAGATGACACTATCCCTCCCACCAACTATATTTTGCAACCCAATGTACTCAGATATAAGGATCACTTGGTTCTATCTCCAGAATCAACATTGAATCCCTAGATATTAAATGAGTTTCATTTTTCTTCTATCACGGGTCACTCATACTTCCAAAATACCTATGCTCGTGCTCACCACTCTTTTTTTTGGGAAGGTATGAAGAAGGATATCCTCACCTTTTTCACCAAATGTGATATTTGTCAATTCCATAAAGGGGAGACTATAAAGACCCCATGATCCCTCCAGTCGTTACCCATTCCATATTCTATTTAGACTGACATTTGCATGGACTTTATGGTGGGCCTATCCAAATTGGGTAACAAATCATTCATAATGGTAGTGGTTAGCTGTCTCTCCAAGTATGCACATTTTTGTGCCTTACCACACCTTTTTATGCCATCCCTATTTTCATAAATTTCCATTGATCATATTTTCAAGCTGGATGGCATTCCAACATCCATTGTATCTAACCATGACCTGACCTTCACCAGCACTTTTTGGAAGGAATTTTTCATATTAGAGGGCATGTAATTGAACATGAGAATAACATACCACCCAAGGACAGATGGACAAACGGAAGTGGTTAATAAGTGTTTATAAACTTACTTGCATTATTTTTTTTCCGACAAACAACATCAATAGGTGAAATGGTTACCACTGGAAAAATGGCGGTACAACACTTTTTATCATACAACCACCAAAATGACACCATATGAAATGGTTTATGGCCAACAACCCCCTACAATAACTTCATATATTCCTGGCACATCAAAGGTATAGGATATTGACAAGTTGTTTCAAGTTAGGGAACTTACCCTTGCGGATCTAAAGGAAAACCTCCACATGGCCCAAAATCATATGAAGCAACAAGATGACTAGAAATTCTTAGAAATGGTTTTATAAGAAGGTGATTAGGTGTTTCTCATACTCCAACCTTACAATCAAACATCGCTCAAAGATTAGGGCCACCAAAATTTAGCACCCAAATTTTATGGCCCCTATCAAATTCTCAAACACAATGGTCTAGTTTTCCTACAAACTTGCACTTCCAACTACCTCCAAAATACACCCAGTGTTCCATATTTCATGTTTGAAGAAAGTGGTGGGTCAGAATTGTCAGGTTCAAACCATTCTACCTGAACTTGATGAAGAATGCTCCATTTGGTTGTAGTATGAATCTGTCATGAATAGGAGAGAGTGTCACCTTCAAGGCTGACCTATCAAAAAAGTGTTGATCAAATGGAAGGACACATCTCCAAAGAATGCAACTTTGGAACTAGCCAATACCTGCAATAGTTTCCACATCTTTGTCCTTGAGGAAAAGATTTATTTTGAAGGTGGAGGGAATGTTAGGATATGTCCCTAACCCCTCTTAGTTAGTTATTAGCTTGTTTTCATTGTAATAAGTGGTCAACCCTCATTATTGGGACCACAAGTAGTTAAAAGGTTGGTTAGTCGAATGTTATAAATTATTTAGGGATAATCCATGGTATTGTCCCTTGGTATTGGCCCATGGTATTGGCCCTTGGTATTGTCTCATGGTATTTTTGGTTGTGAATAGTATTTAAAGAATGCATCTCTCCATTGTGATTTGTCGAGGATTATTGTAAGAGAGATATGCTCATTTGTAGGTTTACCCCTTAAAGAGGCAAGTGAGCTAAGCTTTATGTGGTATCATTATTGTATTTATGCTCTATATTTGATGTTATTGTTACTTGTGTAGTATATTTTCTTGTTCTGATAATTATTCCAGGTATATTGTAGATATGCTTGTATTATTTGAACAATTTGATGAAGTCTCATCTTTCACCATGGGTGTAATTCTTTCCAAGGTTGATATTATGAGGTACATTGCTTGTCCCATGATTTATTACTTCAAACTACATTGTTGAACTATTTGTTTTGAAATTTGTTACTCTCTTGAATTTTTAATGAAAATCATAGAGTTTTTCAAGTATCACCACATGTTTTAGGATGTTTTTCTATTGATGTAACCTTATTCCCTATTTCTTTACCTTGTTGGTCAGGATCATTACAATTTAGATTTTGATCATATTGGCCTTCATCTGTGATAAAGTCTTTGAAGTTACCCTCAAGGTGTAGGAAACTTATAATTTGTTGGTCATCATCAAAGACTCTCCATTTGGTTACATTATTAGGAACTTAAGGCTTGTACATTAGTTCCATAGAAATAGTATCAAGAATTATCCTTTCTGATGGAATTAATCTATATGAAACATTAGCTAAAAAATCTGCATCATAGTTTAATGAACGACTAATAGGACTGATATTAAAAGAATCAAAGTTATTGATCAGTTTATGTACCTACTACTGGTAATGTTTGAGGTGACTCGAAAGGCAATGAATGGTGTTTCTTACTTTTCTGATTACAATTTAGGAATCACCAAATACTTTTATCTTCTTTTCTCCCATGTCTATTTCTTTATGTAATCCTTGTAAAAGGGCTTCATATTCAACAGTATTGTTTGTACATTGGAACTCAAGTTTGCATGTGATTAAAGTCTTCCTACCATTAGGGCCCTTGAGTATGCAACCCACACTTGCACCTTCAAGAGACTTGGATCCATCAAAATATAAATTCCACTTGTTAGGGTCTCCTTTAGGTTTAGTTATGGACTCATATTTTTCTTTATTTTTTAAATTATTGGGGTTAATAAGACTAGTAAATATTTATAACTTATCCCTAGATACTATGTTAGACTGTAAATCATGATTATTGTCAATACTAAATTATATTACAATCAGGCTCAAAAGTTTGAGTGCAATGAAGGCTTTCATATTGTGTGTTTGATTCCTCACACGGAGAAATTTCAGTTGTGTGATTCCCAAAGAATGAATCGTAGGAATAGTTCCCCAAAATTGAATGATTGAACATAGCAGGTTCATTAGGGTAACTTAAGTTTGTCACTACATGCTTCATGTACCTTTCTCTTTCTACCTTGATTTGATTGGGTTTTCCACTATAAGGGATCCATAAGTGTGACCCGTCATTAGCAAAATATACATCAAGCATGGAATACCAATATATGCTCAAAAGAATTTCATAAGTATCAGGGATATCCACTACTATCATGTCAATGGTTTGGTGCACTTTAGGGTCGGATGATAGTCTGATCAAACCATTCTTTAAATCCCCAATAACTTTGACTCAATTCCTATCCAACTATATGATTTGGATATCAGATTCTCCATGTTTGACATTGAGTTTCTCACATACCTTGAGTGGAATTACATTGGAAGAAGATCATGAATCCACCATGCAGTTGTGCATATTTATTTTAAAAATACAAAAAGTCAATAAGAAATGAGGGTTAATGGATCTTGATCTTCAGCTAGTCAGAGATGCATTGACAGATGACTGCTTCTTTGGTGTTGTCTTCAATGGTATGACCAACTTTACCTTTTCCTTTCATTGTTCCAACATTAGCTTCTTTCATGTTCTTAGAAGTGTTACCTTGTAGAGTTTTAATGAAATTTTATTGAATATGAGGTAGTTTCATAAGTTTAATATAAGAAATGTTTTCTTTAGTTCTTTTCAAATCTTCCAAGAAATAATAATCCAATTTAGATGGAGGAATAGAAGGAGTGATATGATTTCCATCATAAGATTCATTTTGGGTATGTGTTGTTCTTTTAGTAGTTTCATAGGATAGAGGAAGGTTTTGAATATGATTCCTTTATTGCACTCCTTGTGGTTACTGCATTTTGTGACAGATGAATTTCTTCAACATCTTCTTCTTCTTCTCCTAAGCCAAACGAGATATCTCAAAAAGAATTAACTTGTTGTTCCTCTGTTTCCTCAGCTTCATGACAATGATCTTGTTGTTCAATCTCCCCCTCCTCTTCATCTTTAGATTCAACCTTATTTTCATTTTTTCAAGAATGGAGGGTTTGAACAAAATATTCCATGCTAATTCCTTCTAAAGAAGAGGGAGTAGTCTTAGAGGTAGGAGGCGTTATTTTTTCCTTTTTGGGTTGAAATTTGAAAAACACATTGGGATTGGAAGAGCCTTCTCCATGGTTATTTTTATATCGATAATTTCATTGGTTGGTTTCTTAACAATCCTCTATAAAGCTTCCACATCTGTAGAATTTGAATATTCCTTATCTTTAGGGGGTTTGGTCATAGTGGCTTTGGTCTTGTTACCAGTTTTTTCTTTTTAGGGTTCAAACTCAGGGTTTCCTTTTAAACATAACATATCGTTTTCAACTTTAATGGATTCCTTAAAGGTTTCTTCTAGTGTATTCTTCTCATCCATTTTTACAAACATTTCCATATGAAAAGGGAGATTTGAAGTATAGAATTCAATCGAAACATCTCCAACAGGTTTAGAAGCATGGGGAATTTTATTCATAAGAGTGAGAAACCATTGGTTGAAATCCTTAATTTTTTCCTTAGCATCCATTTTTATTCTCGAAATATATAAAACCAAAGTTACAGGGGTCTTGTCTTCACCAATTTTTTCAATAAAAGTAGTTTCAAAAGCATTCCAAATAGTAATAGAAGCTTGTACTAGAAAACAATACTAGGTAGAAGCCTTATTTTAAAATGTATAAGGAACTAAAATGCAGAAAACATCTTCATATTGCACATTAAAAAGTCTAACAAAAAGACTAAACTTTTTATATGATCTTTGGTAGAATATTTTCTACCGTGATCAAATTTAGGCAAGAATTTCTCAAGATGTTTGGGCATATCATGAACTTCCCTAGGCACTGCAACAACATCGAGAACTAACTAGGGTTGGTTATTCTATTAATTTTGTTTAACTTTGGCCATGGTTACATGGATTATTTATCTTCCTTCTCCTTCTCCTTCAAATTCATCTTCAGGTTCACCCCTAGGTGTTCTATGTGGTGATTCGGGAGGACTAGGAGGTCTACCACCACGAGCAGCAAGCACATAATATTCTAAGTCAAAGTTTGAGGATTCCAAAATTCCTTGTAGAACTTGATATAGGTGATAATCAGGTGTCTTGATAGTTGGGATTCTAGCATGAGAAAGGGGAATTTCAAGAGATAGTTATTCCCATGTAGAGAGTTTTTGTCCTTGGGGTATTGAAAAGTCAATAAGGAGTTGGTCGATTTTCCTGCTCCACTACTGAGTTAACATGCACTCACTATATTCTCTTATTATTGTATCAAGTTCCTCTTTTCTAAACCTGGAAGTTGTTGGGGATACAACCTTGGAACGAGTAGAACCTCATGGAATAGAAACTTGAGAAAGAGTGTTGAGAGAATATGACTAAGGTAATAAATCTTTCTCAGGGTCAGCATGGTGAGAATCACTAGACTGAGTAGTGTTTATAAGAAAAATAGAACGGGTAGGGTTTTTCATTTTCCTTGTAGCCATTTAGTTCAATGGACCTCCTTCTAGTTCCATTTCTATTAAAGGGTCATGTTTGGCCAATCAAGAAGGTAGGGGAGGATGCCCGATGGTTGGTCCCAATTAGACCCACTCTTGTTTGGGATGGATTTTCTTACCAATATGTGGGCTTGGTTTCCACTCTAAAGTATTTTCTAAATATGAATCTAAGAACAAAATGTTCTCAGATGAATTTAAAATATGAAACTAAACTAATTGATTGTTATCTATTGTTGGTCTAAATGAAATTCCAAGTTATTCTAACATATTCCAATCAGGAGAAGGCTAATAACAATGAGTATAGTGAAAGATAATACCATTAGGATTAGAAATAATTCATGTATGCTAATGGTAGGTGATAACAACAATGATACATATACATTAACAATTAGTTGTAAAAAACACATTCATAACATGATTTCAATACTCATAAAGAAATATAGGACAACATGATTATTTATAACAAGGTCAAGAAATACTTCATACAACAAAATTCTATATTACTCAAGAAGAAGAAAAATGCACAAATAAAAATCCCATGTACATCCACCAAAGTCACAAATTCCCAGAATGCCTCTTTCTCTTTATTCATTCAGAAGTAATAGTATTGTCTCTCATTTACAAAGGGTAAAAGTTCTATCTTCTTTATTGCACTCTCTTTTATAAAATAAGAGAGGTTGTTCACCTTTCCGTAACTATCATCATGTGAGATGAAAATTACAACATTTTGTTTCACATATCGAATTAGGACTTTACAAATTCCATATGACCAAAATGAAGAAAATATTCTGCGAAATGCAATGACCAAGAAGTATTAGAGAGTTTCATGTTTTCCTCATATGTCTTCCATAACTCATAGTCCTTCAGGATTTCATCTACTTTTTACAACTACATATTTTCCAAATATATCTAACTTTCACAAATCTAAGTTGTTACTTCCATCTTTAGACTATGCTCTATCTTCTGAATAAATTCTTTGGATAATATGGTTAGCTTGGTTGGATTTATTAGTTGTTCTTTCAGTACCTGATTATCTTCTTCAGTGATTTATTCAATAGTTTTTTAGCTTCTATTTCTTTTGGTCTCTAAATATTCTATTTTCAACTTAGTTGGAGTTGCTTCTTCTAAGTCTTTCATTACATCCATTGAAAATTATTCAATCAAGCTATCAAAGGATTTCCATAGTCTTTTGTATGCCTTACTAAATACTTCTTGAGATATTTTTATAACATTAATGATGTGTTTCCAAGTGTCAAAGAGGACCTAGTCCCTTCTGGTATTTTTTCATTGTGTCTTCCAACCGACTATTCAACTTATATTGGTTTTCTTTATTCCTTTGAATTCCATTCAATATACAAAAGAATTCCTTTTGTACACTCCTTAACTCTTCTTTGGCAGTCCTGGATTATTCTTTAATAGTTCTTAGGATGAGGGCTCCTTGATGGTTTTATTCTAAGGTATTCTAAAGGAGTTTATTATCTTTCTCTAATTTTTGGACTTTGTCTACCATATTTTCATTTTATATTCTTACTTCCAAGTGTTTTTCTTGTAAGTGTAATATACCANTCCTTTTCTTCTTAAATTTCTACTTGATCTTGATAACGTATCTATAAGTCATTCACAATGAGGCAATGTCTAGAAAATCCACTTATATTTGAATGTATCTATGAAAAAAATTGCAATATTTGAGCACTAGATGATGCTCAAAGTCTTTGATACCCAATTTGGTGCATAGGGTATGGAAATCATTGGTGAAATATGGTACTGTCTCATCCCTTTCTTGACATAGGGTGGTCCATCTGGTGTATGGGTCCTCGTAGCTTCCAACAGGGTAGTATTGTTCTTTAATGGAGTCCTAGAAGAAATCCCATGTAGGGTCCACCACAAAAATTGCATATTCCTCCACGACCCTTTTCTAAGAGTAAGTATCCCATCATTATTTAACATGGGGAATGACCTTAAGGAGTGAAAAAGTGATCTTTTCCCTATCGGAAAAATTGTGGACTGAAAAATACCCTTCAAGTAGATTCAACCATTTATCTAAAGAATCCTCATATATTATTCCTTCAAATAATGGAATATCAAAATTTACTTGTACCTTGAAGGGGGTTGCATGGCTGCTTGATGAAGATGCTTCTCCTGTGGGCATTCGTCGAAGGATCTGCGCAAATTTTTCCATCATTTCATTCCTTTTTCACGTGAGGGATTCCTCGGGCAACATTTTAATAGGATCTCATGATCCATCATCTTTATTTTCATCCCCCATGGGTTTTTGTCAGGATCAGCATGGTCGATATTTTAATGGATTGATTGGTTCAAGTCCCAACTTCTTGTACCCATATCTTGTCGGGGACATGCACGAAGAAAAATAAATGAAGAGAAAAACCCTCTGATACCATTGATCTAGATTTAGGAGGGGAACGAACAGATTAACAAACTGAATACAATAAAAACAGATATATGAAGAATAACACAGATATATAGTGAACAATATCTTCTATTGAATAATGAAATAGGTTGAAACTATAAAATTTCATAACTGAAACACTTGCTCGAATGGTGGTAGCTATCTCTGAGAAGAGACGTGGCTGCTACGTGCATCCGTCTGAGAAAAATAGATTACAATGAGTCTCCAGAGGCCTTTTTGATATTACTCATGAATTCCAAAACCCTAGACATCCAAAAACCTAACCCTAGAAGGTGAAACACCAAAAGTCATGTCGACCCCTATCGGTAAGTTGGTGTAAGTTGGTACCTCAACTTCCCAGGGTCATAACTTTTGCATACGACCTCTTTTTTAGGTGTGTGATAGCTCGTTGGAAATATATTTCATAGAACTACACATTTTTCCATAAAAATCTAACTTTGTCTACAGTTTGACGATGGTGATCCAAAAAAACAATGTTTAGGGCCCCAAAACGGCCCTCAGAGTACAAGAAGATGTGATGACATGAAAAAATACAAAATAAGCCAGTTGGATTAGGCGAGAGGCCACCAGCATCCACCTGGAGGATTTTTGGGGCTTCATACAACCCCATAAGTATAGAACCCACAATTACAAATAAGTATATAAGAACATGTTGAATAAAACGGACAAGAGGAGCCAGTAGGAATAGGTGGGTGGCCACCAATATCCATCTAGATCAGTGTTATTTTGGGGCAAGTGAGGTCAAATAATTGGGACACATTGTCAGTTGTGAAGGAGTACACTTAGACCCCAACAAGATTCAATCCATGTAGGATTGGCCATTTCCTAAGACCTTGAAAAGCCTCTAGGATTTCCTTGGCCTCATAAGATATTACAAGAATTTTTTCCATCATTACAAAAAAATGTCTAGGCCATTGACAAACCTTCTTAAGGAGAATGCATTTCATTAGACCCCTGTAGTAAAACATGCCTTCCTATATTTGAAGCAGTCCATGTGTACTACCCTCATCTTAGAAGTCCATGATTTCAAAAAAAAAATTGGGGTCGAATCAAATGCTTTAGGCACGGGTATTGTTGCAGTTCTCAACCAAGACGGTTGACCTCTTGCTTTCACTAGACAGGATTTGAGCGGTCGAAATTTGGGAAAATATACATATGAAAATGAAATGATGGTCATTATCCATGTTGTGCACACTTGGTGACCATATCTATTGGGGCATCACTTTCATATTAAAACCAATCACCATAGTCTAAAGTATTTCCTCGAGTAGAGGTTGTCATCTCTAGAACAAAATAAGTGGTTGACCAAAATGTTGGGCTATGATTATGAGATCATCTATAATAAAGGCAAATACAATCTAGTGGAAGATGTGTTTTCTATAAAATATGAATATGAAGGTTCCCTTATTTCTCTACCATTACCAATCCCCCATTGGATTGATGAATTTTTTCATGAATGGCTCGCCCATCCCACTATCTCACAGATAATTCAATGCCTTCAAGATGACACTATCCCTCCCACCAACTATATTTTGCAACCCAATGTACTCAGATATAAGGATCACTTGGTTCTATCTCCAGAATCAACATTGAATCCCTAGATATTAAATGAGTTTCATTTTTCTTCTATCACGGGTCACTCATACTTCCAAAATACCTATGCTCGTGCTCACCACTCTTTTTTTTGGGAAGGTATGAAGAAGGATATCCTCACCTTTTTCACCAAATGTGATATTTGTCAATTCCATAAAGGGGAGACTATAAAGACCCCATGATCCCTCCAGTCGTTACCCATTCCATATTCTATTTAGACTGACATTTGCATGGACTTTATGGTGGGCCTATCCAAATTGGGTAACAAATCATTCATAATGGTAGTGGTTAGCTGTCTCTCCAAGTATGCACATTTTTGTGCCTTACCACACCTTTTTATGCCATCCCTATTTTCATAAATTTCCATTGATCATATTTTCAAGCTGGATGGCATTCCAACATCCATTGTATCTAACCATGACCTGACCTTCACCAGCACTTTTTGGAAGGAATTTTTCATATTAGAGGGCATGTAATTGAACATGAGAATAACATACCACCCAAGGACAGATGGACAAACGGAAGTGGTTAATAAGTGTTTATAAACTTACTTGCATTATTTTTTTTCCGACAAACAACATCAATAGGTGAAATGGTTACCACTGGAAAAATGGCGGTACAACACTTTTTATCATACAACCACCAAAATGACACCATATGAAATGGTTTATGGCCAACAACCCCCTACAATAACTTCATATATTCCTGGCACATCAAAGGTATAGGATATTGACAAGTTGTTTCAAGTTAGGGAACTTACCCTTGCGGATCTAAAGGAAAACCTCCACATGGCCCAAAATCATATGAAGCAACAAGATGACTAGAAATTCTTAGAAATGGTTTTATAAGAAGGTGATTAGGTGTTTCTCATACTCCAACCTTACAATCAAACATCGCTCAAAGATTAGGGCCACCAAAATTTAGCACCCAAATTTTATGGCCCCTATCAAATTCTCAAACACAATGGTCTAGTTTTCCTACAAACTTGCACTTCCAACTACCTCCAAAATACACCCAGTGTTCCATATTTCATGTTTGAAGAAAGTGGTGGGTCAGAATTGTCAGGTTCAAACCATTCTACCTGAACTTGATGAAGAATGCTCCATTTGGTTGTAGTATGAATCTGTCATGAATAGGAGAGAGTGTCACCTTCAAGGCTGACCTATCAAAAAAGTGTTGATCAAATGGAAGGACACATCTCCAAAGAATGCAACTTTGGAACTAGCCAATACCTGCAATAGTTTCCACATCTTTGTCCTTGAGGAAAAGATTTATTTTGAAGGTGGAGGGAATGTTAGGATATGTCCCTAACCCCTCTTAGTTAGTTATTAGCTTGTTTTCATTGTAATAAGTGGTCAACCCTCATTATTGGGACCACAAGTAGTTAAAAGGTTGGTTAGTCGAATGTTATAAATTATTTAGGGATAATCCATGGTATTGTCCCTTGGTATTGGCCCATGGTATTGGCCCTTGGTATTGTCTCATGGTATTTTTGGTTGTGAATAGTATTTAAAGAATGCATCTCTCCATTGTGATTTGTCGAGGATTATTGTAAGAGAGATATGCTCATTTGTAGGTTTACCCCTTAAAGAGGCAAGTGAGCTAAGCTTTATGTGGTATCATTATTGTATTTATGCTCTATATTTGATGTTATTGTTACTTGTGTAGTATATTTTCTTGTTCTGATAATTATTCCAGGTATATTGTAGATATGCTTGTATTATTTGAACAATTTGATGAAGTCTCATCTTTCACCATGGGTGTAATTCTTTCCAAGGTTGATATTATGAGGTACATTGCTTGTCCCATGATTTATTACTTCAAACTACATTGTTGAACTATTTGTTTTGAAATTTGTTACTCTCTTGAATTTTTAATGAAAATCATAGAGTTTTTCAAGTATCACCACATGTTTTAGGATGTTTTTCTATTGATGTAACCTTATTCCCTATTTCTTTACCTTGTTGGTCAGGATCATTACAATTTAGATTTTGATCATATTGGCCTTCATCTGTGATAAAGTCTTTGAAGTTACCCTCAAGGTGTAGGAAACTTATAATTTGTTGGTCATCATCAAAGACTCTCCATTTGGTTACATTATTAGGAACTTAAGGCTTGTACATTAGTTCCATAGAAATAGTATCAAGAATTATCCTTTCTGATGGAATTAATCTATATGAAACATTAGCTAAAAAATCTGCATCATAGTTTAATGAACGACTAATAGGACTGATATTAAAAGAATCAAAGTTATTGATCAGTTTATGTACCTACTACTGGTAATGTTTGAGGTGACTCGAAAGGCAATGAATGGTGTTTCTTACTTTTCTGATTACAATTTAGGAATCACCAAATACTTTTATCTTCTTTTCTCCCATGTCTATTTCTTTATGTAATCCTTGTAAAAGGGCTTCATATTCAACAGTATTGTTTGTACATTGGAACTCAAGTTTGCATGTGATTAAAGTCTTCCTACCATTAGGGCCCTTGAGTATGCAACCCACACTTGCACCTTCAAGAGACTTGGATCCATCAAAATATAAATTCCACTTGTTAGGGTCTCCTTTAGGTTTAGTTATGGACTCATATTTTTCTTTATTTTTTAAATTATTGGGGTTAATAAGACTAGTAAATATTTATAACTTATCCCTAGATACTATGTTAGACTGTAAATCATGATTATTGTCAATACTAAATTATATTACAATCAGGCTCAAAAGTTTGAGTGCAATGAAGGCTTTCATATTGTGTGTTTGATTCCTCACACGGAGAAATTTCAGTTGTGTGATTCCCAAAGAATGAATCGTAGGAATAGTTCCCCAAAATTGAATGATTGAACATAGCAGGTTCATTAGGGTAACTTAAGTTTGTCACTACATGCTTCATGTACCTTTCTCTTTCTACCTTGATTTGATTGGGTTTTCCACTATAAGGGATCCATAAGTGTGACCCGTCATTAGCAAAATATACATCAAGCATGGAATACCAATATATGCTCAAAAGAATTTCATAAGTATCAGGGATATCCACTACTATCATGTCAATGGTTTGGTGCACTTTAGGGTCGGATGATAGTCTGATCAAACCATTCTTTAAATCCCCAATAACTTTGACTCAATTCCTATCCAACTATATGATTTGGATATCAGATTCTCCATGTTTGACATTGAGTTTCTCACATACCTTGAGTGGAATTACATTGGAAGAAGATCATGAATCCACCATGCAGTTGTGCATATTTATTTTAAAAATACAAAAAGTCAATAAGAAATGAGGGTTAATGGATCTTGATCTTCAGCTAGTCAGAGATGCATTGACAGATGACTGCTTCTTTGGTGTTGTCTTCAATGGTATGACCAACTTTACCTTTTCCTTTCATTGTTCCAACATTAGCTTCTTTCATGTTCTTAGAAGTGTTACCTTGTAGAGTTTTAATGAAATTTTATTGAATATGAGGTAGTTTCATAAGTTTAATATAAGAAATGTTTTCTTTAGTTCTTTTCAAATCTTCCAAGAAATAATAATCCAATTTAGATGGAGGAATAGAAGGAGTGATATGATTTCCATCATAAGATTCATTTTGGGTATGTGTTGTTCTTTTAGTAGTTTCATAGGATAGAGGAAGGTTTTGAATATGATTCCTTTATTGCACTCCTTGTGGTTACTGCATTTTGTGACAGATGAATTTCTTCAACATCTTCTTCTTCTTCTCCTAAGCCAAACGAGATATCTCAAAAAGAATTAACTTGTTGTTCCTCTGTTTCCTCAGCTTCATGACAATGATCTTGTTGTTCAATCTCCCCCTCCTCTTCATCTTTAGATTCAACCTTATTTTCATTTTTTCAAGAATGGAGGGTTTGAACAAAATATTCCATGCTAATTCCTTCTAAAGAAGAGGGAGTAGTCTTAGAGGTAGGAGGCGTTATTTTTTCCTTTTTGGGTTGAAATTTGAAAAACACATTGGGATTGGAAGAGCCTTCTCCATGGTTATTTTTATATCGATAATTTCATTGGTTGGTTTCTTAACAATCCTCTATAAAGCTTCCACATCTGTAGAATTTGAATATTCCTTATCTTTAGGGGGTTTGGTCATAGTGGCTTTGGTCTTGTTACCAGTTTTTTCTTTTTAGGGTTCAAACTCAGGGTTTCCTTTTAAACATAACATATCGTTTTCAACTTTAATGGATTCCTTAAAGGTTTCTTCTAGTGTATTCTTCTCATCCATTTTTACAAACATTTCCATATGAAAAGGGAGATTTGAAGTATAGAATTCAATCGAAACATCTCCAACAGGTTTAGAAGCATGGGGAATTTTATTCATAAGAGTGAGAAACCATTGGTTGAAATCCTTAATTTTTTCCTTAGCATCCATTTTTATTCTCGAAATATATAAAACCAAAGTTACAGGGGTCTTGTCTTCACCAATTTTTTCAATAAAAGTAGTTTCAAAAGCATTCCAAATAGTAATAGAAGCTTGTACTAGAAAACAATACTAGGTAGAAGCCTTATTTTAAAATGTATAAGGAACTAAAATGCAGAAAACATCTTCATATTGCACATTAAAAAGTCTAACAAAAAGACTAAACTTTTTATATGATCTTTGGTAGAATATTTTCTACCGTGATCAAATTTAGGCAAGAATTTCTCAAGATGTTTGGGCATATCATGAACTTCCCTAGGCACTGCAACAACATCGAGAACTAACTAGGGTTGGTTATTCTATTAATTTTGTTTAACTTTGGCCATGGTTACATGGATTATTTATCTTCCTTCTCCTTCTCCTTCAAATTCATCTTCAGGTTCACCCCTAGGTGTTCTATGTGGTGATTCGGGAGGACTAGGAGGTCTACCACCACGAGCAGCAAGCACATAATATTCTAAGTCAAAGTTTGAGGATTCCAAAATTCCTTGTAGAACTTGATATAGGTGATAATCAGGTGTCTTGATAGTTGGGATTCTAGCATGAGAAAGGGGAATTTCAAGAGATAGTTATTCCCATGTAGAGAGTTTTTGTCCTTGGGGTATTGAAAAGTCAATAAGGAGTTGGTCGATTTTCCTGCTCCACTACTGAGTTAACATGCACTCACTATATTCTCTTATTATTGTATCAAGTTCCTCTTTTCTAAACCTGGAAGTTGTTGGGGATACAACCTTGGAACGAGTAGAACCTCATGGAATAGAAACTTGAGAAAGAGTGTTGAGAGAATATGACTAAGGTAATAAATCTTTCTCAGGGTCAGCATGGTGAGAATCACTAGACTGAGTAGTGTTTATAAGAAAAATAGAACGGGTAGGGTTTTTCATTTTCCTTGTAGCCATTTAGTTCAATGGACCTCCTTCTAGTTCCATTTCTATTAAAGGGTCATGTTTGGCCAATCAAGAAGGTAGGGGAGGATGCCCGATGGTTGGTCCCAATTAGACCCACTCTTGTTTGGGATGGATTTTCTTACCAATATGTGGGCTTGGTTTCCACTCTAAAGTATTTTCTAAATATGAATCTAAGAACAAAATGTTCTCAGATGAATTTAAAATATGAAACTAAACTAATTGATTGTTATCTATTGTTGGTCTAAATGAAATTCCAAGTTATTCTAACATATTCCAATCAGGAGAAGGCTAATAACAATGAGTATAGTGAAAGATAATACCATTAGGATTAGAAATAATTCATGTATGCTAATGGTAGGTGATAACAACAATGATACATATACATTAACAATTAGTTGTAAAAAACACATTCATAACATGATTTCAATACTCATAAAGAAATATAGGACAACATGATTATTTATAACAAGGTCAAGAAATACTTCATACAACAAAATTCTATATTACTCAAGAAGAAGAAAAATGCACAAATAAAAATCCCATGTACATCCACCAAAGTCACAAATTCCCAGAATGCCTCTTTCTCTTTATTCATTCAGAAGTAATAGTATTGTCTCTCATTTACAAAGGGTAAAAGTTCTATCTTCTTTATTGCACTCTCTTTTATAAAATAAGAGAGGTTGTTCACCTTTCCGTAACTATCATCATGTGAGATGAAAATTACAACATTTTGTTTCACATATCGAATTAGGACTTTACAAATTCCATATGACCAAAATGAAGAAAATATTCTGCGAAATGCAATGACCAAGAAGTATTAGAGAGTTTCATGTTTTCCTCATATGTCTTCCATAACTCATAGTCCTTCAGGATTTCATCTACTTTTTACAACTACATATTTTCCAAATATATCTAACTTTCACAAATCTAAGTTGTTACTTCCATCTTTAGACTATGCTCTATCTTCTGAATAAATTCTTTGGATAATATGGTTAGCTTGGTTGGATTTATTAGTTGTTCTTTCAGTACCTGATTATCTTCTTCAGTGATTTATTCAATAGTTTTTTAGCTTCTATTTCTTTTGGTCTCTAAATATTCTATTTTCAACTTAGTTGGAGTTGCTTCTTCTAAGTCTTTCATTACATCCATTGAAAATTATTCAATCAAGCTATCAAAGGATTTCCATAGTCTTTTGTATGCCTTACTAAATACTTCTTGAGATATTTTTATAACATTAATGATGTGTTTCCAAGTGTCAAAGAGGACCTAGTCCCTTCTGGTATTTTTTCATTGTGTCTTCCAACCGACTATTCAACTTATATTGGTTTTCTTTATTCCTTTGAATTCCATTCAATATACAAAAGAATTCCTTTTGTACACTCCTTAACTCTTCTTTGGCAGTCCTGGATTATTCTTTAATAGTTCTTAGGATGAGGGCTCCTTGATGGTTTTATTCTAAGGTATTCTAAAGGAGTTTATTATCTTTCTCTAATTTTTGGACTTTGTCTACCATATTTTCATTTTATATTCTTACTTCCAAGTGTTTTTCTTGTAAGTGTAATATACCAGATATAAAAAGTATGGAAAACATAAATAAAATGATAGAAATGGCAGAATAACAACAATATAACCAAAAAAATCACCACAATAACACTGAAATGATATAAGAATAACAACAGAAATAACACTTTGATTCTGAGAGCAATGTTCACGGGCCTCTTCGAGGGGGAAACCTCCAGTCAAGTAGATCTCTATTACAATAATCTCCAAGCTAGGGTTCTCATACCCTCAACTCCTATTTATACTAAATATGTCTATCAAAAGAAGCATCTAGAGGAAGATCCTTCAAGAAGCGGAATCTTCTATTAGGTCTTCTTACATTCGACTTATTCTATTTTATTGCAAGGCTTTATTAATATTGAACTTTATTACATCTAAATATAGTGTTCTACTTATGTGTGTTTTAGGACCCTAAAATGTCCTCCCCCTTAAAAATGGCCTTGTCCTCAAGGCTTGTGATGTTGAAATTGTTGCAAAATGGTAGTTGGTTCCCAAGTGGCATCTGCTGGAGTTGTATATTTCCACTATAATAACACTTCCTTGATAGTTCTTTGATGCAGGTGACACTCACATTGGTCCAAAACTGCTTGTGGTTGTAGTCAAATGGATCCTTCTTCGGCTAACTCGGGAAGGTTGGTTTGAATTTGGAACTTAGTTTCAATCACCTTCTTTAAGCATGAAACATGAAAAACAAGATGTAGCTTTGAATGATTGGGCAAAGATAACTAATAGGAAACCTGACCCACATGCTTGAGAATGGTATAAGGACCATAAAATTTGGGCGCTAGCTTCTGACAATGCTCGACCTTGAGGGAATTTTTCTTGTAAGGTTGTAGTCAAAGAAACACCTGATCCCCTTCTGCAAATTGACGTTCAGAGCAACCTTGATCTTCTTGTTGCTTCATGATATTCTGTGCCATGACCAAATTCTCTTTGAGGGTACAGAGAATATCCTCTCGAACTGTAAGTGTTTGGTCAACTACTTGGACCTTCGAGACACCAAGTAAGTATGAGAGAACTGAAGGTGGCTTATGTCCATATACCTCTTCAAAAGGAGTCATGCATGTAGTTGTATGGTATGAAGTGTTGTACCACCATTCATCTAGGGGTAACCATTGAGGCCACTAATTTTTCTTTTTCGAGGAAAAAGACCTCAAATATGTTTCCAAACACTTCTTGACAACTTTCGTTTGACCATTAGTCTGGGGATGATAAGTTGTGTTGATATGCAATTGGGTGCCTTATAGCTTGAACAGTTCTTGCCAAAAATTGCTTGTGAAAGTTGGGTCACGATTAGAAACAATAGAGTGTGGCATGCCATGAAGCTTGAAGACCTAATCCATGAAAAATTGAGCCATCGTGGATGCTATAAACGGGTGTTGAAGAGCACAAAAATGAGCATGCTTGGAAAGGCAATCAACAACCACCATGATGACTAATTTATTTCCTGATTTGGGTAAGCTTGTAATAAAATCCATAGAGATATTCCTCCAAATAGCAGGTGGAATCGGAAGTGGTTGTAGTGTGCCCAGAGATTTGATTGTTTCTCCCTTGTTGCATTGACACACATCACATTCAGCGACAAAATTACGAATGTCCTGTTTCATACCATCCCAGAAAAAAGAATGTTTGACCCTTTTACCGTACCATTCCATGAAGATCAGAAATTACCATGGATTTAATCTTTGATTGTTTACTTAAATACAAATGGCCTTTGTATCGAATCTCATCATGGAGCCAAGAGTACCCTGGGGAATCTGGAGCATTGGACTGCAATTGTTGGATCAGATGCAAACTTTTGGGATCTTGTAGCCATTCCTAGTGAACGACTTGGAGCCAATATGGTACAATGAAGGAAAGAGAAAAAAGGGATCCTTCATCTTCATATTTTTTGGAAAGTGCATCCACAACCACATTATCTTTTCCTTTCTTGTAAATGATCTCATAATCATATCCAAAGAGATTAGTGTTATCACTGAAATTTCGTCCACAAATGGTTACAAGAATTTAGTATCGCCAAATAGTTATGAGGTCACCCATGGACCAAAATTACCACAAAATCATTTCCAAAGGGTCAAAAACTATACAACCAGTGAAAAAATTAAAGTGCGCTATGACTACATAGGGCGCACACACACATGCACAAAACAGAAATGCAAGAAAAACACACATGTGCCCGATGCGTGTCTGTGGTCGCTAAAAGCCACGCACATCTGAGAACAGTGCATTTATGAGAGTGGTCGGCCTCCCACCAACTTTTGGTTCAGCTTCCAAGTTGATTTGACACTCAAATCTGGACTGGATCCGACTGGGTGGCTGGTCAAAGACCTAAAAATGCCCTAATTAGC
>JZKD02S2269872.1:0-35559 GCA_000966675.3 Picea glauca | reverse complement strand
GGGTGAATCAATATGAGAACTTTATTATCACTTTTAACCAAAATATGTAATCATTAATTTCATCAGTAATATATCATCAATATATCATGAGCAATATAAATCAACATAGCATAATGGATATCCACATAAACACAATACACCAAAATTTACATGGAAACCCAAATGGGAAAAAACCACATAATGATTTTCTTATATATCGAAAGAATACATTCATTGGAAGCACCAACTTCCCAATTCTCCAGCTAAAACTAGAAGGAGGTTACAACCCTCTATTTACAGGATCCAACCTGAAGGAAGCTACAACTCCATGAATTATATGGCTCCAACTAGAAGGAGGCTAAAACCCCTTTATTCTCAATATCCAACCTGAAGGAATATTCAACTCACTAAGTTCTTCGGCACCAACTGGAAGGAGGATACAACCCTATTTCCTTTCTCCATCTTGCAGCCCCAAAATATAAGTGTAGACCAAAATGTCACTACCACAATCACTACCACTGTCACTGCCACTTTCACTGCCACTACCACTATCACATCAACCTGTCATTGTCACTATACCATCAACCTCCAACTGTCAATGTACCATCAACCTGTAACTGTCACTGTACCATGAACCTGCAATTGTCACTGTACCATCAACTTGTACCATACCACACATCAATAATGTACCAAAAAATGTAGTAAAACATGCATCAATCATGTACCATAATATATGCCCAATGTATATACCATAACATAAATGATGAGTAGCTAATAATGTACCATGTATCTATACCATATCATCAATGATATACAAGAATGTGCCTCAAGCCAATATCACAAAGGTGTTCCTCTAACAAAGAGCCATAACATCTATAGACCAAATACAAAGAATAAGTCTTAAGCATATATCGCCTCAACCATAACAACCCTATGTCCAAGAGGCCTCCAAGATATGCCTTAAGCATATGCCATACCATACATGAAGAAAGACTCAAATGAACACATAGAAAACATACCTTTACTCATGAAAATTGTAGCATACCATCTCAGACTGTATCAAAAACCCATTGTACCTTCAAACCTTGTTGCAGCATGAACCTATCTTTCCTCTTCAGATTTGTCTTGTCCTTGCTGGACCAAGACCTCCTGTCTAGTTGGGCCTCATGTGACAAGCCCTAGACAATCCATGGGGGTGCCTCACAGGACACTAGTAGTCTGACTCACGGGGGTCAACCAAACTAGGGTTTCCTCAAAAATTTCCACTCTCCTCTAAAACCTTAAAACTCCCACACTTATCACTTATCGCTACCTCAGATTTTTCCATCGCAAACTTGCCAATAACTCACTTACTCACAAGTACATATTCAATAGAATGAATGAGTGAATATACTTATGAGAGACTCCTTGAGGTGTATTTATAATTTTTCCAATTAACCTCTCTCCTTAATCTTAGGGGCTTCTATACTTTCTTGTTACAACCACTTTACCCTTTCATTAATTGACTTGTAACTAACTAAGGGTTTCTTAACCATTCTTTTGGGATTCTAACTTCACAAGGCCATAAATCCTCAACTACGAGGAACCACATTGTGTACCACCTATCACCGAAAACAAAATGAAAAGGACTATCCATCCATGAGTGAGTTATTTTCATTTACAATGTCCTTCATGACCTTTTTCCGTGATCAACTTTAGGTTCCATAACCACACCTCTAGGGCTTCTTGAAGACTTCTTCAAAGCAGATTCTTGTGCGGTCCATGCTTAGAGCTACGCCATAAGGGGACTAGATTATATACTTCTCCAAATACACCCATCACATCAGTTAACATCATTGAAAACCATTGCTTGTTGAAATCAATGAAAACCAATTGTCCAACAATCTCCCCCTTTGGAATTAATGACACTATTGATGGCATGGGAAAACTCATGCTCTTGCTCATGCTCCCGCTATCTTCATGCATCTGTTCTTTCTCTCTGTTTACAAGCCTTTGTTTTCTCTATTCCCCTTTGATATCAATGGCAAAGGGTAATTCTCCTTGGGGATTCTCCCCCTACCTACAAGCCTCTTATTTCTCTTCATGGTGCTTCCTCCTGTAAATATATGATGTATATGAAAAGCATTCAAAAGATTCTTTACTTAGATTCTTCATGTCTTTTGCTTCGCTCCCCTATCTTAATTTTCCTGATGTCGTGTGGATCGTTGTGGGGAAGAAGCTAATCCACATTTCTATCGAAGATACTCAAATATCTCCCTCATAAGAGGTTTGTGAAGATATCGGCAATCTGCTCTTTTTTCCCAATGTATTCTAGCTTGATGTTCTTCTCTGTAGCATGTTCCCGTAGAAAGTGAAACTTTACCTGAATGTGATTCATCTTGGAATGTATTGTTGGATTCTTGGTTATACTGATAGCACTGGTGTTACCATAGAGTATCAGAATAGATTCATCATATTCCACCTGTATATCCTGCAAGGTCTGCTTCATCCAGAGAACTTGAGTGCAACATGTTGTCATTGCAATATATTTTGCTTATGTTGTGGACAAGGATACTAATGATTATTTCTTTCTTATCCATGATACTAGAAACTCACCTAAGTAGAAAGATGCTCCACTTGTACTTCTTCTATCGTCAATGCTACCATCATAATCTGTATCTGTGTAGGTGACCAAAGATAGTTCTTTCCCTTTTGGATACCATAATAAAAAAATATTATATTACTTTGAGATATCTAAATATTGTCTTTACTTCCATAACATGTGTTTCTTTCGACGCTTATTGAAATCTCACAACCTATCCAACTTCTTGCATCACATCTGATCTTGACGTTGTCACATAGAGTAAGCTACCAATCATCAATCTGTAGAGTCTCCGATTTGCATCCTTAGATTCATCATCCTTGCTCAACTTGCAACTGGTATGCATAGGAAAACTTACGGGTTTGAAGTATTCCATTCAAAACTTCTTTAGCATTTCTTTGATGTACTTAGTCTAGGAGATGAAAATACCTTTATCACACTGACATATCTGTAATCCCAAAAATAATGTCAACTCACCAAGCAAATACATTTTGAACTCATTCTACATGTCTTTGGAAAACCTCTGACTCATCCTATCATTATCGCTCCCAAAGATAATATCATCTGCATACACTTCAATTATCAATATATTGACTCGATCCACTTTTGTGTAGAGATTGTTGTCTTTGTTTCCCTTCTTGAACCCTTGTTGTTGTAGATACCTATCCAATCTTGAATACCATGCTCTAGGAGCCTGCTTGATTCCATACAATGATTTCTTTAGTCTGCAAACATAACCTTCCTTTTTTCATAGTAGAAACCCTTCAGGTTGTTCGATGTAAACTTCTTCTTCTAATTTTCCATTTAGAAATGATGATTTTACATCCATATGATATACCTTGATTCTTTTAGAACATGCATAGGTTGAGATCAATCTAATTTCTTCCATCTTGGCAACTGGGGAAAAGTTCTCTTCAAAATATATACCTTCAATTTGAGAATATCCTTTGCATACTAACCTTTCTTTGGTTTTGGTTACCTGTCCATCCTCATTCAATTTGTTCTTGAAAACCCACTTTGTGTCAATCACGTTCTTGTTCTTCGGCCTTGTAACTAGTTCCCATGTGTCAGTCTCCTCTATATGATCCAATTATTCATCCATAGCCTCGACCTAATCTTCATCATTGTTGGATTCTTCAAAATGTCTTGGTTCAACTACGGATAATAGTGCTAGATTCCTTTGTTCTAGTGAACATATTCTTCTTTGGGTTTCAACTCCTGCATCTTTATTCCTAATAATATGTTTTGGTGAATGATTTTTCTGTACTCGTCGGTTGGGTGTCTTGGGAGGTATCTACTGCTCATCTTCTTCTTACTCTGGTTCGGGCTGCTCTTATTCTTATTCTTCTTCCTCTTCTACTTCTTCTTCTATTAGATCGTCTTCATCATCCTACTCTTTTGAATCCTTGCTTCCTTCTTTGACCTTTTGTACTTTTGTCTTGTCAATTGTTACATTGATTCTTTCCATGATTCTATTGAGTCTTGTACTGAATCATTTATATGATTTTATTTTGTTTGAAGACCCAACTAGTATGCCCTTATCAACTTAGGAGTCAAATTTTCCAAGCCTTCCATCTTCTCTTTTGATATAACATTTGCTTCCAAATACTATGAATGCTTCACATTTTTCGGTCTTCCTTGCCATAACTCGTAGGGAGTCTTATCACTATTATTTATGAGCATTCCTCTATTTAGGATGTGACAAGATGTATGTACTACTTGTAACCAAAAGATGTCACTCAACTTGGAATATTTCAACATGGTTCTGGCCATTTCCTGTACTGTTTTGTTCTTCCTATCAACAACTCCATTTTGTTGAGGTGTCTTGGCTGCTAAGAGCTATCTTTTTATTCCTTTATTTTCAAAGAAATCCATGAATTCTTTTGATGTAAACTCTCTTCCATTGTCTGATCTCAAACACTTGATTTTTAAGTCCATCTCAATCTCAACCATCTCTTTGTATATATTGAAGTTTTCAAATGCCTCTGAATTCTTCTTGAGAAAGAAAAATGCAGCCATTCTTGTGTAGTCATCAACCATTAGCATAACATATTGTTCACCATTTAATCCCTTCATTCTTGTGGCTCCACATAGGTCAGTGTGTACAATATCCAATGGTTTTNGGGTGAATCAATATGAGAACTTTATTATCACTTTTAACCAAAATATGTAATCATTAATTTCATCAGTAATATATCATCAATATATCATGAGCAATATAAATCAACATAGCATAATGGATATCCACATAAACACAATACACCAAAATTTACATGGAAACCCAAATGGGAAAAAACCACATAATGATTTTCTTATATATCGAAAGAATACATTCATTGGAAGCACCAACTTCCCAATTCTCCAGCTAAAACTAGAAGGAGGTTACAACCCTCTATTTACAGGATCCAACCTGAAGGAAGCTACAACTCCATGAATTATATGGCTCCAACTAGAAGGAGGCTAAAACCCCTTTATTCTCAATATCCAACCTGAAGGAATATTCAACTCACTAAGTTCTTCGGCACCAACTGGAAGGAGGATACAACCCTATTTCCTTTCTCCATCTTGCAGCCCCAAAATATAAGTGTAGACCAAAATGTCACTACCACAATCACTACCACTGTCACTGCCACTTTCACTGCCACTACCACTATCACATCAACCTGTCATTGTCACTATACCATCAACCTCCAACTGTCAATGTACCATCAACCTGTAACTGTCACTGTACCATGAACCTGCAATTGTCACTGTACCATCAACTTGTACCATACCACACATCAATAATGTACCAAAAAATGTAGTAAAACATGCATCAATCATGTACCATAATATATGCCCAATGTATATACCATAACATAAATGATGAGTAGCTAATAATGTACCATGTATCTATACCATATCATCAATGATATACAAGAATGTGCCTCAAGCCAATATCACAAAGGTGTTCCTCTAACAAAGAGCCATAACATCTATAGACCAAATACAAAGAATAAGTCTTAAGCATATATCGCCTCAACCATAACAACCCTATGTCCAAGAGGCCTCCAAGATATGCCTTAAGCATATGCCATACCATACATGAAGAAAGACTCAAATGAACACATAGAAAACATACCTTTACTCATGAAAATTGTAGCATACCATCTCAGACTGTATCAAAAACCCATTGTACCTTCAAACCTTGTTGCAGCATGAACCTATCTTTCCTCTTCAGATTTGTCTTGTCCTTGCTGGACCAAGACCTCCTGTCTAGTTGGGCCTCATGTGACAAGCCCTAGACAATCCATGGGGGTGCCTCACAGGACACTAGTAGTCTGACTCACGGGGGTCAACCAAACTAGGGTTTCCTCAAAAATTTCCACTCTCCTCTAAAACCTTAAAACTCCCACACTTATCACTTATCGCTACCTCAGATTTTTCCATCGCAAACTTGCCAATAACTCACTTACTCACAAGTACATATTCAATAGAATGAATGAGTGAATATACTTATGAGAGACTCCTTGAGGTGTATTTATAATTTTTCCAATTAACCTCTCTCCTTAATCTTAGGGGCTTCTATACTTTCTTGTTACAACCACTTTACCCTTTCATTAATTGACTTGTAACTAACTAAGGGTTTCTTAACCATTCTTTTGGGATTCTAACTTCACAAGGCCATAAATCCTCAACTACGAGGAACCACATTGTGTACCACCTATCACCGAAAACAAAATGAAAAGGACTATCCATCCATGAGTGAGTTATTTTCATTTACAATGTCCTTCATGACCTTTTTCCGTGATCAACTTTAGGTTCCATAACCACACCTCTAGGGCTTCTTGAAGACTTCTTCAAAGCAGATTCTTGTGCGGTCCATGCTTAGAGCTACGCCATAAGGGGACTAGATTATATACTTCTCCAAATACACCCATCACATCAGTTAACATCATTGAAAACCATTGCTTGTTGAAATCAATGAAAACCAATTGTCCAACAATCTCCCCCTTTGGAATTAATGACACTATTGATGGCATGGGAAAACTCATGCTCTTGCTCATGCTCCCGCTATCTTCATGCATCTGTTCTTTCTCTCTGTTTACAAGCCTTTGTTTTCTCTATTCCCCTTTGATATCAATGGCAAAGGGTAATTCTCCTTGGGGATTCTCCCCCTACCTACAAGCCTCTTATTTCTCTTCATGGTGCTTCCTCCTGTAAATATATGATGTATATGAAAAGCATTCAAAAGATTCTTTACTTAGATTCTTCATGTCTTCTGCTTCGCTCCCCTATCTTACTTTTCCTGATGTCGTGTGGATCGTTGTGGGGAAGAAGCTAATCCACATTTCTATCGAAGATACTCAAATCTCTCCCTCATAAGAGGTTTGTGAAGATATCGGCAATCTTCTCTTTTTTCCCAATGTATTCTAGCTTGATGTTCTTCTCTGTAGCATGTTCCCGTAGAAAGTGAAACTTGACCTGAATGTGATTCGTCTTGGAATGTATTGTTGGATTCTTGGTTATACTGATAGCACTGGTGTTACCATAGAGTATCAGAATAGATTCGTCATATTCCACCTGTATATCCTGCAAGGTCTGCTTCATCCAGAGAACCTGAGTGCAACATGTTGTCATTGCAATATATTTTGCTTCTGTTGTGGACAAGGATACTAATGATTATTTCTTTCTTAGCCATGATACTAGAAACTCACCTAAGTAGAAAGATGCTCCACTTGTACTTCTTCTATCGTCAATGCTACCAGCATAATCTGTATCTGTGTAGGTGACCAAAGATAGTTCTTTCCCTTTTGGATACCATAATAAAAAAATCTTATATTACTTTGAGATATCTAAATATTGTCTTTACTTCCATAACATGTGTTTCTTTCGGCGCTTATTGAAATCTCACAACCTATCCAACCTCTTGCATCACATCTGATCTTGACGCTGTCACATAGAGTAAGCTACCAATCATCGATCTGTAGAGTCTCCGATCTGCATCCTTATATTCATCATCCTTGCTCAACTTGCAACTGGTATGCATAGGAAAACTTACGGGTTTGAAGTATTCCATTCAAAACTTATTTAGCATTTCTTTGATGTACTTAGTCTAGGAGATGAAAATACCTTTATCACACTAACATATCTGTAATCCCAAAAATAATGTCAACTCACCAAGCAAATACATTTTGAACTCATTCTACATGTCTTTGGAAAACCTCTGACACATCTTATCATTATCGCTCCCAAATATAATATCATCTACATACACTTCAATTATCAATATATTGACTCGATCCACTTTTGTGTAGAGATTGTTGTCTTCGTTGCCCTTCTTGAACCCTTGTTGTTGTAGATACCTATACAATCTTGAATACCATGCTCTAGGAGCCTGCTTGATTCCATACAATGATTTCTTTATGCTGCAAACATAACCTTCCTTTTCTCATAGTAGAAACCCTTCAGGTTGTTCGATGTAAACTTCTTCTTCTAATTTTCCATTTAGAAATGATGATTTTACATCCATATGATATACCTTGATTCTTTTAGAACATGCATAGGTTGAGATCAATCTAATTTCTTCCATCTTGGCAACTGGGGAAAAGTTCTCTTCAAAATATATACCTTCAATTTGAGAATATCCTTTGCATACTAACCTTTCTTTGGTTTTGGTTACCTGTCCATCCTCATTCAATTTGTTCTTGAAAACCCACTTTGTGTCAATCACGTTCTTGTTCTTCGGCCTTGTAACTAGTTCCCATGTGTCAGTCTCCTCTATATGATCCAATTATTCATCCATAGCCTCGACCTAATCTTCATCATTGTTGGATTCTTCAAAATGTCTTGGTTCAACTACGGATAATAGTGCTAGATTCCTTTGTTCTAGTGAACATATTCTTCTTTGGGTTTCAACTCCTGCATCTTTATTCCTAATAATATGTTTTGGTGAATGATTTTTCTGTACTCGTCGGTTGGGTGTCTTGGGAGGTATCTACTGCTCATCTTCTTCTTACTCTGGTTCGGGCTGCTCTTATTCTTATTCTTCTTCCTCTTCTACTTCTTCTTCTATTAGATCGTCTTCATCATCCTACTCTTTTGAATCCTTGCTTCCTTCTTTGACCTTTTGTACTTTTGTCTTGTCAATTGTTACATTGATTCTTTCCATGATTCTATTGAGTCTTGTACTGAATCATTTATATGATTTTATTTTGTTTGAAGACCCAACTAGTATGCCCTTATCAACTTAGGAGTCAAATTTTCCAAGCCTTCCATCTTCTCTTTTGATATAACATTTGCTTCCAAATACTATGAATGCTTCACATTTTTCGGTCTTCCTTGCCATAACTCGTAGGGAGTCTTATCACTATTATTTATGAGCATTCCTCTATTTAGGATGTGACAAGATGTATGTACTACTTGTAACCAAAAGATGTCACTCAACTTGGAATATTTCAACATGGTTCTGGCCATTTCCTGTACTGTTTTGTTCTTCCTATCAACAACTCCATTTTGTTGAGGTGTCTTGGCTGCTAAGAGCTATCTTTTTATTCCTTTATTTTCAAAGAAATCCATGAATTCTTTTGATGTAAACTCTCTTCCATTGTCTGATCTCAAACACTTGATTTTTAAGTCCATCTCAATCTCAACCATCTCTTTGTATATATTGAAGTTTTCAAATGCCTCTGAATTCTTCTTGAGAAAGAAAAATGCAGCCATTCTTGTGTAGTCATCAACCATTAGCATAACATATTGTTCACCATTTAATCCCTTCATTCTTGTGGCTCCACATAGGTCAGTGTGTACAATATCCAATGGTTTTGTCATGGAGTACTCTTTTGATTTGAACTTGGTCCTGGTTTATTTTCCTTGTATACAATGCTCACATAGAGTATTTGTTGGTTTTGAGATCTCAGAAATTTATTTTACTTCTTCCTTTCTGATAATTTTGACAAGGCTGTCAAAGTTCATGTGACCCATTCTTCTATGTGATGCATACCCCCGACCCTCTGGCCGTGATCCACACAGGATCGTTCTAAATTCTCCTCGAGCCGAAGCGGCTCCCTCGGATCCCTATTGGAACCTCATGAATCCAATCCACAGGTCCTTCATGAAAACCCTCCCTACACAACTTAACACCAGGTGCGAGCCTTACATCTCCATGCAACCACAACTGGGCCTTAGCGTAAGAGCCTTTCGCAACTCACGAGTTCGTGAGTCGATGACCCTCAACTCCTCTTTCTCCAAACCTCTGATACCCAAGATGCGATACATGTATGGCTCCCTCCTCACTAGCACTTGCTACATATAACCATAGGCTAGGCTAAACACTAGCACTACTCGCAACTCGTGACTTCACGAGTTGGAGTGTTGAACCCTCGTGCTCCTCCTTTGTGAATCCCCGAAATGAAATAAGTCAACAATGGGTTGACTCCTTCCCAAGCGACGTGTGTCCACCACCTGTCACCCGCTTCCACCTTTCTTTGGATGCTTGTTGCTATGCCACCTGTCAACCACGCGCCCCCCACCTAACGAATGTGCTACGTGTTCGTACGATCCCTCGACACTCGGCACTTCATGACTTCGCAGTCGAAAATAAATTCTTTCGACCCCCAAACCCCCGATACGCGATACCCTGCGAAGGTTCTGTTCCAATGGTTCTCCCATGGCTTGGATCCAATGGTATGGATCTCCTTCCCTTCTCCTTGCAACTTGGGACTTCACAAAACCAAGAATTTGGTCTGCCCTCCAAACTCACAAACCCCAAATTCACGAAATGATCCAACGATGTGGGTTGAAACGAGATCAACGACTCATATTGAACCATGATCAATGGTTCACATTGATTCTTTATATTAGGGTGGTGAGTTCGTCCAAATCCTAACCACCTTACAGCTCCACCGGATCCTATGGTCCTCAGGATTTCACGAGCTGTCCATGGAGAATTATGACTGCCCGATTCACTCCTCAACGGCTTCTACCCAATGACTGAGTTCACTCCCTCCCGAACTTAATTTCTATATAACGGTTTCGATCTTCATCTCCCTTTGAACACTTCAAAGGTGCTATCCCTCCTAAGATTTCAATTTCAAACTCAAGCCTCCAAAAAGAGCCCTGCTCACACTCCTTACGACAAACTTTCAAATAACCTCTGTTTATTTGAGTTTTCGACCCTGTGCACTCTTTGCAACAGTAGTCCTTCAACTTTCCCCTTGGTTGATAAGTTCTAAGATTTCCACCAACCTGCGCACACCTTGCACGACTCTTTTCTTATCCTACACTTATGCTGGTATGAGAACAACGATATATCTCCTAAGTTTTCTGAGATAAAACTCAGACCCTCGTCAACGCGCACCTTGCAGATGTTCACTGCACTCCTTGTAGGAATCCTCAGAGAGAGAAACAATTGAAACTCGTTCTACTTCTCTTTCTGACTTCATACATTCAACATGAAATCATACATACGACACAACATTGAGATAAATGCATAAAAGAGAAACAAAACAATTGTAAACATACCATTTAACAAATGTAAACAATAAGCATCGTAACACCATGAAAATTGAGTCAAAGTTTCATATATTAACTCAAGTGCTCCTATACATGGGTTCTTCTCTACAGCTCTCTGCTACAGCTCTACAACTTATGAATTTTGAATGATAATAATGTTCCTTTACAATGATACAAGGGTGAGGGTGTCTATATCCGTTTTCCCTCCTACGCTTCTAAAATGTCTAATCTGACATTCATATCTACCTACTTTACATTTACATAATTAAATGCCTATTACATCCAACAGATGAGAGTAATTTCTCCAGATCTGTTCATATCTCCAAGACATAAATGTAAGTATGTTTCTCCTAGCTATTAAATTAATGCTTCAGATTTCAAAATTCAAAACATTTTCATAAAAATGTGCCCTTTTTTTCATCTACACATCCAGATCTTCCTTTGGCTAGGCACATGATTTGGCTTTGTATGATGCTCCTGCATCATACTCCCTCGCTTGAAAATTTTCATGAACTCATGTTCATGAGCTCTTGCACGGTCTATCCATACTTTTGAATTTTTGCTTCATCCTCCCAACTGGGATCTTCAAATGGATGTCCCTTCCACTTGACCAAGTATTCAAAATACTCCTTTCTCCTAGTCTTTCTGTTAATCCTCTTGTCAATTATACTTTCCATCGGTAGCTTTTCAGCTATAGGCATTTGTTTTGTCCATTGAACTTCTTCTTTCTCATATTCTACTCCTGCTTCTCAAGCTCTGTATGGGTACAAGTCTGTGACATTGAATATTGGTGAGATTCCAACCCCATCGGGTAATTCAATCTCATGTGCATTTTCCCCAAATTTCCTTATGACCTTGCATGGTCCAATCTTTTTCATCTTCATCTTGTTATACGTTCCCCTTGGGAACCTCTCCTTCCTCAGATGTGCAAGAATCAGATCACCAAATTCAAATTGAAGTTCTCACCTGTGTTGATCTGCTCTCAGCTTGTATTCTTGACTTGAACTCTGCAATCGCTTCTTAATTCAGCTGTGAAGCTCTTTCATTCCTTCTGCAAAGTCCTCTGCACTAGCACTTCTAAATTCATCTTGTTCTGCATCTTTCAATTTAAAAACTCCCCTTAGTTTCATTCCATATACAACTTGGAATGGACTCTGCCCTGTGTTTCTATTGAGTGAATCATTGTAATCAAATTCCGCCTGTGGCAGAATGTGATCCCACTGACTATGGTGTTCTGTCACTAAGCTCCTCAACAAATCTCCCAAGCTCCTATTTACGACCTATGTCTTTCCATCTGTTTGAGGATGATACACTGAGCTAAAAGACAAGTTTGTCCCTAGCTTCTTCCATAAGGTCCTCCAGAAATGTCCCACAAACTTGGTATCTCGATCATAAATGATACTCTTTGGCAAGCCATGAAGTCTGACGACTTCCTTGAAAAACAAGTTCGCAATATGAGTTGCGTCGCTGGTTTTCTGGCATGGTATGAAATGTGCCATTTTTGAAAATATTTCGACTACCACAAAGATTGAATCATATCCTCTCTGTGTCCTTGGCAGTCCCAATACAAAATCCATGCTCATTGCGTCCCATGGCCTTTCAGGTATGGGTAATGGTTGGTATAACCCCGTGTTCTGCCTTTTTCCCTTCATGTGCTGACAAATTCTACACGTATCCACAAATTTCTTCACATCCATTCTCATCCCTAACCAATAATATGAGCTATTAAACTTTGAGAACATTTTATCATGACCGAAGTGTCCATCCAATCCTCCACTATGTTTTTCCTTCAGTAAATTCTCTCTCATGGAAAATCTCAGAATACATAGCTAATTGCCTTTGAATAATAATCCACCCTGGATCATGTATTCATTCCATTGGCTTCTATTCCTGAGAATTGGATTCTCCGATGCCTCATATGCCTCCTTAAAGTCTGGATCATCCCTATACATTTCCTTAAGGTTATCAAAACCCAAAGTCTTGACTCTGAATTCCTGCACAAGNTCATAGTAGAAACCCTTCAGGTTGTTCGATGTAAACTTCTTCTTCTAATTTTCCATTTAGAAATGATGATTTTACATCCATATGATATACCTTGATTCTTTTAGAACATGCATAGGTTGAGATCAATCTAATTTCTTCCATCTTGGCAACTGGGGAAAAGTTCTCTTCAAAATATATACCTTCAATTTGAGAATATCCTTTGCATACTAACCTTTCTTTGGTTTTGGTTACCTGTCCATCCTCATTCAATTTGTTCTTGAAAACCCACTTTGTGTCAATCACGTTCTTGTTCTTCGGCCTTGTAACTAGTTCCCATGTGTCAGTCTCCTCTATATGATCCAATTATTCATCCATAGCCTCGACCTAATCTTCATCATTGTTGGATTCTTCAAAATGTCTTGGTTCAACTACGGATAATAGTGCTAGATTCCTTTGTTCTAGTGAACATATTCTTCTTTGGGTTTCAACTCCTGCATCTTTATTCCTAATAATATGTTTTGGTGAATGATTTTTCTGTACTCGTCGGTTGGGTGTCTTGGGAGGTATCTACTGCTCATCTTCTTCTTACTCTGGTTCGGGCTGCTCTTATTCTTATTCTTCTTCCTCTTCTACTTCTTCTTCTATTAGATCGTCTTCATCATCCTACTCTTTTGAATCCTTGCTTCCTTCTTTGACCTTTTGTACTTTTGTCTTGTCAATTGTTACATTGATTCTTTCCATGATTCTATTGAGTCTTGTACTGAATCATTTATATGATTTTATTTTGTTTGAAGACCCAACTAGTATGCCCTTATCAACTTAGGAGTCAAATTTTCCAAGCCTTCCATCTTCTCTTTTGATATAACATTTGCTTCCAAATACTATGAATGCTTCACATTTTTCGGTCTTCCTTGCCATAACTCGTAGGGAGTCTTATCACTATTATTTATGAGCATTCCTCTATTTAGGATGTGACAAGATGTATGTACTACTTGTAACCAAAAGATGTCACTCAACTTGGAATATTTCAACATGGTTCTGGCCATTTCCTGTACTGTTTTGTTCTTCCTATCAACAACTCCATTTTGTTGAGGTGTCTTGGCTGCTAAGAGCTATCTTTTTATTCCTTTATTTTCAAAGAAATCCATGAATTCTTTTGATGTAAACTCTCTTCCATTGTCTGATCTCAAACACTTGATTTTTAAGTCCATCTCAATCTCAACCATCTCTTTGTATATATTGAAGTTTTCAAATGCCTCTGAATTCTTCTTGAGAAAGAAAAATGCAGCCATTCTTGTGTAGTCATCAACCATTAGCATAACATATTGTTCACCATTTAATCCCTTCATTCTTGTGGCTCCACATAGGTCAGTGTGTACAATATCCAATGGTTTTTTCGTGGAGTACTCTTTTGATTTGAACTTGGTCCTGGTTTATTTTCCTTGTAGACAATGCTCACATAGAGTATTTGTTGGTTTTGAGATCTCAGCAATTTATTTTACTGCTTCCTTTCTGATAATTTTGACAAGGTTGTCAAAGTTCATGTGACCCATTCTTCTATGTGATGCAGACCCCCGACCCTCTGGCCGTGATCCACACAAGATCATTCTAAATTCTCCTCGAGCTGAAGCGGCTCCCTCGGATCCCTATTGGAACCTCATGAATCCAATCCACAGGTCCTTCATGAAAACCCTCCCTACACAACTTAACACCAGGCGCAAGCCTTACATATCCATGCAACCACAACTGGGCCTTAGCGTAAGAGCCTTTCGCAACTCACGAGTTCGTGAGTCGATGACCCTCGACTCCTCTTTCTCCAAACCTCTGATACCCAAGATGCGATACATGTATGGCTCCCTCCTCACTAGCACTTGCTACATATAACCATAGGCTAGGATAAACACTAGCACTACTCGCAACTCGTGACTTCGCGAGTTGGAGTGTTGAACCCTCGTGCTCCTCCTTTGTGAATCCCCAAAATGAAATAAGTCAACAATGGGTTGACTCCTTCCCAAGCGACGTGTGTCCACCACCTGTCACCCGCTTCCACTTTTCTTTGGGTGCTTGTTGCTACGCCACCTGTCAACCATGCGGCCCCCACCTAACGAATGTGCTATGCATTCATACGAGCCCTCGACACTCGGCACTTCATGACTTCGCAGTCAAAAAGAAATTCTTTTGACCCCCAAACCCCCGATACGCGATACCCTGCGAAGGTTATGATCCAATGGTTCTCCCATGGCTTGGATCCAATGGTATGGATCTCCTTCCCTTCTCCTTGCAACTTGGGACTTCACAAAACCAAGAATTTGGTCTGCCCTCCAAACTCACGAACCCCAAATTCACGAAATGATCCAACGATGTGGGTTGAAACGAGATCAACGACTCATATTGAACCATGATCAATGGTTCACGTTGATTCTTTATATTAGGGTGGCGAGTTCGTCCAAATCCTAACCACCTTACAGCTCCACCGGATCCTATGGTCCTCGTGATTTCACGAGCTGTCCATGGAGAATTATGACTGCCCGATTCACTCTTCAATGGCTTCTGCCCAACAACTGAGTTCACTCCCTCCCGAACTTAATTTCTATATAACGGTTTCGATCTTCATCTCCCTTTGAACACTTCAAAGGTGCTATCCCTCCTAAGATTTCAATTTCAAACTCAAGCCTCCAAAAAGAGCCCTGCTCACACTCCTTACGACAAACTTTCAAATAACCTCTGTTTATTTGAGTTTTCGACCCTGTGCACTCTTTGCAACAGTAGTCCTTCAACTTTCCCCTTGGTTGATAAGTTCTAAGATTTCCACCAACCTGCGCACACCTTGCACGACTCTTTTCTTATCCTACACTTATGCTGGTATGAGAACAACGATATATCTCCTAAGTTTTCTGAGATAAAACTCAGACCCTCGTCAACGCGCACCTTGCAGATGTTCACTGCACTCCTTGTAGGAATCCTCAGAGAGAGAAACAATTGAAACTCGTTCTACTTCTCTTTCTGACTTCATACATTCAACATGAAATCATACATACGACACAACATTGAGATAAATGCATAAAAGAGAAACAAAACAATTGTAAACATACCATTTAACAAATGTAAACAATAAGCATCGTAACACCATGAAAATTGAGTCAAAGTTTCATATATTAACTCAAGTGCTCCTATACATGGGTTCTTCTCTACAGCTCTCTGCTACAGCTCTACAACTTATGAATTTTGAATGATAATAATGTTCCTTTACAATGATACAAGGGTGAGGGTGTCTATATCCGTTTTCCCTCCTACGCTTCTAAAATGTCTAATCTGACATTCATATCTACCTACTTTACATTTACATAATTAAATGCCTATTACATCCAACAGATGAGAGTAATTTCTCCAGATCTGTTCATATCTCCAAGACATAAATGTAAGTATGTTTCTCCTAGCTATTAAATTAATGCTTCAGATTTCAAAATTCAAAACATTTTCATAAAAATGTGCCCTTTTTTTCATCTACACATCCAGATCTTCCTTTGGCTAGGCACATGATTTGGCTTTGTATGATGCTCCTGCATCATACTCCCTCGCTTGAAAATTTTCATGAACTCATGTTCATGAGCTCTTGCACGGTCTATCCATACTTTTGAATTTTTGCTTCATCCTCCCAACTGGGATCTTCAAATGGATGTCCCTTCCACTTGACCAAGTATTCAAAATACTCCTTTCTCCTAGTCTTTCTGTTAATCCTCTTGTCAATTATACTTTCCATCGGTAGCTTTTCAGCTATAGGCATTTGTTTTGTCCATTGAACTTCTTCTTTCTCATATTCTACTCCTGCTTCTCAAGCTCTGTATGGGTACAAGTCTGTGACATTGAATATTGGTGAGATTCCAACCCCATCGGGTAATTCAATCTCATGTGCATTTTCCCCAAATTTCCTTATGACCTTGCATGGTCCAATCTTTTTCATCTTCATCTTGTTATACGTTCCCCTTGGGAACCTCTCCTTCCTCAGATGTGCAAGAATCAGATCACCAAATTCAAATTGAAGTTCTCACCTGTGTTGATCTGCTCTCAGCTTGTATTCTTGACTTGAACTCTGCAATCGCTTCTTAATTCAGCTGTGAAGCTCTTTCATTCCTTCTGCAAAGTCCTCTGCACTAGCACTTCTAAATTCATCTTGTTCTGCATCTTTCAATTTAAAAACTCCCCTTAGTTTCATTCCATATACAACTTGGAATGGACTCTGCCCTGTGTTTCTATTGAGTGAATCATTGTAATCAAATTCCGCCTGTGGCAGAATGTGATCCCACTGACTATGGTGTTCTGTCACTAAGCTCCTCAACAAATCTCCCAAGCTCCTATTTACGACCTATGTCTTTCCATCTGTTTGAGGATGATACACTGAGCTAAAAGACAAGTTTGTCCCTAGCTTCTTCCATAAGGTCCTCCAGAAATGTCCCACAAACTTGGTATCTCGATCATAAATGATACTCTTTGGCAAGCCATGAAGTCTGACGACTTCCTTGAAAAACAAGTTCGCAATATGAGTTGCGTCGCTGGTTTTCTGGCATGGTATGAAATGTGCCATTTTTGAAAATATTTCGACTACCACAAAGATTGAATCATATCCTCTCTGTGTCCTTGGCAGTCCCAATACAAAATCCATGCTCATTGCGTCCCATGGCCTTTCAGGTATGGGTAATGGTTGGTATAACCCCGTGTTCTGCCTTTTTCCCTTCATGTGCTGACAAATTCTACACGTATCCACAAATTTCTTCACATCCATTCTCATCCCTAACCAATAATATGAGCTATTAAACTTTGAGAACATTTTATCATGACCGAAGTGTCCATCCAATCCTCCACTATGTTTTTCCTTCAGTAAATTCTCTCTCATGGAAAATCTCAGAATACATAGCTAATTGCCTTTGAATAATAATCCACCCTGGATCATGTATTCATTCCATTGGCTTCTATTCCTGAGAATTGGATTCTCCGATGCCTCATATGCCTCCTTAAAGTCTGGATCATCCCTATACATTTCCTTAAGGTTATCAAAACCCAAAGTCTTGACTCTGAATTCCTGCACAAGCAAACATTTCCTGCTCAAAGCATCAACAACTTTGTTAGCAGTTCCAGAAATATGCTTAATCACAAAAGTAAAATTTTGCATGTATTCAACCCATTTAGCATGTTTTTGGTTCAACTTCACCTGTCGAGACGCGAATTTCAAAGTGTGATTATCGTTGTAAAAAACAAACTCCTTGGGAACCAAATACTGTCTCCATTTCTTCAGCGCTTGTATGACTACATAGAATTCTTTGTCATATGTGGAGTACTTAATCTTCGCTTCATTCAGTTTTTCACTGAAATATGTGATCGACCTGTCGTCTTGGCTCAAGACCTCTCTAATTGCAAATCCACTCATGTCACACCTAACCTGGAATGTCTTGGTTAAATCTGGAAAAACCATAATTGGTTGCTTAGTGATCTTCTTCTTCAGTAGCTCGAAACTCTTCTCTGCTTCCTTCGTCCAGTGAAAAGATTTATGTCTTTTCTTCACCGTATCCATCATTGGTGTGCTAATTCCACTAAAGTTTTGGATAAATTTCCTGTAGAAGCTATCCAAACCATGGAATATTCAAACTTCAAACATGCTCTTAGGTGATGGCCAATTCTTAATCGCCCCTATCTTTGTGGGATCCATCTTCAACTCATTTCCAGGGATAACAAAACCCAAATAAATGAGTTATGTCCTCAAAAATGATGATTTCTTCATATTGATCAGCAATTTCTCTTGTTGTAATCTCCTCATTACTGCAGCTAAATGCTTTAAGTTTTCTTGATGCAGGAGCATCATCTCACGACAGCCAGCCAGCTAGCAAGCCACGTCGAGCGCACACATTCAAAGCTGAAGAGAGGCGTTGTCCTTATTTTGATTTGAATTGAATGTAATTTAATTTCTTAGGTTGTTGAGCCATAGATTCATGCCTTTGTGCAGGCGTAGAGTAGATAGGCCTTTAATGTTTTGTAAGGCTGAGATCTAGATCTGGATAGCGGACTAGACAACCCATTCAATGTAATTGAATAGGGTAGGTAGATTGGAGGGAAGAGCTCGAAGAGCCCTCTCATGTAAAAATATCTATGGTATCTCTTTGGTAGTTAGTGAAGTTGGGAGAGGATAGAAGAGAATATGCGAGTAGAGAGTAGAAGAAGGAGTCGAGACCTTGTTACAGGCTGTGCTCAGGAACACCTTGTAAATACAGGCGGTTGTCATATTAAATACAAATAGCAATTTTTCCTGCATGATTATGTGTTAAATGAATGTCTATGAGTGTTCTTCATATGATATGAATGTATGTTGTAAATGTATGATGTAGGTTTGCATTTGCAGGAGTATGTCTGATTTCAGGTGAAGGTCTTTGAGGTTTCATGCCATGAGGGCGTGACAGAGTATTGCGGTCTCTGAATACCAGTGCATTGAAGCACTTTTGAATTCTGTGGGTTTAGACAAAGACGTGTTGCGGCACAAGAACTGGAATCAACAACTCAGGGAAGACCTCAAGGTTGTTGAATACCTTGGAGGCAAGGTTGTGGGAGAAAACATGGTCGCAGACAGAACCTCTGAGGAGTTATGTGAAGCTCTACCAGGAGGGCATCGAGCCAGTGCAAGAAGTGAACAGAGGAGAAATCTGTTGTGAGTTCTTAAGGAGTCAGAGTCATGGAGGATTCTTGACACTCTGCCAGGTGGGCATTGAGATAGGGTGCAGACAGACACAGAGAAGAGAAGAGAAATCTTTGAGTTCTGGAATTTAGAGGAAGAATCCACTGAAGGATCTTCACAAGGTTGATGAACACCGTGCAGACTCGGCAAGAGGTTGCTTGAGCAGAGGGATAGCTAGGAGGGCATCCAATTTCCCCATCTGTGGGAGAAAGAAGAAGGATTTATTTCCTTAGAGAACTGAGTGTTTGAGAAGCTCAGGAGAGATATCACTTTGTGTGCATGAAGACTCTGAAAAGGCGCAGAAGTCAAAGAATCCCTTGGGGATTCAAGGATAAGCTCAGGAGGAGTAGTTCTTTCAGTGAATGGAGCTATAGCTGCAAGGAATGCAAAGGTCAAAGAACTCTTTGGAGAGTTCAGAGTTCTCCAAGCTTAGGAGGAACAACGTTGTGGAGAATGCAGGCGAGGCTTAAAGTCGAGAGCTCGTAGGAGGAACCAGACAAAGGTTGAGGCCTTTGACTTTTGGTAAATCCTCCCAAGGCTGGGAAGAAAGTGTGAAAGCTCAGGAGGGAGCACAACAGCCGTGAGATTGGATGGAGAAAGGGATCTGGACCGTTGAAGATTTCACATCTAGGAAGGAATCTCAGGAGGAGCGCACAAGAAGGATGGATCTGAACCATCAGATCTTGAGTGGAGAACCTAACAGTCATTAGATTTATCAGGAGATGCGAGGGAGTTAAACCCTCACATGGCAGAACTGAAGTGAAAATACTGAAAGGCATCGGCACCTCGGGATATCGACACTCGAGATATCGGAGATCTCGAGGGCATGAGTTTGATTGTTCGACATCAGAAATTCTGAAACGATGAGGTTTGATCTGAACCGTCCGGTTTGGAGAAGGACGCGTGTCATGTGACCATCGACTTTGGAGATCCAGGCACTAGGAAATCACGAAATCACGAAACGCGATATCTCGAAGGCTAAGTAAATAGTGTGGGGCCACAGGGGGTCAATAGGTAGACAGGTGACATGCTTCATCGGGGTTTCGTAGCGAGAAGTCCCGATACAATCGCATTAGGATTCACAATATTGCGAACTCCAAAATGTCGATGGAGTGAAGTCGTTGAATAGTCAACTCACACATGTGTCAGGGTTTTGGCATATCGGGAGTCGGGAGTCGGTAAAACGATTTGTTTGATATTGCAAGTAGAAAAATCGCGATAGGACAAACCCCGATAGGAAAAGGTCAGTGTTGACTGTTGTTGGGTCTCAGGGGTTCGATAGGCCTACGCTCGACTATTGAATTCGCGAAGTCGTGAATTCCGATCTCCTAAGTTCAAAGAGGGGATCCCACGAAGGTTGTTGTGGGTGCATATTTCTCGATAGGGAAATAGAAGAGCCTTAGAGTTCTTTGGGCCAGTAGATAAGAGAAGATCCTGTGAGTGGGCGTGCTTGCGAATGCGACTGTCGTCAAGTTTGGTATCAGAGCCTAATTCTTGTCTATGTATTTTAGGCGAGGGAGGCATAAGAGGTAAAGAGAACTCTGATAAACATGCAAGTGATATCAGAGCTTGATTCAATCTGTATATTTCAAGTGAAGCGAGAAGGTAAAGGAAGACAGAGCGTTGGAGACTCTGTGGTGATTGTTCGAGGGTAGGCAGCAATTCGGGAGACAGTCAAGAGTGACTTTAGGATGAAGCTGAAAACACTCGGTGTGCAGAGTGATAGCAATAGGTTTGATAGGAGGGAAGACAGAGACAACAACATGGCTACTGAAGGCCATAGGTATGCTGAGAGGAAAAACCAAGAGCTGATGATTACAGTCGAAAGGCGGAAAGAACTTGCTGATATTAGGGCAAGAATGGAGGAGCTTGAACTGCAGACGCAGCAGAAAGCCAAGCTGAGATGGGTATATGAATGGCCCATGAGGAAGGCAAAATAAAAATGGCCTGTCAAACAGATGAGGGTCATAAAACAATGTAGGCTGATAAGAGGATGGTTGAGATATGCGGAAAAACTCAATGGAACAGAAGAAGAAATGGTTCAGATATGTGAACTAGAAACTGGGAGAAATCTCAATGAAATGAGATCAGTCGAAGATCTCAAGCACTGCCAGGAGGGCAGAGAAGAAATTCCAAATTGCCAGGTGGGAAAGGAGTTGATATCACTGCGGGATCTCAGAGACTGTCAGGAAGACAGCCAGGGAATTTCACATTGCTAGCTGGGCAATGAAATGAGGTCGCTGCGGGATCTCGAAGACTGCCAGGAGGGTAATGGAAGCATCACAGATTGCCAAGTGGGAAGAGATGAGCATTCGAGACTATATGAAGGTCTCATGGACTTGGAGTTGAGTTCAATTCAGCAAGGGGTGTTGATTAATATGGGATCATTCGATCTCATAATCTGCTAGGAGGGCAGTAAACAGATCCCATATTTCCAGGTGGGCAGGGATGAGAAGATGAGTTGGAATCAGCCAGAAGAGCTGATAGAGCAGGTGAGCTCAGGGATGGATTTATATCAGCATATGTAGCTAACAGAAGAGGAGGATTTGAGGGACCTTCTAATGATTGGGGGAATACAGATATTCCTACCATTTTCCCAAGAGGAGGCAGAAGTTCGGGTTGCATATGCAGCAATAGCAGAAGAATAGTCAGCTCAGACTGTCAAAGAAGAATTGGAGCAGATATCTAAAGATGCCCAAGAAGGAAAAGAGAATGAGCATTCTGAGGAATGGCTCAATGATTTCGGCCAAGGAGCTAAAAAGAAAGAAGTTGTAGCACTGAAGCTAGCAACAAAGGAAGCCAAAGAGCAAGCAGGCAGATTAATCACTCCATGGGAGATGGAACTGAAAATGTTGGAGGATTGGTTGAACAATCCAGAACCAGCAAGAGAACTGGCAGAAGTTGCACTGTCAGAGAAGGTGACTGAACAACAGGTCATCCAAAGGAAGACTGCATAGATGAACTTTGCAGCAGGGTGGTAGGTTGAGGCCATGAAAGAGGAAGAGGATGGCATGGGAGATCAAGATGATCTACCCATCTGCAAAAAAAAATTGCAGCTGAGGAGATTGCCTAAGAAGAGCCAGCCACTAGAGAAGCTGGATGAAGTGATCGAGGAGATCTGAGAACTGATGATAAGGTCAACAAGGACTGCCAGTGAGGAGTAGCTGAGCAGAAAGGAAGAAGCATCAGCCGCAACAGTGCAGAAGAAGCAGCAGCAACAACAACATGGAGCAGACGAACATCTCCAGAGGATGATTTGGGATCCGGGGGGATTTCAACAGCTGAGATGGGAAGCTCATGAGTAGGAGCTCATGAATTTTGTAGTTAAGGAGTATGATGCAGGAGCATCATCTCACGTTAGCCAGCCAGATAGCAAGCCACGTCGAGCGCAGGCATTCAAAGATGAAGAGAGGCGTTATCCTCATTTTGATTTGAATTGAATGTAATTTAATTGCTTAGGTTGTTGAGCCATAGAGCCATGCCTTTGTGCAGGCGTAGAGTATATAGGCCTTTAATGTTTTGTAAGGCTGAGACCTAGATCTGGATAGCGGACTAGACAGCCCATTCAATGTAATTGAATAGGGTAGGTATATTGGAGGGAAGAGCTCAAAGAGATCTCTCATGTAAAAAGATCTATGGTATCTCTTTGGTAGTTAGTGAAGTCGGGAGAGGATAGAAGAGAATCTGCGAGCAAAGAGCAGAAGAAGGAGCCAAGACCTTGTTACAGGCCATGCTCAGGAACACCTTGTAAATACAGGTGGTTGTCATATTTAATACAAATAACAGTTTTTCCTGCATGATTATGTGTTAAATGAATGTCTGTGGGTGTCCTTCATATGATATGAATGTATGTTGTAGGTTTGCATTTGTAGGAGTATGTCTGATTTCAAGTGAAGGTCTTTGATGTTTCATGCCATGAGGGCATGACAGAGTACTGCAGTCTCTGAATACCAGTGCACTGAAGCACTTCTGAATTATGCGGGTTCAGACAAAGACGTGTTACGGCACAAGAACTAGAATCAACAACTCAGGGAAGACCTCAAGGATGTTGAATACCTTGTAGGCAAGGCTGTGGGAGAAAGAACGATCGCAGACAGAGCCTATGAGGAGTTCTGTGAAGCTCTTCCAAGAGGGCATCGAGCCAGTGCAAGGAGTGCACAGAGGGGAACTCTGTTGTGATTTCTTAAGGAATCAGAGTCACAGAGGATTCTTGACACTCTGCCAGGTGGGCATTGAGACAGGTTGCAGACAGACACAGAGAAGAGAAGAGAACTCTTTGAGTTCTGAAATTTAGAGGAAGAATCCACTAAAGGATCTTCACAGGGTTGTTGAACACCCTGCAGACTCAGCAAGAGGTTGCTTGAGCAGAGGGATAGCCAGGAGGGCATCCAATTTCCACATCTGTGGGAGAAAGAAGAAGGATTTATTTCCTTAGAGAACTGAGTGTTTGAGAAGCTCAGGAGAGATAGCACTTTGTGTGCATGAAGACTTTGCAGAGGCGCAGAAGTCAAAGAATCCCTTGGGGATTCAAGAATAAGCTCAGGAGTAGTAGTTCTTTCAGCGCACGGAGCTATAGCTACAATGAATGCAGAGGTCGAAGAACTCTTTGGAGAGTTCATAGTTCTCCAAGCTCAGGAGGAACAACGTTGTGGAGAACGCAGGCGAGGCTTAAAGTTGAGAGTTCATAGGAGGAACCAGAAAAAGGTCGAGGCCTTTGAGTTTTGGTAAATCCTCCCAAGGCTGGAAAGAAAGTGTGCAAGCTCAGGAGGGAGCACAATAGCCGTGAGATCGGCTGGAGAAAGGGATCTAGACCATTGAAGATTTCACATCCAGGAAGGAAGCTCAGGAGGAGCGCACAAGAAGGACAGATCTGAACCATCAGATCTTGAGTGGAGAACCCGACAATCATTAGATCTGTTAGGAGCTGCGAGGGAGTTAAACCCTCATGCGGCAGAACTGAAGCAAAAATCCCGAAAGGCATCGACACCTCGGGATATCAGTACTCGGGATATTGGAAATCTCGAGGGCGTGAGTTTGATCGTTCGACATCAGAAATTCCGAAACGGCGAGGTTTGATCTAAACCGTCCGGTTTGGGGAAGGACGTGTGTCACGTGATCATCCACTTTGGAGATCCGGGCACTTGGAAATCGCGAAATCATGAAACGCGATATCCGGACAGCTAAGTAAATAGTGTGGGGCCAGAGGGGGTCAGCAGGTAGACAAGTGGCACGCTTCATCGAGGTTTCGTAGCGAGAAGTCCCGATAGAATCGCATTAGGATTCACGATATTGAGAACTCTGAAATGTTGATGGAGTGAAGTCGTTGAATAGTCAACTCGCACGTGTGTTGGGGTTTCGGCATATCGAGAGTTTGGAGTTGGTAAAACGAGTTGCTTGATATTGCAAGTGGAAAAATCACGATAGGAAAAACCCCGATAGGAAAAGGTCAGCGTTGACTGTTGTCGGGTCTCGGGGGTTCGAGAGGCCTACACTCGACTATTGAATTTACGAAGTCACGAATTCCGATCTCCTAAGTTCAAAGAGGGGATCCCATGAAGGTTGTTGTGGGTGTATATTTCTCGATAGGGAAATAGAAGAGCCTTAGAGTTCTTTGGGCCAGTAGAGAAGAGAAGATCCTGTGAGCGAGCGTGCTTGTGAACGCGACTGTCGTCAGTTTTGTTTCTATCCTGCTGAAAATTAATATATCATCAAGATATACAATGACAAATTTCCCAATGAAATCCTTCAGGACTTCATTCATCAACCTCATGAAAGTACTAGGCGCATTTGTTAAGCCAAATGACATGACAAGCCATTCATATAACCCTTCATTTGTCTTGAATGTTGTCTTCTATTCATCACCTTCTCTCATTCTAATATGATGATATCCACTTTTCAAATCAATATTTGAAAAAAACTTTGCTCCACTCAAGCAATCCATCAAGTTGTCCATCCTTGTCAATGGAAATCTATATCTGATGGTAATCTTATTCATCTCCCTTGAGTCTATACACATTCTCCAGCCTCCATCTTTCTTTGGGCTGAGCATTGTCGGAATAGTGCATGGACTCAAGATTTCTCGAATCAATCCTTTGTCCATTAAGTCCTGGACCTGTCTCTTAACTTCTTCATTTTCCTATGGCGTCAACCTGTACGTTGCTTTGTTTGGTAAACTAGCCCCAGGTATAAGATCAATATGATGACTTATACTCCTGATAGGTGGCAACGAATAATGTAGTTCATCCACTACTATATCAACAAATTCTTCCAGCAACTCCTGAATTTATTCTGGTAGATCATCTATTCTCGTACTGGTCAAAACAATTTTGGGCTTCTTGACCGCAATAAATTGTGTGTATTCCTTCTTCTTAACCTCATCAAGAAGTTCCTTCCCACTCATGAGAAGTACAGTGTTTCTCATTTCTATTTTCACCTCTTTATCCTTAATCGACAACAACATGTGAGTCCTACCATTTTTCTCCAGGGTGTATGTGTTCTTTCTCCCATCATGAACCACGTTTTTGTCATATTTCCATGCTCTACCTAGGAATAGATGACAAACATCCATGGGAATGACATCACATAATATTTCATCTTTATATCCTCCTATTTTAAATTCGACTAAACATTGTTTAGTGACATTTACCTAATGTCCTTTTTGTAGCCACGAAACTCTGTATGGGCTTGGATGTACAATAGTCTCCAGCTCCAGCTTTTTTACCATCTATGTAGATATGAGATTGCCTGTGCTACCGCTGTCCACTGTGACTTTGCATACTCTATCCTTAGTTTTGCAAGCAATCCTAAACAGACTATTTCTTTGGGTTGGGTTCTCTGGGTTCAAGAGAACTTTCCTCATCATTAAGGATCTTCCACCCTCAATGTCCTCTACCTCAACATTCCATCCTTGAGCTTCGGAAATGTGACTTTCACCACCATATTTCTTCCTATCTGGACACTCACAGGATTTATGTCCAATTTTTCCACAGACAAATCATTTCACTTCACCTCCTCTACGTCTTCCTCTTCCTCTGGCTCGAGGAAAAGTATTTCTATCAGCATACTTCCCTCTTTGTGATCTTCCTTCCTTCTCATGTTGAGTTTGAGGTTTCTTCTTCTCTTCCTTAGGTTTCTGAGTTCTATCTTGGGAAATTGTCTGGCCTCTGCTTTGATTTCTACCTTGACCTCTTTGACCTTGCTTCTAACTCAACCTCTCTTCATCTTTCAGAGCCATCTGATAAGAATCTTCCACATTTCGAATGGTCACCATGCTCATCTCATATTGAATGTCATATCGCATACCATTCATGTACCTAGCAACTTTTTCATCATCGCTTTCCCAATGAACTGATCTGATGTTTATCCTGTATAATTCTTCAGTGTATTCTTTCACTGACGTCAACTTCTGTCTCAAATTCTGCATCCTCCAAAACAGAGTGATTTGATAATCCCTAGGTATAAATTTGTCTTTCATCTTTGCAACCATTCTATCCCAACTTTTGATTTTTTGCTTGCCCTTGCAGCGTCTGTCAGCCTGCAGTTCATCCCACCATAGTGTTGCATGCCCTTTAAGTCTAGTAACGACATGTTTGACTTTCTTGTCTTCCTCGACATCCTCATAGTCGAAGTATTTGTCTAGAGCTCTAATCCAGTCTAGAAGCTCTTCAACATCCAAGTTGCCTTCGTACACTGGAATGTCCATTTTTTCTCTAGCACCTATCCTTGCAACAACCCTGAATAGGCGTTCTTCTATAGCATCTTCGACGGCAACTTCTTCTCCTTTGTTTCCAGCTTCATTTTCACTTTCATCTTCGCTGATATCCCCAGCGTTGACTGTGCGCCTTTGTGGTGTCTCCATAGCATCAAGCCTGGCACGTAACTCACACATTTCTCTTTCCACTGTTGGATCAAGTATTTGCCTGTCTCTTCTTCTCGACGACATGGCTGTAAAATTTTCTCCCTTCTCTCTACTACAGAAAGCAAAGAATTTGTTCTAGGCTCTGATACCACAACCAACACAGACCCCCGAACCTCTGGTCGTGATCCACACAGGATCATTCTAAATTATCCTCTAGCCAAATCGGCTCCCTCGGATCCCTATTGGAACCTCATGAATCCAATCCACAGGTCATTCATGAAAACCTGCCCTACACAACTTAACACCAGGCACGAGCCTTACATCTCCATGCGACCACAACCAGGACTTAGCACAAGCACCTTTCGCAACTCGCGATTTCATGAGTCGATAACCCTCGACTTCTCTTTCTCCAAACCTCCGATACCCGATATGCGATACAGGTATGGTTCCCTCCTCACTGGCGCCTGCTACATATAACCATAGGCTAGGCTAAACACTAGCACTACTCGCAACTCTCGAGTTCGAGTGTTGAGCCCTCATGCTCCTCCTTTGTGAATCCCCGAAACGTGATAAGTCAACAATGGGTTGACTCCTTCCCGGGCGACGTGTGTCCACCACCTGTCACCCACTTCCACCTTTCTTTGGGTGCTTGTTGCTATGCCACCTGTCAACCATGCGGCCCCCACCTAATGGACATGCTACATGTTCATACGAGCCCTCGGTGCTCGACACTTCATAACTTCGCAGTCAAAAGAAATTATTTCGACCCCCGATACGTGATACCCCATGAAGGTTCTGATCCAACAATTCTCCCATGGCTTGGATCCAACAGTCTAGATCTCCTTCCCTGCTCCTCGCAACTCGGGACTTCAAAAAACCAAGAATTTGGTCTTCCCTCCAAAATCACGAACCTCGAATTTGTGAAATGATCCAACGGCATGGGTTGAAATGAGATCAACAACTCATATTGAACCACGATCAATGGTTCACGTTGATTCTTGATATTAGGGTTGTGATTTAGTCCAACTCCTAACTATGTTATAGATCTACTAGATCCTACGGTCCTCGTGATTTCTCGAGCTCTTCACGGAGAATTCTGACCGCTCGATTCACTCCTCAACGGCTTCTGCCCAATGACTGAGTGTTCTCCCTCCTGAACTTAATTTCTATGCGACGGTTTCAATCTTCATATCCCTTTGAACACTTCAAAGGTATTATCCCTCCTCAAATTTCACTTGCAAACTCAAGCCTCCAAAAAGAGACCTTCTCGCACTCCTTGCGGAAAACTTTCAAATAACCTCCAATTATTTGAGTCTTCGACCCTGTGCACTCTCTGCAACAGTAGTCCTTCAACTTTCCCCTTGGTTGATAAGTTCTAAGACTTCTACCAGCTTGTGCACACCTTGCATGGATCTGTGCTTCTCCTGCACTTCTGCTGGTATGAGAACAATGATATCTCTCCTAAGTTTTCTAAGATAAAACTTAGACCCTCGTCAACGTGCACCTTGCGAACATTCACTACACTCCTTGCAGGAATCCTCAGAGAGAGAAACAATTGAAACTCATTCTACTTCTCTTTCTGAATTCATACATTCAACATGAAATCATACATACGACACAACATTGAGACAAATGCATAACATAGAAACAAAACAACTATAAACATACCATTTAACAAATGTAAACAGTAAGCATCGTAACACCATGAAAATTGAGTCAAAGTTTCATATATTAACTCAAGTTCTCCTGTACATGGGTTCTTCTCTACAGCTCTCTACTACAGCTCTACAACTTATGAATTCTAAATGATAATAATGTTCCTTTACAATGATACAAGGGTGAGGCTGTCTATATCCGTTTTCCCTCCTACGATTCTAAACTGTCTAATCTGACATTCATATCTACCTACTTTACATTAACAGACTTAAATGCCTATTACATCTGACATATGAGAGTAATTTCTCCAGATCTATTCATATGTCCAATACATAAATGTAAGTACACTTCTCCTAGCTATTACATTAATGCTTTAGATTTCAAAATTCAAAACGTTTTCATAAAAACGTGCCCGTTTTTTCATCTGTGCATCCAGTCCTGCATCATTGTGCCAGAGCCAAATTTCATTTTCTTTTCCTAAGAAACATATTTCCCTTCCAATTTCATTCAGAATGTATATGTTGTTTGGAGCTCTTCTAGTTGTAGCCACCAATTTCCCTAATCCTTCTTTCCTTATCTCACATTTTTCTAAGTCAAACAAAATTTTGTGTCCTTGATCACACATTTGACTTACACTTAGAATATTCTTCTTCATATCTTTGACCAATAGACCATTTTCTTCCTTGGAATATTTGATTCCAAGCTTCATTGTGCCTCTACCTACAATTATGGTTGAGTTATTATTTCCAAATGAAACTAATCCATATCGTTCCTTCTTCAGAGTCAGAAACATGTTCTTGTCACTTTTCATATGCTTTGAACATCCTTTGTCAACATACCACCCACTTTTATTATGTTGTGCATGTAAAGAAAGTGAGCATTCTTCAGTGTTGAATCAATCATGCTTCCTTCTCCATATCCTTTGTGGTTCCTATTTGATATTCTTCTTTGGTTCCCTTGGAGGAACAATCGGTCTACAATATTTGGCCATTTGTCCAAAATTATTTCACTTGTGGCACTCTACTTCATTACTTAGTGAACCAAAACTTTTGTAATTTATGTTTCGTGCTTCATTTGAATTTCTAGGGTAAATGTTGTTTGAATATCATTCATAATTTCTTCTGTTCTTGGCATAAGCTCTACAATTTGCATCTTTGTGTCCAAAATTGTTACAAGGATAACATAAAACAAGAAAAATAGTTTGATACTTGGTTGTAGGGGATCTTCTGAATGGTGTTGCTCTTCTGAAGTCCTCTTCCTCTTGAGATGTTGTTGATTGTTGATTATGTGTTTTGAATCTTATAGGTGGTCCAATTCCTCTGTGATTTTCTTCTCAAGTCTTCTTGTATTCCTCTTTGTTGTTAGTTCCTTTGACTATTTCTGCATAATTGCTTTGTTCTGCTTCATCTTCTGTCATCTTGGAGCTTGAACCTTTATCAGTACGCATCTGGTTGTATCCTAGCCTGGACCTATCATAGTATGGCCTTTGACTACTGATAATCTCATCCAATATCTTGGTGTTATTCTACTACATATATTTCTTCTAAAGATCTTTTCTTAAGGTAACTATTTTTTCTTCGAAGATTTCAATCATCTTCTCCTTATCTTCTAATTGATTTTTGAGTGTTTCTTTAATCCTTTTGTCTTCTTCTACCTAGATTTTTAACTTTGTGATTATTTTCTTGATTTCTTCTGAGTTGGAATTTTGATATCCTTCTTTATTCTTTGATTCTTCCTTGAGTGACTTGATATTATTTCCTTCTTTCCCCAGTTCTTCTAAGGCACTGATTGATTCTTCTCTGATATCGACTTAACCTTTTTCTTCAGAATCCTCTTCATCATCATGTACTACCATGAATAATACTCTTTATGAATCACTGTCACTATCATCATCCTCGTCTGATGAGGATCTTTCTTCCTTTGAGCATATGTTTTTCTTGAAGAATTTGTTTTTGTTCCTTCTCTTGTCTCCTTTTTTATTTTTATTTTTCTTCTTAGAATATTCTTCTTTGTCGCTACCTTTATTATCAGAATAAGTACATTTAGAAGAAAAATGACCAATACCATAACAATTAAAAAATTTCAATGTAAGAATACCTTTTTATTTGTCAGATCCTCTTTTTAACTTCCTTACGAAGTTTGCCACTTCTTTATCTTCCTCTAAATCATCGCTCCAACTATAATATGGTTTTGAATTTTTCTTTTTTTTCTTCTTTGTCTTCTTAGATGATTTGAACACTACTTACTTCATGAATGGGTTCTCTTGTTCTATCCTAATTTCATAAGCTATGAATATTTCGTGTAGCTCATCCATGCTCAAATTGTCAAGATCTGTTCTTTCTTCCAGTGCTGATATCTTAGGATCAAATCTCATAGGTAGAGATCTTAGAACCTTTTGAAGGACCATTGATTCATCAACTTCTCCTCCCAGTTCTCTAATAGTATTCACTATTTCTTCAACTCACAGAAAATAGGCTGCAATGTCTTCATCTTCCTTCATCTTTAATTTCTTAAACATAGCTCTAAGGGTTTGAAACTTAGCACCGTTGAATTTGGTATCTCCTTCATAAATCTTTTGAAGTTTATCCCAAATATCATTTGTGGTCTTGCAATGCATAGCTTTGAAAATTAATGAATCATATAGACTGCTAAGAATGATTCCTTTATCCTTTGAATTGTTTTCGTCGAGTTTCTTTCCATCTTTGTTAGTTGGGGGAGTGGTTGGCGCTGCATATCTGTATACTACTGAATGCCAAAAATCAAATCCATGTTCATGTAAAAAGGTTTGCATCCTTTTAATCCAAAAGGCATATTATGACCATCAAACCTTAGTGCTCCAATATTAGCGTATTCCATGATCTCCTTCTAGTGGTTAAACTATTTCTTGAAGGACCCGCTCTGATACCAATCATTGGAATACTGAGAGGGGGGGGGTGAATCATTATGAGCACTTTATTATCACTTTTAACCATGATATATAATCATTAATTTCATCAACAATATATCATCAATAAATCATGAGCAATATAAATCAAAAGATCATAATAGACATCCAGAGAAACACAATACACTAGAATTTATGTGGAAACCTAAATGGGATAAAACCATGGAATTATTTTCATTTATATCAAAAGAATACATTCATTGGAAGCACCAACTTTGCAATTCTCCAACTACAAATTTAAGGATACAAAAAACACATATTTACAAGATCCAACTTGAAGGAAACTACAACTCCCTGAATTCTCTCACTCCAACCAGAAGGAGTCTACAACCCCCCGATTCTCAGGCTCCAACTTGAAGGAATATTTAACTCCTTAAGTTCTCCGACACCAACCGGAAGGAGGCTACAACACCCTTTCCTTGCCCCATCCTGCTGCCCTAAAATATAAGTGTTGACCAAATTGTCACTACCACAATCACCACCATTGCCACTACCACTGCTACATCAATATGTCACTGTCATTGTACCATAAAATTGCAACTGTCACCTTACCATCAACCTGTAACTCTCATTGTACTATCAACCTACAACTGTCACTGTACCATAAACCTGTACCATACCATGCATCAACTGCGTACCAACAAATGTAGTATAACATGCATTAATCATGTACCATAATATATTCCAAATGTAGATACCATAACATCAATGATGAGTAGATAATCATGTACTATGTATCTATACCATATCATCAATGATATAGAAGAATGTGCCTCAAGATAATATAAAAAAGGTGTGCCTATAAAAAAGAGCCATAACATCCATAGGCCAAATACTAAGAATATGTCTCAAGCATATATCACCTCAACCATAACAGCCCTATTCCCAAGAGGCCTCCAAGATATTCATTAAGCATATACCATATCATACATGAAGCAAGCCTTAAATGAACACATAGAAAACATGTCTTTACTCATGAAAATTGTAGCATACCATCTCAGACTGTATCAAAAACCTTTTATACCTTCAAACTTTTCTGCAACTTGAACCTTGTTGTGCTCTTCAAATTTGTCTTGTCCTCATGGGACCAAGACCTACTATCTAGTGGGGCCTCGCATGACGATCCCTAGAAAACCCGCGGGGGTGCTTCACAGGATACTAGTAGTTTTATTCGCGAGGGTAAACCAAACTAGGGTTTCCTCATAAATTTTTGCTCTCCTCTGCAACCCTGAAACTCCTGCACTTCTTAGTCATCGCTACCTCAAATTTCACCATCGCAAACTTGCCAATAGATCACTTACTCACAAGTGGATATTCAATAGAATGAATGAGTGAATATGCTTATGAGAGACTCCTTGAGGAGTATTTATAATTTTTCCAAGTAACATCTCTCCTTAATCTTAGGGGCTTCTATACTTTCTTGTTACAACCACTTTACCCTTTCATTAATTGACTTGTAACTAACTAAGGGTTTCTTAACCATTCTTTGGGGCTTCTAACTTCACAAGGACATAACTCCTCAACTGTGAGGAACCACCTGGGATACCACCTATCACCGAAAATGACATGAAGAGGACTATCCATCCATGAGTGAGTTACCTACATTTACACTATCCTTCATGATCATTTTATGTGATCAACTTCAGGTTCCATAACCACACCTTTGGGGCTTCTTGTAGACTTCTTCAAAGCATCTCCTCGTGAGGGCCATGCTTAGAGGTATGTCATAAGGGGACCATTTGGATACTTTTCCAAATACACCCATCACATATATTGACATCAATGACAACCAACTTTCCAACAACCCTCTCATGGGAAAATTTTGAAAAACTCTTCTCAAATAAATGGATCAAGGATACAAAAATGGAGGAGAAGCATACAATTCAAGTGGAAATAAAGAAATAAAAGGAAAATTTGACCAAATTGAAAAAGGATAATGAAGAGCTAAGAAAATATATTACAAAGAAAAATGATGAGTTTTTCAATATACAATCAATTAATAAATCATTCATTAAGGAGGTTAAGAACCTAAAGAAAGAAAATAGTAGCAAAGCAAAGTGGGAAAATGATGATTCAAGGGAATAATTGAAAAGGAAATATGAAGAGGTATGTATATTATGAAACCATAATAAAAAACTATTGGATGAGGTTAAGAGTTTGAAACAAGAACAAAAGAAATATCAAAATCAAGAAGAAACAAGGATATTGGATGAAGAATCTACCAAAAGACTTGAAGAGGAAATTTTCAAGAAGGTTGAGGAACCCCTAAATACCGATGAGGTGAAGTTAGAAATGAAATCTAGAATTGAAGAAGGATGTCATAATTTGATAAATGGGGTGACATTGAAATTCCAAAAGGAGAAAGAAGACAAGATTCAAGAAGGTCACCAGGACATACTTGAAGAAGTTGAACTTCATCTAGAGGATGTACATGCCAAATATGATGGTATTATCTCCAAGGATAGAACAATCAAATACCAAGAAATTAGGATAGAGGAATCCATTTTCTTTGAAAATAATATAGTTGAAATGCATGTGCAGAGTGAAGGAAAATTGTCAAATGTGAAACCATATCGACAACACCATTACCAGGAAATATTTCAAGGAAGATAAGAAGGTTGATATCAATATTATAAAGGAAGAAGATGGAACACTTTTCAATATTCGTGGAACAAGGAATCAAAAAACCATTATTCAAGAAGATATTATCATAGACCAACATCTACCACAAATTGGATAAGCTTCAACAACAATACATGGAATCAAGGGAAAGAAAATTATGCAACAACTAGTCACCAAGGATTATGACCGAAAATAATTGATTTTGGATGGATGGGTCATCATCACTGGAAAGAAGAAACCAATTACATAAGAAAATCATATTACTTGGTTTCATTACATGTGAAGCCTTTAATTTCAAAGCTTTGAGGCCAAATAATTTTGAAGGAGGGTACTATGTTATGACCCAAGGGGGGCATATATAGGGTTAAATGTATATGATATGATCCCAAGGGGGAAATATATGGGGATAAATGTACATGTAATGTGTAAATATATATGTAATAGAGTCGAACTAATAGTAAAGGGGCCTCTTGTGTAGGTGTGAATAGGTATATATAGAGATCATGTATTCATTATTGTAGACATGTGAATTGTGATGTGTGAATGTATTTGGTTATGTGGAGGAGGTTCTCCTATTTTTTAAGGAGTTATTGTGTAAATTATCTATCTATTTTTTTAAGGAGTTGTGATTCATGCTCAAATTACTATACATGGTGTTTACTTATGTTATGTTATGATATTTGAAGAATTTGGTTAATTACACATTCTGGATCCAAGACGTTCAA
>JZKD02S2269850.1:0-35559 GCA_000966675.3 Picea glauca | reverse complement strand
CCTATGAATTCTTTCAATACTTCATTCATTAATCTCATAAATGTGCTTGGGGCATTTGTCAACCCAAATGGCATGACCAACCATTCAAACAAACCTTCATTTGTCTTGAATTTTGTCTTCCATTCATCTTCCTCTCTCATACTTATTTGATGATATCCACTCTTTAATTCTATCTTAGAAAAATAGATTCCTCCACTCAAGCAATCCATCAAATAATCCATCTTGGGTAAATGAAATCTATACCTAATGGTGATCTTATTGATGGCTCTAGAATCTGTACACATTTTCCATCCTCCATCCTTCTTTGGACTCAACATAGTTGGAAATGCGCATGGGCTTAGGCTTTCCATGACTAAACCTTTATCCAACAACTCTTGGACTTGATTTTTGATTTCCTCATTCTCTCTGGGTGTCAACCTATAAACTGCTTTGCTTGGTAAACTGGCTCCTAGAATAAGGTCAATATGATGGATTATACTCATAATGGGTGGCAATGAGTGAGGTAATTCATCCACTACATTGTCAACAAATTTTTCTAATAGTTCGTGGATTTCTTCAAGTAAATCCTCCACATAATTATTTGTAAGGATAACTCTTGGTTTCCTCACTATAGAAAACTTCATATCCTGCTCCTTCTTGACTTCATTCAAAAGTTCGTTCCCACTCATGAGAAGTATACTTGAACTAGCTTCCCTCTTTTTCTCTTTGTCCTCTATTGATAACAACATATGTGTCCTACCATTCTTTTATAGGGTATAAGTATTCTTCCTCCCATCATGAGTAACTTTTCTGTCAAAATGCCAGGGTCTTCCCAATACAATATGATAGACATCCATAGGAATTACATCACATAATATTTCATCCCTATAACCTCTTATTTTAAATTCAACTTGGCATTGTTGACTTACCATTACTTGATGTCCTTTTTGCAACCACAATACCTTGTATGGGTTTGGATGTGCAATTGAATTTAGCTCCAATTTCTCCACCATCTTTGTGTAGATTGTTAGTGCTCCCACTATCTATGCTCACCTTGCAAACTTTGTCTTTCATCTTGCAAGCAATTCTGAACAGACTTGTTCGCTGAACTGGTTCCTCTACCTCCTTCTCTGGTTTAAGAAGAACTTTCCTCATCATGAGGTTATTTCCTCCTTCTTCGGCTTCTTCTTCCACATGCTTCTATGCTTCAGAAATGTGTGCTTCTCCTCCTATAGCTTCTTTATTCTTATCTGGGCATTCCAAAGACATGTTCATTGTCTTTCCACATGCATAACATCTAATTTCACCTCTTATGGCTCTTCCTCTTCCTCTAGGAAAAGAGATCCTTTCTCCATGTTGTCCTTCCTTAGAACTTCCACCTTTCTTAGGGTGACTATATTGCTTTCCAGCTTCATGCTTTGGTTTCTAGAACTTCTCTCTGCTGGTTCCCTTACCTCTTCTTGAATTTCTTTTCGGCTTTCAAGGTTGCTTGATAAGAATCCTCAACTTTAATAACATACATCATGATGATCTCCTCTTGTATTTCATATCTCAGTCCATTGATATACCTGGTTGTTTTTTCATCATCATTCTCTTTCTGTCCAGCTCTGACATTCAGTCTGTAAAATTCCTCAGTGTATTCCTTCACTGATAAGATTTTCTGTCTCAGGTTCTGCAATCTCCTGAACAGATTGATTTGATAGTCCTTTGGGATAAATTTTTCTTTTATCTTGGCTACCATCCTATCCCAACTTTTAATTCTCTATTTGCCTTTGCATCTGCGATCAGCTTGCAATTCGTCCCACCATAGTGTTGCATGACCCTTTAGTATTGTCACTGCATGCTTCACCATATTCTCTTCTTCGATATCTTAATAATCAAAGTACTTTTCCATAGCATGTACCCAATCCACCAATTCTTCAACTTCTAAATTTCCTTCATACATTGGTACCTCTATTTTTGTTCTGGATCCTATTATTGAAACAACTTTCAATAAGTAGTCTTCTATAACATCCTCTGCTACATCTTCTTTGACCTTTATCTCTTCACTTTCATATTTACTGATATATCCAGTGTTTGGTGCTCTCCTCTATGTTGTTTCCATGGCGTCTAACCTTACTCTGAGTCGCATAATTTATTCTTCCATTTCTGGATTCGCTCTACATCTTTTGGGTGGCATGATTCCACTGCCTCACCTTTTGATGTCAATAAACATAATAAAATATTGATACTACTGATGATATCAATTTATTTCCTTTCTCCTTTGTCTTCTGCTTGCAAACAAATTCAATGGATCTGATACCACTTGATGCAACCCCACCTACTTTGCTTTAGGCTACGTGACCTCTCGGTCAAGGATCTTTGATTCTGTGAGCCAAATAATCTCTCTGAAACCTTGATGGTCTCACTTTTTAATTAGACACATGCTCTTTCAGCCTTTTGGTGCAGGTCCTATGGCACCCACAACCTCTCCCTTCGTGCTGCTAAACTATCATGTTTTAGGCACTATCCCCTTTTCCATTAGCCCCTTCCTAGATGTGACCTTAGGCTATGACCTCACGCAAACACATGATTCTGGGATGCCCAAAAGTGGTTTTAGACCACACCCCTTTTGTCCCTGCAATTCACTACCAATCGCCACATGTCCTTTTGGTGATACCGTGGTTTCAATTGCGGCCCACACTCAAATTTTTAAAGCTCAAGCACTTTTTGTACCGACAATTGAGCGTGACCATTGATATTGCGATCTTGGGTGGAGCGTCTTGATCAACGGCTCAGATATGCCTCCTTTCCTTCCTTCTCTTTGGAGCACACGTTATCACATCTTCACGATTTATTGACGCATGCCCCTTTCAAATTGACGGTCGTGATTTTCTTCGTAATTCGGGTTTAAGAGTTTTCAACTCTCAAACCTTACTTTCTTCGCAATGATTTTATCCGGAGTTCGTGATCTATCGACGCGCGTCTCCCATAGATTGAAGGCTTTACTTCACTTCGGGTCTTTGGGATTAAGGAGTTTCAAACTTTTGCACTCACTTCATCCCAAAGTACTTCTATCTGAAGTACACGATTTGTTGACTTGTGTCTTCTTGGATCTGATGACCACTATCCCCTTCGGCTCTTCGGACTTCAGAAATATCAATTCTCAACTTCTCCATGCTCACTTTTTCCTGGAGAGTTTTACCCAGAGTACACAATCGGTTGACATGTGTCCTCCTATAGATCAATGGTTCCCAACTACTTTGAATATTCGGGCTTTGGGAGTTTCAACACCCCACCTTTTCTTCCTCCTGAAGCTCATGATCCATCTCCATGCGTCCCTCTAGATCTGACGGTCCATATTCACTTCAGACTTTGGGTTTTGGTAGTTTCAACTCTCAATTAAAATCTTCGAAGCAATTTTTTGTGAAGCCTCAGATCTGTTGATGCATACCCCCCCTGACGATCAACAGTCAGGATTTACTTCGGTGCTTTCACCTCCTCCTTGTCCACAAACTTCTAAAGTTATGGATATTGCGCCACCTGTCCCTCTTCAAAATGGCCAGTCCCTAATCACTCTGGGAATTCGACACTTCGGCAGTCTGTTCTCCTGTGTGCACCAAGAGAATTAAAGCTCACACACTTTGCTCAGATCAAACGATCTGGAACGATCCTGCTCCCTCCTGGATGGATCTTGACCGATAACTCGTGAAACCTTCAGAGCCTCACTCCCTTCGAATATTTCTTCACACTATCTCTTATGAGCTTGATCCCCTTGAGGATTTCGATCTCCCACACACTCATTGCGTTCTTGGGATATCGAAAAACTCATATCAAAGGATTTCTTTGAAAGAAATTCTTCCTGCACTCCTTGCAATTCTCTATTCTGGTTCTTCGATACTTAGTCGCTCCTTGATTTTGTGCACTCCTTTCACTTGTTATAAGTTCTCGTCGTTCCTTGTGAACTCCTCTGAGTCAATTAAAGACTCTGTCGACGCACCTCCTTGCATACAAGATGCACTCCTTACATATGATTTCTCAGAAGAGAGACGATTGAAACTTATCTAGTTCGTCACAAATTCATATGATCAACCATAGACAATCATACATAAAAAAAAATGAATTAAAACACATACATAATATATCATTCACTCAATAACACATCATAATGAACAATGTCCAAGAAATTGGGACAATTATGTCTGTTCTATTCATTCATGAAATAAAATTACATAGTATTGCAGTTCTTCACCACGTCTTTCTTCTCTTCCTATTTGCTACTCTAAAACTCTCTTTGCTCTACTCTTGTGTCTCATACAATACAACAAAAAAACAAAACTATCTAAGGAGTGGCTCATCGAGCTCTTCTCTGTGCTATTAGAAACCTATCCTATCAGTCTCTAGTGGTTACCTACTTTGTCCTATTACAATAACTATCAGTTATTGCTCGATAAGGGATCCCACTCCCTATTTGCAACTCCTTACAGTCATACACGACTTTACAAACAAGATATATTTAAAAATGTCGTTTCCAAAATATCTCAAAAACTCGTTATGTTTCTGAGTTAAATGTTGATTTGAAATTTTGTCATGCTGAGATGTCATATCTTTGCCTCCACGCTTGCTTCTTTGACTTTAAAGAGAATGCTCCTGCATCAAATTTCATAGTCAATCTTGATCATTCATCATTCAGTCACATATTTCATGGTAGAGATTATGTTAGGTTTTTTTTCCCTAAAAGGAAACTCTCTTTCTTTTTATAAGGCATTTGTATTGCATAAGTGTATTAGATTGCATGTATTCTGATAGAGGAGACTCTGAGAGAAAGAAGAGGAAGTTACAATGAGTGTGTTGTAGGTTGTATCCCTTTATTTTGCTGGACAATAAAAAGGAAGGACCTGGCAATTTATCGGTTGGACATAGCCCACATTGGGTGAACCATGTATATCTGTGTCTCTATTGTATTTTGTATCTTCTGTGTTTGATTTCTTCATCTGTTTTATTTTATTGCTCCATGATCCTATTTTTCTAACAAGCCATTCCAAATGGACTGGGTTCTACGTTAAGGACCTTGGACCAAGTTGTTTCCTCTTAGTTGACGAGTGGTCACTTTCTTCCATCAACAAATGGTGCTAGAAGGAGGGTCGATTGACAATATGGCCTCGTGGAGTTTTATTTTTGAATGTATTTAATAACTCGGGGCTCCTCTCCCAATGTATTTTTTCGAGCATGCCTTTAGTTTGTTCCATCCTACTCGAAGCATTCCCCAAAAGACAATCAAATCCTTGTCAAAACTAAGATTTGATGGTGAGAGTACAATTTCTTCTTTTGAACATCTTTTTTAGTTTATTCTTAATTGTAAATCTCTTGGAATATCTAATGACAATTAATTTTGCAGGTTATTTACTCTTACTTTGCGGAGAAGAATTGAAAATTGGTTCAAAGTGTTACCAGGAAAGTCTAGTCATTCATGGAACCAATTCATGTAAGTATTTCTCTTTGCTCATCAGAATTATGATTATGACATGTTTTTTCTCAGAAATCAATAATATTTTAATGCATGAAAATGAGTCCATTGAAGAGTTCTCTTCTAGATTTATGTTTCTTTGTTGTAGATTTCATCCTAAATATTTACCATCTGAGAAAGATATACTAGAATGGTTTTCCTTCCTTGTTCTTTCAAATTATAAATATAATGAAACAAACAATGGAGAATATAACATATGTTTTTCTTAGGATGTGCAAGACAGACCCAATGGTCAATCATGGTTCCATTCTTAGTTTTTTTAAGCTAAGTAATGAAGTTGTTATTGTTTCATAACCGCACATGTTAGGTCCTAATATTCAATCATAACATGTTCCTAAAACTCCTTTTGATGATGGTTGTGAGGACGGAAATTCATTAGAATTAAATCTAATAGAAGAACAAGATTCAAATAATATACATGTCAATAATGATTCTTCATTATAGGATAATCTAGAATTAGTTCCCACATGTTCAAACGAAGATTTACTTATTGACCAAAGTGCATCTAATAATTTCTTAGAAGATTTTTCCTTCCATGATGATAAAGATTTTATATACTCTCGAAATCATTATTTTATGTATTGTGATTTGTTTTTTGATCTCAATGCACATAATAATGATTCAATTAATCTTCAGGACTAAAGTCCTAATTCAACTAGTTCATATTTTAGTAAGCAATTTATTGAGGTTTCTTTCAAATTAGTATAGGATGTTAAACATGAAATTGATATACATGATTAATCTCTTGTATATCCATTTGTCGATGTTAATGAATTTTATATTTTCCATGATTTGCAAGATGATAATTATTTTGATATTGATGAAATGCAAATTAAGACACATTACATAGAACACCCTAAGCACAAGTCTGAAATTTCAATTTTATGTTCCTATGATGATTATGTTAAACCTCAGAATTCATTTCAAGTATTCAACAATGTTCATTCCAATATTCCATTGGATACTTGTTATGATCAAATCTTGGTGAAACCCTCTTCTTCATCTCTCGATAATGTTCTTCTTGTAAATAATTCCTCTCCTTTTCCAAATAGTTTTCAATATCCTTCATGTGAAGAAATCCATAAACATTTGGAGAATTGTCAAGAGAATGGGGTACTTCGGTCTTGGCCGATGGTTATGTAAGGTCCCCATAATCTTGATAATTTCTCTAAACTATTTTACATTCTTCCATGTTTTTCTTTTGATTTCCTTTATGGTACATATCATGAAAAAATAGAGTTTTGGTTAGAAGATTCATTTAATAGGAATTTTCATGTAAATAAGAGTTTTATTCTCTTGTATATTCTTAATACAGATGTGCATATCTTTAGTTTCTCAGGTTGTTTGATATTGTGAGTGCTTATGTTTCTTATTTATGATGTACATATTCATGAAGGTCTTAAGCAATTGGAGTGGTTACACTAGAAATTCCATTTCACTTAGTTCCTGTAGAATAGTGTAGAGTAGATTAGATTTTGTTTGTTCATTTCATTTTTTCTTTGTCAAGTTGAATAAGCACAACAAGGCATCGCTTTCAAGGGAAAATCAACATTCAGGGAAGTCTTTTCTTGCTTTATTTTTCATTACTTGTTTCCTTTCTTATCATGTTTAAGCGTTTCCCTTGAAGTCATATATTTAAATTTTTATTAATTTTAGTTTTATTGAGGAACGTTTAAATATGATTATTTTTTTTCAAAACTAGCAAGAAAGGATAATCTATGTGGATTAATTAAAATGATCTCAACTTTTGATTATATTAAATCTAACATTACGTTTAAAAGGTCATATCCTAAAATAATTTATCAATAATTTTGACTTAAATATGCAATGTTTATATTGTCATTTCTCTACAATTTTAAAATCAAAATGTTATAAAGGAGACATGCGATAAAACAATTGAAAAATTGATGATACAATTGATCTCTTTTTAATGAGTGACTTGTTTTGAAAATGATGAATCATGATTGCGCACTCTAATAAACTTATTTATTTATTTTTCTTCATGTACATAATATTTAATAAAGGAGACCTTTTTAACTTGATATTTTATCTGATAAATGAAAATATTGATAACGATTCTTCATCTGAAGGAAATAAATACATTTAAAGGCTTTTGCTACAAATAATTCAATTAATCAAGTTAATTTACCAATTTTTGTTTTATGAATTGATATACTTATCCCTTGTACGATACAAATTACTTCTATATTACAACAAAAAAGAACCGCATAAGATATTAATCATATTGATAAGGCCTCTTTTGGTTTAATTTTATTCTTTCCTTTAGAATATATTACTTTTGTTTTCATTTTGTTTCCAATTTTGTTTGATTAGAGTTCGATTTCTTATCTTATTTCAGATTCTTTTTATTTTGAATATTTGTGGTGTGACAATCATTTGCTTTGGGGTTTAAAAGATGAAATTTTGATTCTATTATGCCAATCAAATTTTAAGATTAATGGATAAGAAGTTGTTAATCCCAAGATACATGGTACTCTGGGTTAAGTAAGTCATCTACGCCCTTCATCATTATGAACTTTTTTTTTGAATATATCCTTTACAAGATAATTTTCAAGAAGAGAATCACCCTTCCCGTGGTGGCACACTTTGCAAATTTTTCCTTCATATTAAAACCTAGCTGCATTGATTACTTTTTCCTTTTGACTATTACAAATTAGTACGCAATGCTACATTTATATAGTTTCTACAATTTTGGTTTATTTGGTTCCCTCTTTAGGAGAAAATGAGTGAGACTTATATTGTTATTATCTCAAACCTATTGAAACCATTGCACACTCTTAGGGAGTAAAGTTTGCTTCTCCATCCATTAAGTAATCTCTAATGAAATTAACATTAATCATAGTGAACTCCTTTTTCATATGAAAAATGACATTTAAGGGGTTAGTTGGAGGATATGAGGTCTTATTGTGAGATGACCTATCATGATCATGTGTATTTACGGTATGAAATTATCATCATCTGGTCACCAAGCTAGGGTAATGGCTCTTAGTTGCAAGATTGGGGGAAAGGAGGTCTCATCATGAGCTGGCCTTTTCATTTTTTTAGATATTTGTGAATGACATTGTCACTATTTGATAACCAAGTCAGGACAATGGCTTCGAACTCAGAACAATGGCTTCCAACTCATTCCTTAGAAAAGTAAATAAAGAATGTTTTAACATAGGGTTTATAAGTTATGCGTCTTTAACTAGTGGATGGGATAAAATAAGCTAAATGAGTTAGAAGGTATCCTTGTCAATGTTATAGATGCAGTGGCCATGCATGTGGTATTAGAGTTAAACTATAACATAACATCTTTTGGTCATCACAAATTGTTCCTTACGGTGTGTTCCGATAAAAAATATATTGTGTAGGAACTTTAATCAATGAAAACTTGTATTTGAATTTTGAATATTTAAAAGATTATCTTTTAAAAATCATTTGCAATTGGTTAAATCTTTAAAAGGTTGACTTGTTAATTTGCAGTACACATGTTTATGGGAAAACTCTTTTTTTTCAAAAGCCTTATCTTTTGTCCTCTTGTACATGTAAATTTTTCATTATCTAGGAAGAGATAACTGCTTTTCCCTAGTATGTCACCATTTGTTGTCCAACAACAACCCACCCCTTTATTTTCTTGAGAATTAAAGGGTTCCCTTGTAAATTTTGGTAAGGTCACCTTGATTTTCTTTCGGTCTATGTTCTAGTGTTTTTTTATGTCTTGTTTTCCTTTTGATGTTTCCATCACCCTCCTCTCTTCGAAATATTTTTGTTGATATAAAAATTACTTGATTTGGTTTCCTAGATTGAAAACTTATGATGATTTAAAAGTTTGCATGATGACTAGCTACTGAAAGCACTCTTAATGTTAATTCATGACGCTTGTTATAATTTCTATCTCTTATTTTATTTATTGTTATCGGGGATACCTCTATGTTATTTAGTATTTAGTGTGTAATATGGTTTGGTACTATGAGATCTAATTATGTTTAATTCATGATTATAATCCAGTTTTAGTGTGTAATATTAAATGCTTGAACTTTATTATATTCTAAAAGTTAGAATGGACTTCTTATTTTTATATTCCAAATCCATCCTCTCTCTTAAAAATATAAACATCTTGATTATGACATAAAGGACTTACCTTCAGGATTAGATCCTCATAAGTCAATGTTGTGGATTTTATTATAGGATGAGAGTAGTTATGGTGGATTTTATTGTAGGATGAGAGTAGTTATGAAATGATATATCATTTGTTTTTATAAACAAGGCTGCATTGGCAGCATATACCTGCCGCCATGCAGGAATTCAGAGAAATTAGGTTATGCAAATGGGATCAGCGTTTCCTGTCACAATCAAGGTGTTAAAAATGTAACATCTGACCAAATCTACCAAACTCTGCAGCCAAAACTACGATTTTTTATCGACTCCGCCAAACTTTGGAAAGAAGCGACAAGACGTCACTGAAATTGTCAAATTTGACACAAATACCATCTATTTAATCAGACGAAAATAGATATACCTATAAAATTTTCAAACCGCATATTCTTAACAAGGCCACGAACTGCGAGTCCGACCTCTAAAATTAGATCGTAGACACTGTAAAGGAAAAGTTGAGCAAAAACATCGCATATTTACAAATTCACCACAGAAATTCCCTCGTGCGAACCCAATAAATTATCCGTGGAAGCTCTTCTATACACCAAAGATCAGACAAGTACATTACACTGTACCCAATTCTTTTCGATTTTTAAAGAAAAAAACCGCAAAATCCACTAAACTCTCCGTAGAAAAATTCTCATGGACGCTAAAAATTTCTCTGAAAAATTCGAGACAGAAATCATCACAAGATTTCAGCAATCAGGCACACCTTCTAAACTGGACTCCAGTAAAAAAAAATGGGATTAATGCGGTATGTCGTCAAAGTTGGATGTATTTCCATTTGATAAGGGTTTTGGCGAGCTTCCAGTAAAAAGCGCCATGTGTTTGAAAGATTCGCCACAATTTTACTCTTTTCTTCATTATTTTTCATTCTTCATCTTCTGGCATATGTTTTCTCTTCTCCGTTCGTCCATTTTAACCGGTGGATGACCTTACTTACAACGGATGCCAGAGGTTGACACTGCCAATTAGGCTCGTAACCCGAGTCTCTATTTGTTTTCATTCCTTCATCCGCTGCCACTAACTACCAAAATGCGTGTGGAATCATTAAAATTGCATTTATTTAGAGACATCCGCCGCCAATCGCGCAATAACGGGTCAAATTCAATAGCAAATCAAATGTTAGATAAATAATTAAAAAAATATGAATAATCAATTTATAATGTTATACTTTAGGAAACGTTTGCTAATTTTTGGTAAACCCTGAAGGAATAAATGGTCAAACAACCGAACAATGTTATATACCTGCGCGGCAGGTATAATAATAAAGGCAAAATTCAAGTATCATATGTTTACAAGCAAAATTCATTATTATACCTGCTAATATAAGTTTGCATTTATTTATAGCAGCCGCCTGGGCAATAAGGAATGCATTTGGAGAGCCAATCACATATAAAAAATGTTTTCAAATAATTAAAATAAATAACCAAAATCAAATTCTAATGTTCCACCTTGGAAAATTTCATAAATTTTTGGTCAGTAGCTTGATTAATATGCGATTACCGGCATATCTATTGCTATATACTATACCCGGCAGCAGGTATAATAATTCAAATAAAAAGTGGATCGATCATGTTTTGGACCTATGATGATATATGAAGCCTGATTAATATGCCGTTAACAACATATCGATTGCTATATATCATGCTTGACGGCAGGTATAATAATACGATATTGCTATATATCATGTTTGACAACAGATATAATAATACGATGGATCGATTATGTTTTAGATTTATGATGATAAAATATAAAGGTGTTCATATAAATTTAATATCAAATCATTTTTTTATAAATATCATGCATACCACCATTCTCACATATTTTATCTTGATCGTAGAACATTTTAATGAAGTTTTAAATGTATATTTGAATCATATTGTTTTACATGTATTCAGCATGTATTTGAATCCTATTGTTGGAGACTAGTGTTTGTAAGTACATTTTGGAATGCTTTTAATATATGGTTTCAAGTGCTCTATAATACAAGTACCCATTGTCTTTGGCCTAAAAGCTTATCAGATAAGATTTCGGCTTTGCTCCATGTCTTATTAATATGCATTATTTACTAGTCTTTGGATCTTTATTTTCGAATACTAATATTCAAACTTATTTTCATTATTCTGAGCTTATCAAATCTTTCATTGAAAATGGATAAAAGATGTTATCAATTCCAGTTTACAAGTTCTTGGTTAGTTTCATTAAATGAGATTTATTTCATCAATTGAATTTCACATTATCTTTCTAATTTAAGATTTGGTATCGTAATTGTTTCATTTTATTATCAATAGCAATTTGGTGAATTTTGTTCCACTTTGTTTCAACATATCCCTCTTAAATGTGGATTTTATGTTGTCAATCAGTGAGGTTTTTTCTTACTTGTGGGTAACATAAGTTATATCTATATAAAAGGAGGATAGGTCTGTGTCTTCTCTTAGAAATATTTTTGGTGTGATGTTATTTTGTTTGATTGATTTTGAATGTAAGTCATTTATTATAAGGATAACCCAAAATGCTTTGATCATTTGAATCTTTCTTTTATTAATTACATTCAAAATGGTTTATTTCAATTTGATTATGGTTTGTAGCATATAATTTCAATATTAGTTTATATTTTATAATATGTTTTTGCCTTAGATTTAGTTCTATAATTTCTTCAAAATCTTCATTTAACAAGGTTTTTAAGATATTTTAATTTTTGTATCATTTATAAGAATTTGTACATTTATGTAGTTAAAAATTTGTTTTAGTAAACATTGTGAATATTATGGATTGGTTAGTTAATAGTTAGAAATTTTAGGAAAACCTTCCATATCTCCTCCTTTTATAAGGGAGATCACCTCATTGGCTAATAGACCCATTAAACCCGTTAGGGATAGCCATTCCAATTGGCTTGGGTTCTGCATTAAGGACCTTGGAATAAAATGTTTCCTCTTAGTTGATGCGTGGTCATTTTTCCCTGTCAACCATCCCTCTTATGGAATCATAGGCCCCCATCGTTCTTCATCTCTTTGTATCGCAACCAACGATTATTACTTTTATTAATTATTTCAATGTTCATAATATGAAATTTAGCCCCCAACCACATTATGTCAATACGTGCTCTTTTCCCAAACACATCGTCTCACCAGTCTAATTCACATTTTTAAAATTACATTATAATTCAAAGGGATTAGAACTAGGGATGTTAAATTCCCCCCCTCCCTATTTTTACAGTGTCATTAGTGCACAACACCCTACATGTGTAATTTAAAAATCATAAATACATAGGTGCTCCAGCCCCAAAATAAGATACAAAGGCACCCTGGCCCAAAACATGTACATAAGCCATTGGCATTCTCCTACAACTATCATGATTTCCACCAGATCTCTTCCTCTTGACCTTCCCAACCCAAGGAATGGTGTGTAACGACTCCCTCGTTACGACTACATGCGAGGCAGGCAGTGCAATTTTTTTTTTAATTTTAGGAGGAAGGTAATGACGACAAAAGTTGAACCACACAACTGACGACGAACACCAAGCACACAAATCAGGACAACAGACAACCATGACTTAACATTAGCTCAATGAACAAATGGGTGACACATGCATAAATCAAGGAAATATGCGACTACCCGCCCGCGCAACACGACAACACCTACAAGTTAAAGGACAACATCCACGATTTGACACATCAGATTAGACGACCAAAAAAGATCCCTCCCGGCGAGAGAGAGACAACACAAAAGTTACAACCAGTACTACCCAAAAGAAACGGTCATCAACCACATAGGGTGGCGTGCGATCCTAAGCCAGGATATTGTGTGCGCTTCTTTATCCATGCGTGCGATGATCCAATCTCAAGAAACCATGTTGTCTCAGTGTGATGGGCACACTAGGGACCCATGTGCAACCAGAATAATTCCAACCCTTCGTCCCTGAATAAAATCTAGTCTTGCAGCTACCTTTCAAAACACTCAAAGGCTCACTAGGTCCTTAACTAGTTCATGGCTGGGAAACCTTAAGGTTGCTATAAGGCGATGATCCCAAACTTAATAATCAACCAAAAGGATTAATCGTAAGGCAATTTTTTTTATAGGAGATCAACGCATTAAAAATCTTAACCAAGGATCTAAATGCAAAAGAAGTGGTTAATCTAAGCGAAGGGGGTAAAACCTCACTCATAAATGTATCATCGATAAATAGAAATATCGCCAATTACAACTGCAACTATAACTATCTACTCAATTCACAATTTAGTGAATTCTGTAATTAAAATAGAACCTATATTGTTATCTTGTAAGAATATAAATGATGTCTTTAAATAAAAACCAAGACAATATACCTCTATCCAACTTCAGTTTGAAAGTTCTAAATTTGTCGGTTGAAACGCACGGTTATGACCAATTAACCACCAAAAGGGATTTGTTTCCTGTAAGGGGCGTAGTGGTTAATATGTTGTTTAAACTCGTTGTACGAAAATGCTTATAAGGATTGAAGAACCAATCAGTTGTGGGAAAATGCTAAGTGTTAGCCGGGTAAATCGCTATCTAAAAAGGGAAAAATACAGGGTATCATAACTCGTTGTCATTCAAGTATCTGCACGAAATGCTGAGTTGATATGATATCGCAGTGCTTTTACTAGAGATAGAATAAATTTGCTATCAAATAATTACTTTCACGATTATTAGAAGAAAAAAAAATGTAGTCAATTAGTGATGGATACAACGTTGTCCTTCATCAATGCTATACTGTCATTCACCAAGAAGTCGTTGACAATCAAGGATATCAAAAAATTCACTGTCGATAAAAGTGTTGTTCCAACTGCTAAACCATGAATCCATTCGATGTCTGCATTATATTTGTTGTCTATCATTTATATCGTTCAATAAATTCATTGGTGTTTTAGTTCTCTACATGTTCGTTGTCTAAAATGGTGGCATGTTATCCCCTCATTCAAATCACAAAGGTCTTGTGACAATGTTGTCTGTTCGGAACGTGTGGGTAAGCTGTCCATTATAAATGTTTGCTTTATCTGCTCATTTATGGAGATATGTATTAAAGAACCACTTTCTCCTTTATGGACTTCATCATGGATAATGTAATGCTTGATTTCAAATGTACTTCGGTCTGGAACATTGGTTTTCTCTAAAAGCTTCATGTAGCTCTGATCAATAAAGTATATCATTGTTGGATTCCTCTTTTATTTCTTGTTAGCTTATAACATCGTGGCAAGGCTCAAACTGAAACATATCCATGTGGCACTTCTTCTGTCATTATGATATCTTTGTCATGGATTAGCAATCCATCATCCTGATTTTCTCAGTAATCATTCTGAGAAATCTTCACCACTCTTCTGCTGTGCATTGGAGGTTCTCCATCAAATTATCTTCTTCCATTTGCATACAAGGGTCTCTTTCTCAAAGTCTTGAGATTGTTCTTCATACGCTCTTTGTTCAATTGTTCTAGAGAACAGTCTTTGCATTCATCTGATGTCAATTCCAACCTATGGTTATTGCGGACGATATAATGGCTCATGTAGAGATATATCTAGTTTATTGGAACAAGTAATCATCATAGTCTTCTCCCTCCATTTGGTAGAACCTCTAGTTATGGATCTTGCAATGCTTGCATACATACACTTTTCTTCATCACAACTTTCAGTTCCTTTGCTTGATTACTTTTAGTGAGTTCATATCAGGCTGGTAATCTTGTGATTCTTGATACAATGACTAGTTGTTTTGGCTTTTCTTCTTTCTTGGAATCTTCATGTTCTTTCTCATGTTTTTCTTTAGCTCTTGGGTCCATGGAGTTTCTTATAGATTTCATGCCCTAAAGATTCCACTTCTTTCTTTCATCATAGGATCACATATGTGGATGGACAACCAGGGATACTTTAAGGCTTCTCTTCGAAGAAGACTTCTTCTGAGGTCAAACTGAACACGTACTGCCTTTCATGGATACTACCATGGCTATATACTTTATCATCTCCAATGGATCATAGGATTAGCTCCCTCCTAATCCTTGTTTCATGTATGAGTGCATGTTTTTCTTTTGGAAATATATAATTGGCTCCCTTTGTATAACAGAGTCCATGCTTATGTCTGCATCCTTATTGTCTTCTGCAAAGCGTCATAAGTCTTTTCTCCAATTTCCTCTTGATTTTTGACTTCTTTATGTCTTTTCTTCTTCTAAGTCTATTCAGGATTGATTCTAATTTCGGCTTATCTTGTAATAGCTTCCACATGATTTGTTTGATGTATTTCATTCTCTCATGTGTATTACCTTGTCTTGTATAATAATAACAATCCTTATCTCTGTTTTTCTTCCATAGGTATAGTTCTTCTTGGAATATATTATCTTCTAAGAGATATATATACAAGATATGTAAAGAGACTATGCAAATAAGATATGTACAAGAAATATTGTTAGCTTGTCTTAGAAGAAGAAGTATTTCTCATCCTGCTTGGTCTTCTTGGTAGGTTCCTTTTCTTCGACATCTGATGCTTCGTGTGTCCCTTTCCTTTTCTTTGGCTCAGGACAATGATTCTTGTAATGACCATACTTTTAACAGTTGAAGCATTGTATTTCTGAAATATGTTTCTCTTGATTTGGCTTCCTCCTTGAACCAAACTTTCTTTTGTTCCTGAAATTCTTGAATCTTGCTGCGAAGGCTTGATCATCGTACTTCTTTTGGGGTTTCTCTTTTGCACTAATCCTGGATTCTTCTTGAGCACAACAAGTCCAAATCTCTTCAAATGTAGGATACTCCTTCCTTGTATTCATGCTTGCGGAAAATGCATCCCATGTCTTGGGAAGACTATTGAGTACTATGTTTACCAATTCTTTCTCTGAAATGATCTCTTCAATAGCTTGTAGTTGATCTCTTAACTGGAATATTCTCACAAAGTATAATGTTATGATCTCGTCATCATTCATCTTCATGTCACGGAGCTCATTCTTCAGACTCTAACTTTGTCCAATGTTTCTGACCGAGAAGAGATTTGTTAGGGCATCGTACATCTTCTTTGATGAGTCAAGCTGGGAGATGTAGGGTATCAAGTGGTCTTTTATAGATTCCACTATGATACTCATGGCATTGATATCACCGTCTTTGAACTTCTCCATAACTGTAATGTTTTGTGGTTCCTTCTCTTTTCCTTTTTCAAACTCTAGTTCCACGATCTTTCCTTTCACGATATCCAACACTTTATTCTTGGCAAGGATGAGGTCAATCCTTGTCTTCCACGCTCTGAAGTTAGAATCTCAATCTAACTTGTTTTCTGACTTCATAGAGTAAGTCATGGTTGTTTCTGACTTGGTTAAACCCTACATTTGACCAAAAACTCAAACTTGACATCTTGGCTTGCTGAGAGTATCAGGAGATGCACTAGGCTAGGGTGCACTGATATATCTAGAGATTAGGCCAATCCCTTCACTTAAGGTGCCTCAACAAGAGGATTAGGGTTTATGCAACTGCACCTGCTAGTAACCCTAGCGGTAGTGCTATGGTGACTGCTCCTGCTAGAAACCCTAGAGACATTTCTTCAACGAGCTTAATAAACTTATGGCTATGTTTCCTTCGAGTGGTTAGATTGACTGAAGGAGGTGTGGGCCCGTAACCTGTTAGAATATAATGGATGTGATCATTTTACCATTGACAATATCACTATTTTCACCCAACCATAGGCCGAAGCCACCCTCCAAGCACCTTAACCTCGACAAAGAATCACTCTAGAAGCAAAACCTAGGCCAGATAGCCAAACAAAGGGTAGTGCACCTTTCCCCAAGGATAGCGCACCAACAAGAGCTGATCAGATAGTCCAAACCCTAACCAAGAGATAGTCTAAGCCAAACGTGATCTGCTAGTTGCAACAACTACAATGGAAGCTCTCCTCCAAACCTGCGCACAAAACTGGGCACGACAGTGCTCACAAGTGTTTCTCTGCAATTCTAAAACTACCATAATGAAGACTGGCCTCCTATATTTATAGTAATTCTGGCTAACTGCCTGGGCCGACTTCTCATTCTGGGTATCTATTTGTTCAATATATATTATTTCTTCTAGCCGACTTCTTCTCTTGAAGGCTAATAACCTAATACAAATTATCTTCTTGAGCCGACAAGTCTTCTAGGGTTATTAGCCAACTCATNCCTATGAATTCTTTCAATACTTCATTCATTAATCTCATAAATGTGCTTGGGGCATTTGTCAACCCAAATGGCATGACCAACCATTCAAACAAACCTTCATTTGTCTTGAATTTTGTCTTCCATTCATCTTCCTCTCTCATACTTATTTGATGATATCCACTCTTTAATTCTATCTTAGAAAAATAGATTCCTCCACTCAAGCAATCCATCAAATAATCCATCTTGGGTAAATGAAATCTATACCTAATGGTGATCTTATTGATGGCTCTAGAATCTGTACACATTTTCCATCCTCCATCCTTCTTTGGACTCAACATAGTTGGAAATGCGCATGGGCTTAGGCTTTCCATGACTAAACCTTTATCCAACAACTCTTGGACTTGATTTTTGATTTCCTCATTCTCTCTGGGTGTCAACCTATAAACTGCTTTGCTTGGTAAACTGGCTCCTAGAATAAGGTCAATATGATGGATTATACTCATAATGGGTGGCAATGAGTGAGGTAATTCATCCACTACATTGTCAACAAATTTTTCTAATAGTTCGTGGATTTCTTCAAGTAAATCCTCCACATAATTATTTGTAAGGATAACTCTTGGTTTCCTCACTATAGAAAACTTCATATCCTGCTCCTTCTTGACTTCATTCAAAAGTTCGTTCCCACTCATGAGAAGTATACTTGAACTAGCTTCCCTCTTTTTCTCTTTGTCCTCTATTGATAACAACATATGTGTCCTACCATTCTTTTATAGGGTATAAGTATTCTTCCTCCCATCATGAGTAACTTTTCTGTCAAAATGCCAGGGTCTTCCCAATACAATATGATAGACATCCATAGGAATTACATCACATAATATTTCATCCCTATAACCTCTTATTTTAAATTCAACTTGGCATTGTTGACTTACCATTACTTGATGTCCTTTTTGCAACCACAATACCTTGTATGGGTTTGGATGTGCAATTGAATTTAGCTCCAATTTCTCCACCATCTTTGTGTAGATTGTTAGTGCTCCCACTATCTATGCTCACCTTGCAAACTTTGTCTTTCATCTTGCAAGCAATTCTGAACAGACTTGTTCGCTGAACTGGTTCCTCTACCTCCTTCTCTGGTTTAAGAAGAACTTTCCTCATCATGAGGTTATTTCCTCCTTCTTCGGCTTCTTCTTCCACATGCTTCTATGCTTCAGAAATGTGTGCTTCTCCTCCTATAGCTTCTTTATTCTTATCTGGGCATTCCAAAGACATGTTCATTGTCTTTCCACATGCATAACATCTAATTTCACCTCTTATGGCTCTTCCTCTTCCTCTAGGAAAAGAGATCCTTTCTCCATGTTGTCCTTCCTTAGAACTTCCACCTTTCTTAGGGTGACTATATTGCTTTCCAGCTTCATGCTTTGGTTTCTAGAACTTCTCTCTGCTGGTTCCCTTACCTCTTCTTGAATTTCTTTTCGGCTTTCAAGGTTGCTTGATAAGAATCCTCAACTTTAATAACATACATCATGATGATCTCCTCTTGTATTTCATATCTCAGTCCATTGATATACCTGGTTGTTTTTTCATCATCATTCTCTTTCTGTCCAGCTCTGACATTCAGTCTGTAAAATTCCTCAGTGTATTCCTTCACTGATAAGATTTTCTGTCTCAGGTTCTGCAATCTCCTGAACAGATTGATTTGATAGTCCTTTGGGATAAATTTTTCTTTTATCTTGGCTACCATCCTATCCCAACTTTTAATTCTCTATTTGCCTTTGCATCTGCGATCAGCTTGCAATTCGTCCCACCATAGTGTTGCATGACCCTTTAGTATTGTCACTGCATGCTTCACCATATTCTCTTCTTCGATATCTTAATAATCAAAGTACTTTTCCATAGCATGTACCCAATCCACCAATTCTTCAACTTCTAAATTTCCTTCATACATTGGTACCTCTATTTTTGTTCTGGATCCTATTATTGAAACAACTTTCAATAAGTAGTCTTCTATAACATCCTCTGCTACATCTTCTTTGACCTTTATCTCTTCACTTTCATATTTACTGATATATCCAGTGTTTGGTGCTCTCCTCTATGTTGTTTCCATGGCGTCTAACCTTACTCTGAGTCGCATAATTTATTCTTCCATTTCTGGATTCGCTCTACATCTTTTGGGTGGCATGATTCCACTGCCTCACCTTTTGATGTCTATAAACATAATAAAATATTGATATTACTGATGATATCAATTTATTTCCTTTCTCCTTTGTCTTCTGCTTGTAAACAAATTCAATGGCTCTGATACCACTTGATGCAACCCCACCTACTTTGCTTTAGGCTACGTGACCTCTCGGTCAAGGATCTTTGATTCTGTGAGCCAAATCATCTCTCTGAAACCTTGATGGTCTCAATTTTTAATTAGACACATGCTCTTTCAGCCTTTTGGTGCAGGTCCTATGGCACCCACAACCTCTCCCTTCGTGCTGCTAAAATATCATGTTTTAGGCACTATCCCCTTTTCCATTAGCCCCTTCCTAGATGTGACCTTAGGCTATGACCTCACGCAAACACATGATTCTGGGATGCCCAAAAGTGGCTTTAGACCACACCCCTTTTGTCCCTCCAATTCACTACCAATCGCCACATGTCCTTTTGGTGATAACGTGGTTTCAATTGTGGCCCACATTCAAAATTTTAAAGCTCAAGCACTTTTTGTACCGACAATTGAGCGTGACCATTGATATTGCGATCTTGGGTGGAAAGTCTTGATCAACGGCTCAGATATGCCTCCTTTCCTTCCTTCTCTTTGGAGCACACGTTATCACATCTTCACGATTTATTGACGCATGCCCCTTTCAAATCGACGGTCGTGATTTTCTTCGTAATTCGGGTTTAAGAGTTTTCAACTCTCAAACCTTACTTTCTTCGCAATGATTTTATCCGGAGTTCGTGATCTATCGACGCGTGTCTCCCATAGATTGAAGGCTTTACTTCACTTCGGGTCTTTGGGATTAAGGAGTTTCAAACTTTTGCACTCACTTCATCCCAAAGTACTTCTATCTGAAGTACACGATTTGTTGACTTGTGTCTTCTTGGATCTGATGACCACTATCCCCTTCGGCTCTTCGGACTTCAGAAATATCAATTCTCAACTTCTCCATGCTCACTTTTTCCTGGAGAGTTTTACCCAGAGTACACAATCGGTTGACATGTGTCCTCCTATAGATCAATGGTTCCCAACTACTTTGAATATTCGGGCTTTGGGAGTTTCAACACCCCACCTTTTCTTCCTCCTGAAGCTCATGATCCATCTCCATGCGTCCCTCTAGATCTGACGGTCCATATTCACTTCAGACTTTGGGTTTTGGTAGTTTCAACTCTCAATTAAAATCTTCGAAGCAATTTTTTGTGAAGCCTCAGATCTGTTGATGCATACCCCCCCTGACGATCAACAGTCAGGATTTACTTCGGTGCTTTCACCTCCTCCTTGTCCACAAACTTCTAAAGTTATGGATATTGCGCCACCTGTCCCTCTTCAAAATGGCCAGTCCCTAATCACTCTGGGAATTCGACACTTCGGCAGTCTGTTCTCCTGTGTGCACCAAGAGAATTAAAGCTCACACACTTTGCTCAGATCAAACGATCTGGAACGATCCTGCTCCCTCCTGGATGGATCTTGACCGATAACTCGTGAAACCTTCAGAGCCTCACTCCCTTCGAATATTTCTTCACACTATCTCTTATGAGCTTGATCCCCTTGAGGATTTCGATCTCCCACACACTCATTGCGTTCTTGGGATATCGAAAAACTCATATCAAAGGATTTCTTTGAAAGAAATTCTTCCTGCACTCCTTGCAATTCTCTATTCTGGTTCTTCGATACTTAGTCGCTCCTTGATTTTGTGCACTCCTTTCACTTGTTATAAGTTCTCGTCGTTCCTTGTGAACTCCTCTGAGTCAATTAAAGACTCTGTCGACGCACCTCCTTGCATACAAGATGCACTCCTTACATATGATTTCTCAGAAGAGAGACGATTGAAACTTATCTAGTTCGTCACAAATTCATATGATCAACCATAGACAATCATACATAAAAAAAAATGAATTAAAACACATACATAATATATCATTCACTCAATAACACATCATAATGAACAATGTCCAAGAAATTGGGACAATTATGTCTGTTCTATTCATTCATGAAATAAAATTACATAGTATTGCAGTTCTTCACCACGTCTTTCTTCTCTTCCTATTTGCTACTCTAAAACTCTCTTTGCTCTACTCTTGTGTCTCATACAATACAACAAAAAAACAAAACTATCTAAGGAGTGGCTCATCGAGCTCTTCTCTGTGCTATTAGAAACCTATCCTATCAGTCTCTAGTGGTTACCTACTTTGTCCTATTACAATAACTATCAGTTATTGCTCGATAAGGGATCCCACTCCCTATTTGCAACTCCTTACAGTCATACACGACTTTACAAACAAGATATATTTAAAAATGTCGTTTCCAAAATATCTCAAAAACTCGTTATGTTTCTGAGTTAAATGTTGATTTGAAATTTTGTCATGCTGAGATGTCATATCTTTGCCTCCACGCTTGCTTCTTTGACTTTAAAGAGAATGCTCCTGCATCAAATTTCATAGTCAATCTTGATCATTCATCATTCAGTCACATATTTCATGGTAGAGATTATGTTAGGTTTTTTTTCCCTAAAAGGAAACTCTCTTTCTTTTTATAAGGCATTTGTATTGCATAAGTGTATTAGATTGCATGTATTCTGATAGAGGAGACTCTGAGAGAAAGAAGAGGAAGTTACAATGAGTGTGTTGTAGGTTGTATCCCTTTATTTTGCTGGACAATAAAAAGGAAGGACCTGGCAATTTATCGGTTGGACATAGCCCACATTGGGTGAACCATGTATATCTGTGTCTCTATTGTATTTTGTATCTTCTGTGTTTGATTTCTTCATCTGTTTTATTTTATTGCTCCATGATCCTATTTTTCTAACAAGCCATTCCAAATGGACTGGGTTCTACGTTAAGGACCTTGGACCAAGTTGTTTCCTCTTAGTTGACGAGTGGTCACTTTCTTCCATCAACAAATGGTGCTAGAAGGAGGGTCGATTGACAATATGGCCTCGTGGAGTTTTATTTTTGAATGTATTTAATAACTCGGGGCTCCTCTCCCAATGTATTTTTTCGAGCATGCCTTTAGTTTGTTCCATCCTACTCGAAGCATTCCCCAAAAGACAATCAAATCCTTGTCAAAACTAAGATTTGATGGTGAGAGTACAATTTCTTCTTTTGAACATCTTTTTTAGTTTATTCTTAATTGTAAATCTCTTGGAATATCTAATGACAATTAATTTTGCAGGTTATTTACTCTTACTTTGCGGAGAAGAATTGAAAATTGGTTCAAAGTGTTACCAGGAAAGTCTAGTCATTCATGGAACCAATTCATGTAAGTATTTCTCTTTGCTCATCAGAATTATGATTATGACATGTTTTTTCTCAGAAATCAATAATATTTTAATGCATGAAAATGAGTCCATTGAAGAGTTCTCTTCTAGATTTATGTTTCTTTGTTGTAGATTTCATCCTAAATATTTACCATCTGAGAAAGATATACTAGAATGGTTTTCCTTCCTTGTTCTTTCAAATTATAAATATAATGAAACAAACAATGGAGAATATAACATATGTTTTTCTTAGGATGTGCAAGACAGACCCAATGGTCAATCATGGTTCCATTCTTAGTTTTTTTAAGCTAAGTAATGAAGTTGTTATTGTTTCATAACCGCACATGTTAGGTCCTAATATTCAATCATAACATGTTCCTAAAACTCCTTTTGATGATGGTTGTGAGGACGGAAATTCATTAGAATTAAATCTAATAGAAGAACAAGATTCAAATAATATACATGTCAATAATGATTCTTCATTATAGGATAATCTAGAATTAGTTCCCACATGTTCAAACGAAGATTTACTTATTGACCAAAGTGCATCTAATAATTTCTTAGAAGATTTTTCCTTCCATGATGATAAAGATTTTATATACTCTCGAAATCATTATTTTATGTATTGTGATTTGTTTTTTGATCTCAATGCACATAATAATGATTCAATTAATCTTCAGGACTAAAGTCCTAATTCAACTAGTTCATATTTTAGTAAGCAATTTATTGAGGTTTCTTTCAAATTAGTATAGGATGTTAAACATGAAATTGATATACATGATTAATCTCTTGTATATCCATTTGTCGATGTTAATGAATTTTATATTTTCCATGATTTGCAAGATGATAATTATTTTGATATTGATGAAATGCAAATTAAGACACATTACATAGAACACCCTAAGCACAAGTCTGAAATTTCAATTTTATGTTCCTATGATGATTATGTTAAACCTCAGAATTCATTTCAAGTATTCAACAATGTTCATTCCAATATTCCATTGGATACTTGTTATGATCAAATCTTGGTGAAACCCTCTTCTTCATCTCTCGATAATGTTCTTCTTGTAAATAATTCCTCTCCTTTTCCAAATAGTTTTCAATATCCTTCATGTGAAGAAATCCATAAACATTTGGAGAATTGTCAAGAGAATGGGGTACTTCGGTCTTGGCCGATGGTTATGTAAGGTCCCCATAATCTTGATAATTTCTCTAAACTATTTTACATTCTTCCATGTTTTTCTTTTGATTTCCTTTATGGTACATATCATGAAAAAATAGAGTTTTGGTTAGAAGATTCATTTAATAGGAATTTTCATGTAAATAAGAGTTTTATTCTCTTGTATATTCTTAATACAGATGTGCATATCTTTAGTTTCTCAGGTTGTTTGATATTGTGAGTGCTTATGTTTCTTATTTATGATGTACATATTCATGAAGGTCTTAAGCAATTGGAGTGGTTACACTAGAAATTCCATTTCACTTAGTTCCTGTAGAATAGTGTAGAGTAGATTAGATTTTGTTTGTTCATTTCATTTTTTCTTTGTCAAGTTGAATAAGCACAACAAGGCATCGCTTTCAAGGGAAAATCAACATTCAGGGAAGTCTTTTCTTGCTTTATTTTTCATTACTTGTTTCCTTTCTTATCATGTTTAAGCGTTTCCCTTGAAGTCATATATTTAAATTTTTATTAATTTTAGTTTTATTGAGGAACGTTTAAATATGATTATTTTTTTTCAAAACTAGCAAGAAAGGATAATCTATGTGGATTAATTAAAATGATCTCAACTTTTGATTATATTAAATCTAACATTACGTTTAAAAGGTCATATCCTAAAATAATTTATCAATAATTTTGACTTAAATATGCAATGTTTATATTGTCATTTCTCTACAATTTTAAAATCAAAATGTTATAAAGGAGACATGCGATAAAACAATTGAAAAATTGATGATACAATTGATCTCTTTTTAATGAGTGACTTGTTTTGAAAATGATGAATCATGATTGCGCACTCTAATAAACTTATTTATTTATTTTTCTTCATGTACATAATATTTAATAAAGGAGACCTTTTTAACTTGATATTTTATCTGATAAATGAAAATATTGATAACGATTCTTCATCTGAAGGAAATAAATACATTTAAAGGCTTTTGCTACAAATAATTCAATTAATCAAGTTAATTTACCAATTTTTGTTTTATGAATTGATATACTTATCCCTTGTACGATACAAATTACTTCTATATTACAACAAAAAAGAACCGCATAAGATATTAATCATATTGATAAGGCCTCTTTTGGTTTAATTTTATTCTTTCCTTTAGAATATATTACTTTTGTTTTCATTTTGTTTCCAATTTTGTTTGATTAGAGTTCGATTTCTTATCTTATTTCAGATTCTTTTTATTTTGAATATTTGTGGTGTGACAATCATTTGCTTTGGGGTTTAAAAGATGAAATTTTGATTCTATTATGCCAATCAAATTTTAAGATTAATGGATAAGAAGTTGTTAATCCCAAGATACATGGTACTCTGGGTTAAGTAAGTCATCTACGCCCTTCATCATTATGAACTTTTTTTTTGAATATATCCTTTACAAGATAATTTTCAAGAAGAGAATCACCCTTCCCGTGGTGGCACACTTTGCAAATTTTTCCTTCATATTAAAACCTAGCTGCATTGATTACTTTTTCCTTTTGACTATTACAAATTAGTACGCAATGCTACATTTATATAGTTTCTACAATTTTGGTTTATTTGGTTCCCTCTTTAGGAGAAAATGAGTGAGACTTATATTGTTATTATCTCAAACCTATTGAAACCATTGCACACTCTTAGGGAGTAAAGTTTGCTTCTCCATCCATTAAGTAATCTCTAATGAAATTAACATTAATCATAGTGAACTCCTTTTTCATATGAAAAATGACATTTAAGGGGTTAGTTGGAGGATATGAGGTCTTATTGTGAGATGACCTATCATGATCATGTGTATTTACGGTATGAAATTATCATCATCTGGTCACCAAGCTAGGGTAATGGCTCTTAGTTGCAAGATTGGGGGAAAGGAGGTCTCATCATGAGCTGGCCTTTTCATTTTTTTAGATATTTGTGAATGACATTGTCACTATTTGATAACCAAGTCAGGACAATGGCTTCGAACTCAGAACAATGGCTTCCAACTCATTCCTTAGAAAAGTAAATAAAGAATGTTTTAACATAGGGTTTATAAGTTATGCGTCTTTAACTAGTGGATGGGATAAAATAAGCTAAATGAGTTAGAAGGTATCCTTGTCAATGTTATAGATGCAGTGGCCATGCATGTGGTATTAGAGTTAAACTATAACATAACATCTTTTGGTCATCACAAATTGTTCCTTACGGTGTGTTCCGATAAAAAATATATTGTGTAGGAACTTTAATCAATGAAAACTTGTATTTGAATTTTGAATATTTAAAAGATTATCTTTTAAAAATCATTTGCAATTGGTTAAATCTTTAAAAGGTTGACTTGTTAATTTGCAGTACACATGTTTATGGGAAAACTCTTTTTTTTCAAAAGCCTTATCTTTTGTCCTCTTGTACATGTAAATTTTTCATTATCTAGGAAGAGATAACTGCTTTTCCCTAGTATGTCACCATTTGTTGTCCAACAACAACCCACCCCTTTATTTTCTTGAGAATTAAAGGGTTCCCTTGTAAATTTTGGTAAGGTCACCTTGATTTTCTTTCGGTCTATGTTCTAGTGTTTTTTTATGTCTTGTTTTCCTTTTGATGTTTCCATCACCCTCCTCTCTTCGAAATATTTTTGTTGATATAAAAATTACTTGATTTGGTTTCCTAGATTGAAAACTTATGATGATTTAAAAGTTTGCATGATGACTAGCTACTGAAAGCACTCTTAATGTTAATTCATGACGCTTGTTATAATTTCTATCTCTTATTTTATTTATTGTTATCGGGGATACCTCTATGTTATTTAGTATTTAGTGTGTAATATGGTTTGGTACTATGAGATCTAATTATGTTTAATTCATGATTATAATCCAGTTTTAGTGTGTAATATTAAATGCTTGAACTTTATTATATTCTAAAAGTTAGAATGGACTTCTTATTTTTATATTCCAAATCCATCCTCTCTCTTAAAAATATAAACATCTTGATTATGACATAAAGGACTTACCTTCAGGATTAGATCCTCATAAGTCAATGTTGTGGATTTTATTATAGGATGAGAGTAGTTATGGTGGATTTTATTGTAGGATGAGAGTAGTTATGAAATGATATATCATTTGTTTTTATAAACAAGGCTGCATTGGCAGCATATACCTGCCGCCATGCAGGAATTCAGAGAAATTAGGTTATGCAAATGGGATCAGCGTTTCCTGTCACAATCAAGGTGTTAAAAATGTAACATCTGACCAAATCTACCAAACTCTGCAGCCAAAACTACGATTTTTTATCGACTCCGCCAAACTTTGGAAAGAAGCGACAAGACGTCACTGAAATTGTCAAATTTGACACAAATACCATCTATTTAATCAGACGAAAATAGATATACCTATAAAATTTTCAAACCGCATATTCTTAACAAGGCCACGAACTGCGAGTCCGACCTCTAAAATTAGATCGTAGACACTGTAAAGGAAAAGTTGAGCAAAAACATCGCATATTTACAAATTCACCACAGAAATTCCCTCGTGCGAACCCAATAAATTATCCGTGGAAGCTCTTCTATACACCAAAGATCAGACAAGTACATTACACTGTACCCAATTCTTTTCGATTTTTAAAGAAAAAAACCGCAAAATCCACTAAACTCTCCGTAGAAAAATTCTCATGGACGCTAAAAATTTCTCTGAAAAATTCGAGACAGAAATCATCACAAGATTTCAGCAATCAGGCACACCTTCTAAACTGGACTCCAGTAAAAAAAAATGGGATTAATGCGGTATGTCGTCAAAGTTGGATGTATTTCCATTTGATAAGGGTTTTGGCGAGCTTCCAGTAAAAAGCGCCATGTGTTTGAAAGATTCGCCACAATTTTACTCTTTTCTTCATTATTTTTCATTCTTCATCTTCTGGCATATGTTTTCTCTTCTCCGTTCGTCCATTTTAACCGGTGGATGACCTTACTTACAACGGATGCCAGAGGTTGACACTGCCAATTAGGCTCGTAACCCGAGTCTCTATTTGTTTTCATTCCTTCATCCGCTGCCACTAACTACCAAAATGCGTGTGGAATCATTAAAATTGCATTTATTTAGAGACATCCGCCGCCAATCGCGCAATAACGGGTCAAATTCAATAGCAAATCAAATGTTAGATAAATAATTAAAAAAATATGAATAATCAATTTATAATGTTATACTTTAGGAAACGTTTGCTAATTTTTGGTAAACCCTGAAGGAATAAATGGTCAAACAACCGAACAATGTTATATACCTGCGCGGCAGGTATAATAATAAAGGCAAAATTCAAGTATCATATGTTTACAAGCAAAATTCATTATTATACCTGCTAATATAAGTTTGCATTTATTTATAGCAGCCGCCTGGGCAATAAGGAATGCATTTGGAGAGCCAATCACATATAAAAAATGTTTTCAAATAATTAAAATAAATAACCAAAATCAAATTCTAATGTTCCACCTTGGAAAATTTCATAAATTTTTGGTCAGTAGCTTGATTAATATGCGATTACCGGCATATCTATTGCTATATACTATACCCGGCAGCAGGTATAATAATTCAAATAAAAAGTGGATCGATCATGTTTTGGACCTATGATGATATATGAAGCCTGATTAATATGCCGTTAACAACATATCGATTGCTATATATCATGCTTGACGGCAGGTATAATAATACGATATTGCTATATATCATGTTTGACAACAGATATAATAATACGATGGATCGATTATGTTTTAGATTTATGATGATAAAATATAAAGGTGTTCATATAAATTTAATATCAAATCATTTTTTTATAAATATCATGCATACCACCATTCTCACATATTTTATCTTGATCGTAGAACATTTTAATGAAGTTTTAAATGTATATTTGAATCATATTGTTTTACATGTATTCAGCATGTATTTGAATCCTATTGTTGGAGACTAGTGTTTGTAAGTACATTTTGGAATGCTTTTAATATATGGTTTCAAGTGCTCTATAATACAAGTACCCATTGTCTTTGGCCTAAAAGCTTATCAGATAAGATTTCGGCTTTGCTCCATGTCTTATTAATATGCATTATTTACTAGTCTTTGGATCTTTATTTTCGAATACTAATATTCAAACTTATTTTCATTATTCTGAGCTTATCAAATCTTTCATTGAAAATGGATAAAAGATGTTATCAATTCCAGTTTACAAGTTCTTGGTTAGTTTCATTAAATGAGATTTATTTCATCAATTGAATTTCACATTATCTTTCTAATTTAAGATTTGGTATCGTAATTGTTTCATTTTATTATCAATAGCAATTTGGTGAATTTTGTTCCACTTTGTTTCAACATATCCCTCTTAAATGTGGATTTTATGTTGTCAATCAGTGAGGTTTTTTCTTACTTGTGGGTAACATAAGTTATATCTATATAAAAGGAGGATAGGTCTGTGTCTTCTCTTAGAAATATTTTTGGTGTGATGTTATTTTGTTTGATTGATTTTGAATGTAAGTCATTTATTATAAGGATAACCCAAAATGCTTTGATCATTTGAATCTTTCTTTTATTAATTACATTCAAAATGGTTTATTTCAATTTGATTATGGTTTGTAGCATATAATTTCAATATTAGTTTATATTTTATAATATGTTTTTGCCTTAGATTTAGTTCTATAATTTCTTCAAAATCTTCATTTAACAAGGTTTTTAAGATATTTTAATTTTTGTATCATTTATAAGAATTTGTACATTTATGTAGTTAAAAATTTGTTTTAGTAAACATTGTGAATATTATGGATTGGTTAGTTAATAGTTAGAAATTTTAGGAAAACCTTCCATATCTCCTCCTTTTATAAGGGAGATCACCTCATTGGCTAATAGACCCATTAAACCCGTTAGGGATAGCCATTCCAATTGGCTTGGGTTCTGCATTAAGGACCTTGGAATAAAATGTTTCCTCTTAGTTGATGCGTGGTCATTTTTCCCTGTCAACCATCCCTCTTATGGAATCATAGGCCCCCATCGTTCTTCATCTCTTTGTATCGCAACCAACGATTATTACTTTTATTAATTATTTCAATGTTCATAATATGAAATTTAGCCCCCAACCACATTATGTCAATACGTGCTCTTTTCCCAAACACATCGTCTCACCAGTCTAATTCACATTTTTAAAATTACATTATAATTCAAAGGGATTAGAACTAGGGATGTTAAATTCCCCCCCTCCCTATTTTTACAGTGTCATTAGTGCACAACACCCTACATGTGTAATTTAAAAATCATAAATACATAGGTGCTCCAGCCCCAAAATAAGATACAAAGGCACCCTGGCCCAAAACATGTACATAAGCCATTGGCATTCTCCTACAACTATCATGATTTCCACCAGATCTCTTCCTCTTGACCTTCCCAACCCAAGGAATGGTGTGTAACGACTCCCTCGTTACGACTACATGCGAGGCAGGCAGTGCAATTTTTTTTTTAATTTTAGGAGGAAGGTAATGACGACAAAAGTTGAACCACACAACTGACGACGAACACCAAGCACACAAATCAGGACAACAGACAACCATGACTTAACATTAGCTCAATGAACAAATGGGTGACACATGCATAAATCAAGGAAATATGCGACTACCCGCCCGCGCAACACGACAACACCTACAAGTTAAAGGACAACATCCACGATTTGACACATCAGATTAGACGACCAAAAAAGATCCCTCCCGGCGAGAGAGAGACAACACAAAAGTTACAACCAGTACTACCCAAAAGAAACGGTCATCAACCACATAGGGTGGCGTGCGATCCTAAGCCAGGATATTGTGTGCGCTTCTTTATCCATGCGTGCGATGATCCAATCTCAAGAAACCATGTTGTCTCAGTGTGATGGGCACACTAGGGACCCATGTGCAACCAGAATAATTCCAACCCTTCGTCCCTGAATAAAATCTAGTCTTGCAGCTACCTTTCAAAACACTCAAAGGCTCACTAGGTCCTTAACTAGTTCATGGCTGGGAAACCTTAAGGTTGCTATAAGGCGATGATCCCAAACTTAATAATCAACCAAAAGGATTAATCGTAAGGCAATTTTTTTTATAGGAGATCAACGCATTAAAAATCTTAACCAAGGATCTAAATGCAAAAGAAGTGGTTAATCTAAGCGAAGGGGGTAAAACCTCACTCATAAATGTATCATCGATAAATAGAAATATCGCCAATTACAACTGCAACTATAACTATCTACTCAATTCACAATTTAGTGAATTCTGTAATTAAAATAGAACCTATATTGTTATCTTGTAAGAATATAAATGATGTCTTTAAATAAAAACCAAGACAATATACCTCTATCCAACTTCAGTTTGAAAGTTCTAAATTTGTCGGTTGAAACGCACGGTTATGACCAATTAACCACCAAAAGGGATTTGTTTCCTGTAAGGGGCGTAGTGGTTAATATGTTGTTTAAACTCGTTGTACGAAAATGCTTATAAGGATTGAAGAACCAATCAGTTGTGGGAAAATGCTAAGTGTTAGCCGGGTAAATCGCTATCTAAAAAGGGAAAAATACAGGGTATCATAACTCGTTGTCATTCAAGTATCTGCACGAAATGCTGAGTTGATATGATATCGCAGTGCTTTTACTAGAGATAGAATAAATTTGCTATCAAATAATTACTTTCACGATTATTAGAAGAAAAAAAAATGTAGTCAATTAGTGATGGATACAACGTTGTCCTTCATCAATGCTATACTGTCATTCACCAAGAAGTCGTTGACAATCAAGGATATCAAAAAATTCACTGTCGATAAAAGTGTTGTTCCAACTGCTAAACCATGAATCCATTCGATGTCTGCATTATATTTGTTGTCTATCATTTATATCGTTCAATAAATTCATTGGTGTTTTAGTTCTCTACATGTTCGTTGTCTAAAATGGTGGCATGTTATCCCCTCATTCAAATCACAAAGGTCTTGTGACAATGTTGTCTGTTCGGAACGTGTGGGTAAGCTGTCCATTATAAATGTTTGCTTTATCTGCTCATTTATGGAGATATGTATTAAAGAACCACTTTCTCCTTTATGGACTTCATCATGGATAATGTAATGCTTGATTTCAAATGTACTTCGGTCTGGAACATTGGTTTTCTCTAAAAGCTTCATGTAGCTCTGATCAATAAAGTATATCATTGTTGGATTCCTCTTTTATTTCTTGTTAGCTTATAACATCGTGGCAAGGCTCAAACTGAAACATATCCATGTGGCACTTCTTCTGTCATTATGATATCTTTGTCATGGATTAGCAATCCATCATCCTGATTTTCTCAGTAATCATTCTGAGAAATCTTCACCACTCTTCTGCTGTGCATTGGAGGTTCTCCATCAAATTATCTTCTTCCATTTGCATACAAGGGTCTCTTTCTCAAAGTCTTGAGATTGTTCTTCATACGCTCTTTGTTCAATTGTTCTAGAGAACAGTCTTTGCATTCATCTGATGTCAATTCCAACCTATGGTTATTGCGGACGATATAATGGCTCATGTAGAGATATATCTAGTTTATTGGAACAAGTAATCATCATAGTCTTCTCCCTCCATTTGGTAGAACCTCTAGTTATGGATCTTGCAATGCTTGCATACATACACTTTTCTTCATCACAACTTTCAGTTCCTTTGCTTGATTACTTTTAGTGAGTTCATATCAGGCTGGTAATCTTGTGATTCTTGATACAATGACTAGTTGTTTTGGCTTTTCTTCTTTCTTGGAATCTTCATGTTCTTTCTCATGTTTTTCTTTAGCTCTTGGGTCCATGGAGTTTCTTATAGATTTCATGCCCTAAAGATTCCACTTCTTTCTTTCATCATAGGATCACATATGTGGATGGACAACCAGGGATACTTTAAGGCTTCTCTTCGAAGAAGACTTCTTCTGAGGTCAAACTGAACACGTACTGCCTTTCATGGATACTACCATGGCTATATACTTTATCATCTCCAATGGATCATAGGATTAGCTCCCTCCTAATCCTTGTTTCATGTATGAGTGCATGTTTTTCTTTTGGAAATATATAATTGGCTCCCTTTGTATAACAGAGTCCATGCTTATGTCTGCATCCTTATTGTCTTCTGCAAAGCGTCATAAGTCTTTTCTCCAATTTCCTCTTGATTTTTGACTTCTTTATGTCTTTTCTTCTTCTAAGTCTATTCAGGATTGATTCTAATTTCGGCTTATCTTGTAATAGCTTCCACATGATTTGTTTGATGTATTTCATTCTCTCATGTGTATTACCTTGTCTTGTATAATAATAACAATCCTTATCTCTGTTTTTCTTCCATAGGTATAGTTCTTCTTGGAATATATTATCTTCTAAGAGATATATATACAAGATATGTAAAGAGACTATGCAAATAAGATATGTACAAGAAATATTGTTAGCTTGTCTTAGAAGAAGAAGTATTTCTCATCCTGCTTGGTCTTCTTGGTAGGTTCCTTTTCTTCGACATCTGATGCTTCGTGTGTCCCTTTCCTTTTCTTTGGCTCAGGACAATGATTCTTGTAATGACCATACTTTTAACAGTTGAAGCATTGTATTTCTGAAATATGTTTCTCTTGATTTGGCTTCCTCCTTGAACCAAACTTTCTTTTGTTCCTGAAATTCTTGAATCTTGCTGCGAAGGCTTGATCATCGTACTTCTTTTGGGGTTTCTCTTTTGCACTAATCCTGGATTCTTCTTGAGCACAACAAGTCCAAATCTCTTCAAATGTAGGATACTCCTTCCTTGTATTCATGCTTGCGGAAAATGCATCCCATGTCTTGGGAAGACTATTGAGTACTATGTTTACCAATTCTTTCTCTGAAATGATCTCTTCAATAGCTTGTAGTTGATCTCTTAACTGGAATATTCTCACAAAGTATAATGTTATGATCTCGTCATCATTCATCTTCATGTCACGGAGCTCATTCTTCAGACTCTAACTTTGTCCAATGTTTCTGACCGAGAAGAGATTTGTTAGGGCATCGTACATCTTCTTTGATGAGTCAAGCTGGGAGATGTAGGGTATCAAGTGGTCTTTTATAGATTCCACTATGATACTCATGGCATTGATATCACCGTCTTTGAACTTCTCCATAACTGTAATGTTTTGTGGTTCCTTCTCTTTTCCTTTTTCAAACTCTAGTTCCACGATCTTTCCTTTCACGATATCCAACACTTTATTCTTGGCAAGGATGAGGTCAATCCTTGTCTTCCACGCTCTGAAGTTAGAATCTCAATCTAACTTGTTTTCTGACTTCATAGAGTAAGTCATGGTTGTTTCTGACTTGGTTAAACCCTACATTTGACCAAAAACTCAAACTTGACATCTTGGCTTGCTGAGAGTATCAGGAGATGCACTAGGCTAGGGTGCACTGATATATCTAGAGATTAGGCCAATCCCTTCACTTAAGGTGCCTCAACAAGAGGATTAGGGTTTATGCAACTGCACCTGCTAGTAACCCTAGCGGTAGTGCTATGGTGACTGCTCCTGCTAGAAACCCTAGAGACATTTCTTCAACGAGCTTAATAAACTTATGGCTATGTTTCCTTCGAGTGGTTAGATTGACTGAAGGAGGTGTGGGCCCGTAACCTGTTAGAATATAATGGATGTGATCATTTTACCATTGACAATATCACTATTTTCACCCAACCATAGGCCGAAGCCACCCTCCAAGCACCTTAACCTCGACAAAGAATCACTCTAGAAGCAAAACCTAGGCCAGATAGCCAAACAAAGGGTAGTGCACCTTTCCCCAAGGATAGCGCACCAACAAGAGCTGATCAGATAGTCCAAACCCTAACCAAGAGATAGTCTAAGCCAAACGTGATCTGCTAGTTGCAACAACTACAATGGAAGCTCTCCTCCAAACCTGCGCACAAAACTGGGCACGACAGTGCTCACAAGTGTTTCTCTGCAATTCTAAAACTACCATAATGAAGACTGGCCTCCTATATTTATAGTAATTCTGGCTAACTGCCTGGGCCGACTTCTCATTCTGGGTATCTATTTGTTCAATATATATTATTTCTTCTAGCCGACTTCTTCTCTTGAAGGCTAATAACCTAATACAAATTATCTTCTTGAGCCGACAAGTCTTCTAGGGTTATTAGCCAACTCAT
>JZKD02S2269838.1:17410-32948 GCA_000966675.3 Picea glauca | reverse complement strand
TATATATATATATATATATATATATATATATTTACATCTTTTATGTCTTATGGATCACATTTTTACAAATGTATGTACATGTGTATGTCTGTGCTTCTTTTTATGTGTGTGCAATATGCCAATCTAATACTTGATTAGCTAAGTATCTATCATTTGATTTAATCTCCTAGGAACATGTATATACGTAATGTAATCAAAGAAACGTTCTAAGAGACGTACCCTAATGAATCGTCGGTGTAAAATAGGATCATAAACGCAGTAAACCCCATTTAACCGGGACACAACCAGCTGTGCATCTAAGTAGACCCAGAGGTGATAGATACCATGCGACAAAACATCATGAAACAACTCTATCACTGCGGTGTACTCAACGACATTGTTTGTGGCGTCACCTAGACAGATACCTCTGAAAGATAGAAATTGGCCTTGAGGCGTGAAAACCACCCAAGTTGTGGAAGCAAGCCTCCGAGTGTGTCGGCTAGCGCCATCCACGAACCAGAGGAACACCTCTGATTCACTTGACATTTTCCACAGTGAAAAAGACAACATAAATAATGACACATCCATAAAACAAAAAGACAAAAAGTAACTATATAAGAACTATACATATGTACAAGAAGTCACCCATGCGACCAACCTATGAGTAATACTTCTTGAGGTATAGACCATTTCTAGGCTCCGCCAAAGCATTTCCCTCAAAGTCAACCAGAAAAAAAGCACCATTCTTTAAGACCTCTTTCACAATGAAAGGTTCGAACCACATGGGTTTGAACTTGCCTGCCCCGAGGGGATCCTTATCTTGGTCGTAGACTAGGACAAGGTCGTCTTCGGAGAAAACCCGAGGAGGAACAAATCGATCATACTGACACTTGACTCGTTGCTTGTGAGCCTCGTTGGCCAAGGCTACATCACGACGTTGCTCATCGAGTTGCTCGAGATATAATAGGTGTTCCTCAAGTGGTGGTCTGGAAATAACTCTACTGCCAACTTTAGAGATGGGATCTGACACTCTATTGGCAAGACTGCTTCCAGCCCGTAAACGATTTGAAAAGGTGAGAAACTGGTGGCAATATTTACAAACGTTCGGTAGGCCCATAATGCAGAGTACAACATCAAATGCCAATTTGAGTTGGCATAATTGATCGTTCGCTGCAGAATAGTCTTGAGGGACTTATTCATAGCTTCCACCTGACCATTCGCTTGTGGGTAGTAGGGTGATGAATACTCTTGCCTTAACCCAAGATTTTATGTTGACTCAGACATCATTTTGTTCTAAAAGTGACTGCCATGGTCAGTGGCAATCTCCTTCGGGATGCCGAACCTTGCTATTATCTGGTTAAAAATAAAGAGAGCTTTTGTCTCGTCATCATTATTAAATGTTGGCATAGCCTCGACCCACTTTGTGAAGTAGTCTACCACTATGATGATATAACGATGCCCCATAGTTGAAGTCGGGTGGAATGTAGTAAAATCAATCCCCCACTTAGTGAAGGGACCAATAATAATGACAGGAAACATGGGAGCAGGGTGTGCCCTCATCTTCTGAGAGAAGATCTGACCCAGGTGGCACTTCTTGACTGATTCAACACAATCCTTGATTAACATCGGCCAAAAGTAACCGGCTCGTAGAATCTTTTGGGTTGTTTCCAACCTAGACAAATGACCGCCACATGCTCCAATGTGGCAGTCGTTAAGAATGAGTTCCGCTTCTTCATGAATGAGGCACCGGTGGAGGATGCAATCTACACCTTGACGATACAAAGTGTCATCGAGTATGAGATAGTTTCGTGCCTGATGGCATATACGTCAACGCTCATCGTGAGAAGCAAAGGTGGGGCACTTCAAAGTATGGAGATAAACTAGTATATCTCCATATCAGAGGTTTGAAGATGAAATCAGAAAAAGATCTCCTTTAATTGACAATTCTTCGGGCGTAACATCACCTGATTCGATCGAAAGTTCCGAAATAAGTTCCGTAAAGACCAATGAATTTTTGGATTTCACGGAAACAAAATCCAAGTCAAAGTCCTGGAGGATAACAATCCATCTACTGATCTTTCCACCGATGAAGCATCGTGTCAACACGTATTGAAAAAGATTCACAACGACAATGACGATGGTCTAACGAAGCATAATATAATGATGGAACCGCTGGACAACATGCACTATTTCCAATGAAAGATTCTCAACATGGGAGTAATTGAGTTCCGGTCCAACCAGGCCTCGTCTTAGGTAATAAATCACATTCTCTTCGAGCAGATCATCCTCTTGAACCAAGACCATACCGATGGTTGACTCTATGGTGACCAAGTACAATAAGAAATGTTTATTATAATTGGGAGGCCATAGTAGAGGGGCAGACGTGAGGGCACATTTCAATGCTTCGAAAGAGCACTGAGTGGCTTCATCCCAACAAAAAGGGTCTCCCTTCTTCAATAAACGCATGAACCCTTTAGTGATCTCAACATAGTTTGTGATAAAACGTTGGAGAAAGTTTACTTTTCCTTGTAAGCTTTGAATCTAAGGGACTGTGCACAGGGGAGGCAATTGAACTATTGCCTCAACCTTTAGAGGATCGACCATGATCCATGTTGTTGAAACTATGAAACCTAGAAGATGAACCGACGTCACACAAAAACTGCACTTGTTAGGATTCAAGCGAATTCGATAATAGAGACATTGCTCAAAGATTAGTCGAAGGTGTGTAGCATGATCATCTCTCTTACGATATCGTGATGCTAAATCATCGAGATAAGCCTTTCCTATATGTCTAAGGTCGTGGAAAGCGAAAAACATGGCTCGCTAAAAAGTGGCTCCAACATTCTTCAGGCCAAAAGGCATTTTACGATAAGCAAATGTGCCCCATGGACAAATAAAAACTGTTTTATGTTGGTCTTCGGGATTTATCTAAATATGGTTATATCCCGAAAAACCATCCATGAATGAAAATACCTCACAACCTGTGCATTCATTGACAATATGGTCAATGAATGGGGTGGGGAAATTATCCTTTGGACATGCCTTGTTCAAATCATAGAAGTCCATACACACACGAATCGTACCCTGCTTTTTGTTGACCGACACGAGATTTGGCACCCATTGAGTCAACTGAACGAAGTAGATGAAACCAACTTTGAGCAGTTTCTCTACTTCAGCCTTAATAGCTGCCACTTTCTGAGGATTAACCGAACGAAGCTTCTGTCGGACCAGCTTGGTGTCAGGATAAGTCATTATCTCATGTTCGATGATTCTTGGATCAATGCTTATCATTTCCTCGTAAGACCAGGAAAAAACGTCACGAAATTTCTTAAATAAATCTGTATAGACCCGAATCTCCTCGAGGGAGTAGTCTGCTCCGATGAAAACATTATCCATGATGCTAGGGGTTCTGGAGATGTCAATAGGTATCGTTTCAATGATATTTTCCATATTATCCTTGGCATAAACTGCATGCATAACTAGAGGATTAATAGGACAAGACCTATCTCCAATCATAGTCAACATGAATTTGCCTACCTCTATTCTTCTTAACTCTGGGAGGAAACAAGATCTGTGATGGAGATCATCCCAAGGTCCGTCCGAACCAGTCAATGCCTCTAAGATTGCCTCATCAGAGGGTAAGACCAAGTTTACAGAATTGGTAGTGGAGAGGGAACCTTGAGCCCAAATAGGTTCGAGAATTGGATCTAACTCCTATGCGGGAGTCAGATCGGGGTCGGACGAAGCTTGCTTGACAATAATGTACACAAATTATTCCACGGACAAGGGCATGGCCATGCCGGGATTCCCTGTGCCTTCCATCAAAGCCGATGGGGAAGGAAGATTCCACAAATCATTAAAGTAAGTCGTACGAAACGACGACACTTGAATAATTTTATCCCTAGGCTGGTCGGGGACAATCGATATCATCTTGACATCGCCAGAGGGAGGCGGGTAATCGAAAGTACCCATCAAAGGTGGGCACAAACCAACCCCTACATTGACGATGCTGGGCTGAGGGTTATCAATCATCGAGACCGTGGATGCACCAAATGAAGGGTCAGGCTTGGAGAAGGAAAACTAGTCAATGGTTACGTTTCAACTCTCATGTGGAAACAAAAAGATCCAAAAAACTGTGGCAACCACTGCATGCATTGCATAGATCCAACTCCTACCTAACAATAGGTTGTAGTTGAGAGGTGTATCGATCACTTGAACTTCGACGCACACGGTCTTCCCTCCTAACTGCACGGGGAAATAAGGAATGATTCCATGTGGTCTGGAAGAACGATCGTTGAAAGCAGTAAGCAGAGTAGGTGACAGAGAAAAAATGGGTTGGCCAATGGCCTTCCAACATGCTAATGACATCATGCAAGTCGAGCCGCCCTCATTAACCACTGTGTGGAAAAATTCCGAGTAAAAGATTTCGTGGGGTGAGCCACTACTATCTGAAACACAACGTGGTAAGGGAGACAAGGTTTCATGTTAGTTGTATCAAGCATGATTTTTCATGGATTACAGGTCTCAACAGATCCCAAAGTAGACAACAGATATTTTCTCTGCGAAGGGCATCTCTTGAGGACCTCCAAAGCATACATCGCACAAGGCGTTTGTGACAAATCCTCCACCACAGATTAATTCTGGGTGGTCCTCGCATTCAGATTATGTGGAGCTTTATTGAACACCCATTTCGAGATGCATGTCATTGTTTCACCCATTGTCTTCTCAATATGGAGAGGAATAGATGGGTTTACAACTTGCTTACCCTTTTCAATAGTTTCTGGCATTCCGTAATTGTGTGCCCAATTTTCTATGTAAGCGTCACCTTTCATCATATAAATGTTCACGACCGAGGGATTACTAGAAGACAGAGGGGGTCCCTGACTGCCCCCATCCATGCTCGAAGAGGCTTGAGTCATATTTTTCCCATGTGAAAATGGGTTCATTAACACAATAGGCTGTTGCCGCGCCAATAAATTTTGGGTCTCTGCAAGACGAGGGCACAAGTGAGTCGGATGGTCTTCTGTGCAAAGGTTACACAGATACTTAGAATTTCTCTTCTCTGTGTTTCCCCTGCAAACATTGTTGGTGGGTTTATTATCCCACTTACCCTTCTTTTTTCGCTGTTTTTTCTTTCCGTCAGGCTGCTAGTTGGCCTTCGGGTTCGTCGACTGCACACTATGTACGTCTAACATTTGGGTAGGGGGAGCAGCCAAACCGAAGGTCTGGTTATTCCCTGTTTGCTGTATCGACAATTGTTGCAATTGATTTGACAACTCATCAATGGGATTTTCTTGTGCTGACCAACTATACCATCGACATGTGGTACAGACTTGTGTCTGGCCTTGTAAAGGATGGACCGTGGCGCATATGGAAAAATATCATAGAGTAAACCAGACTGAAAGTATATCAGTTCAAGCTGTTGTGCTCTCATTATCGCCTCCTCCACTGAAAACACTCTCGATGTTGCAACGTCCTTGGATAACTGAGGTACCAAAGACTAAGGAACCACTCCAACAGGAAAGCCGATGGGACCTATACTTTTATCAAACTCTTCCGACGCCGCCATTCTCAGATGTGATCTGAGATATGATCGGCCTTCTTTTGCTCAAAGTTGGCCAAAAATTCGGTGTCGACATCGTATCTCACAGGTAGTTGGAAATGGTTTAGAAAAACCATTTCCAAATCGCTAAAGTAAGAGTGCGTTGAAACAGACGCAACTGTACATAGTCGTCTCGCAACGAGTTCGATGAGCACCATAGGTGGAAAGTGGTCACGTGATCACCTGGATCTTTGCCAGGCTTAACTTCGAACTTCAAAATGTCTGAGGGAAACTTAGTTGGCATGGGAGGCCAACGCGGATCATGAAAAATTGGGTAGTTTAACAACCTTTACAAGTATGGAAAATGTAACGTTTTGAGAAATGGTAGCTTGGGCTGTTGACTATGTGCAGGAAGAAAGGAGCATGGAGTTTGACTGGCACCAGGTTTCCAGGAAAAGTTGGGCTGCTGACCAGGGTTCTGGTAAATACCATGGCCTTGGCCAACGTATAGATATTGCGTTTGTTGGCACATCAACGAATGATTCCTGTAATTGGACGTTGAGGGATGGGCGAGGATTGCTCCCTGCGTGGTGTTCTGAAGATTCTAGAAAGGGTTTCCCCCTGCCAATCCGACGAGCATAGGTACTGAGCCTTGCCCATGGTTCCATTGAGCATGGAAGGGGTTTCCCCTGGTTGACATCCCTGACGAGGGAATTGCTCCCTGCCACGGATTCCAAAGTCCTTGTGAGGAGACGATTCCTGTGTTTTCCCCTTGTGTAGGAATAGTACCTTGCGTAGGATTCTATTGTCCAAAATGAGGGTTGCCCCCAACCGAGACAACAACTGATGAGAAAGTGTTATTACCAAACACACCGAACAAAGAGAATGACATTGAACCCACTGGCGTGGTGTAGGAAGAAGGTCCTAGACTTCCTGCTCTGAACAAGCTATAGTTCATGTTTGTCCCGACGCGTTGCTGGGGAGCACCGCTGAGCGAGGGGGATGAAGGAGGTATATGACCTCCACCGTAAGAGATAGTGGTATAGGGGGCTGAGGTGCCCCCCATGGACCCTTGCAAAGGAGCATTTGAACTCCCTGCCCCCAGACCCATGGTCTGTAGGGTGGAGTAGGTGAGGAAAAAGTTTGTATCGAAGCCGAGCATCCCGTATGAAAACGGAGGATCCTTCGGACTCTATGTGAACGAAGCAGTGGTCACCTCCATAAATGGAATCAAACTGTTGCCCAAAGTAGAGGTGGTCGAGACCATGGTGGTCCGGACTGATGAAGGTGGGTTAGGAGGTTGAATGCCCCGTGTGGTGGCAACCATTGAGGGACTGTGAGGACTCCCTGACGAAGTAGCAACATTTGCTTCCATAGTTTCTTGCAAGACTATCTGACGCTTGCGATGCGCTACCCTTGGAGGGACAACTTGTATCAAGAGTGGCGCTGACAAGTCAGTGATCAGAGTGTTGGTTGGCCTGAGAGCTTCTGCTTCAAGGTAAAAAATAGTAGGTTCCTACGGATTAGAGTGTTCTCCTCTTGGTGCTGGCTTGGGCACAGTTTCCTACAACCTTGTCACTTCAAATGACTCTTTTTGGTCAAGTATTCGTCATAACGGTGGTAGTGCTGGCTCCAAAGTAACCAACAACAGGCCCTGAAGCCTTTGCGACCAACGAAGCTCTTGATATTCCACTTTGTGAGAATATCAACGACACAGTAAGGATTTTACTAACGTTTGAAAACAAGCACACACTAGAAAAGTTCCTACAAGATAAAGCAAGCAAACCACTATCTAGTTGGAAGAACATTTATGCCAACCAACACTAGAGAAACTTACCGGTGCAAGTGAAACTTGAACACGGAAGGACCCTCCGGGTATACTCTGCAAAGAGTGGCCCAACGCCTGCCCTAGGTACCACGGTATACCCTCGCAGTCACCTATGTAAGTCCCTAGAATAAAGGAAACTAAGTTTCCAGCTCGGAAACAGTCACCATGAGGGTACAATCGACAGTCTGGTGGACTGCAATGAGAAGGGCAACAAGCCTGAAACCTACTGAGGGTATCGAAAGAAAGTGGTCCGGAAGACAACTTAGGATCCTAAACGGATTCAGGGTCCATGAAGCTCCGTAGGAAAATGCAACCGATAGTATCCCACGACATGTCCTCAATATGCATTCCCCACTACGCTTGGTCCAAATTTGGAGGGGTTATCTCTGCTACCTTTCCACACGCGACCTCGTGTTTAGCCCTTGTGTTAGAGGGGGGTCTCGGATAACTTTCACGTTTACTAGAATTTTTACACTCCCTAGCTCTAACTCCAATGTTTGTTTATAAGACTTGAAGAGTTTCCTCTCCAACCTAATTCAAGGCTCTAGTCTAAACTAGTTGATTAAACCTACAAACATAAAGTCTAGTTGATTTTAATTAGTGTTTATTTTAAATGGATTGTTTTAACTCAAGGAAACAATAGTGAAACTAGTGATGTGTATGGGAGACGAAGAAGGAGAAATAAACGAATCTGAAATCAAAATTACTTCTAGTTGACAATAAATATTTGCAACTAACTCTTTAACAAAGTTTTCATAACTACGCTTTTTCTAAGATCTTTTAAAGGAAAACCTAAAATGAAATTTCGCTCGACTATGAGCTGCTTAATTTTCTAAGCAATCAGTTAAGAACTTAAGAAAATAATTTTTTTTCCTAACAAGCAAAATAACTAACCTAACTACTTAACCAAACTAATAAATGAAGTCTTTTTCTATACTTGTTTTTATGCTTCAAACAAGAAACTTGAAATAAATTCTTTTTCTTTTTCTTTAAAGCAGGCGAAAGGGGAAAAAGTGAAAAACAAGACAAGACTGAAGACTNAAGCAGTGGTCGCCTCCATAAATGGAATCAAACTGTTGCCCAAAGTAGAGGTGGTCGAGACCATGGTGGTCCGGACCGATGAAGGTGGGTTAGGAGGCTGAATGCCCCGTGTGGTGGCAACCATTGAGGGAGTGTGAGGACTCCCTGACGAAGTAGCAACATTTGCTTCCATAGTTTCTTGCAAGACTATCTGACGCTTGTGATGCGCTACCCTTGGAGGGACAACTTGTATCAAGAGTGGCGCTGACAAGTCGGTGATCAGAGTGTTGGTTGGCCTGAGAGATTCCACTTCAAGGTAAAAAATAGTAGGTTCCTACGGATTAGAGTGTTCTCCTCTCGGTGCTGGCTCGGGCACAGTTTCCTACAACCTTGTCACTTCAAATGACTCTTGTTGGTCAAGTATTCGTCATAACGGTGGTAGTGTTGGCTCCAAAGTAACCAACAATAGGCCCTGAAGCCTTCGCGACCAACGAAGCTCTTGATATTCCACTTTGTGAGAAGATCAACGACACAGTAAGGATTTTACTAACGTTTGAAAACAAGCACACACTAGAAAAGTTTCTACAAGATAAAGCAAGCAAACCACTATCTAGTTGGAAGAACATTTATGCCAACCAACACTAGAGAAACTTACCGGTGCAAGTGAAACTTGAACACGGAAGGACCCTCCGGGTATACTCTGCAAAGAGTGGCCCAACGCCTGCCCTAGGTACCACGGTATACCCTCGCAGTCACCTATGTAAGTCCCTAGAATAAAGGAAACTAAGTTTCCAGCTCGGAAACAGTCACCATGAGGGTACAATCGACAGTCTGGTGGACTGCAATGAGAAGGGCAACAAGCCTGAAACCTACTGAGGGTATCGAAAGAAAGTGGTCCGGAAGACAACTTAGGATCCTAAACGGATTCAGGGTCCATGAAGCTCCGTAGGAAAATGCAACCGATAGTATCCCACGACATGTCCTCAATATGCATTCCCCACTACGCTTGGTCCAAATTTGGAGGGGTTATCTCTGCTACCTTTCCACACGCGACCTCGTGTTTAGCCCTTGTGTTAGAGGGGGGTCTCGGATAACTTTCACGTTTACTAGAATTTTTACACTCCCTAGCTCTAACTCCAATGTTTGTTTATAAGACTTGAAGAGTTTCCTCTCCAACCTAATTCAAGGCTCTAGTCTAAACTAGTTGATTAAACCTACAAACATAAAGTCTAGTTGATTTTAATTAGTGTTTATTTTAAATGGATTGTTTTAACTCAAGGAAACAATAGTGAAACTAGTGATGTGTATGGGAGACGAAGAAGGAGAAATAAACGAATCTGAAATCAAAATTACTTCTAGTTGACAATAAATATTTGCAACTAACTCTTTAACAAAGTTTTCATAACTACGCTTTTTCTAAGATCTTTTAAAGGAAAACCTAAAATGAAATTTCGCTCGACTATGAGCTGCTTAATTTTCTAAGCAATCAGTTAAGAACTTAAGAAAATAATTTTTTTTCCTAACAAGCAAAATAACTAACCTAACTACTTAACCAAACTAATAAATGAAGTCTTTTTCTATACTTGTTTTTATGCTTCAAACAAGAAACTTGAAATAAATTCTTTTTCTTTTTCTTTAAAGCAGGCGAAAGGGGAAAAAGTGAAAAACAAGACAAGACTGAAGACTCACCTCTGGCCCATTGTGGATCGTAGGGAGTCACTAAAGACACCAAACAGGCTGATCAACAACTCAAAGACTCGGCTAAAACCCTTTCGAAATTAAACACAAGAAATATTTAAAAATATAGGCAAACTGACATCCAACCCAGGCTTCGACTGTAAAAACAGAGACACTGTACTTAATCAAGAAACCCTGAGAAGTAAAACTTCAATTAGGGAAGATATTGACTGCCTCTTCTTAAAGAAAAAAATTCTTGACACATGCACGCTACTGATGGTTAAGCATCCTGCGTATGTACATTGCCTGTCTATAAAGCATGGTGTGTATGTATGCGTGCTGACCCATAGGAGGCCGCGTACACCTTTGTATTTCTTGAAAAAAGAAAACAGACAGACTGACTGACAGGGCAGGGAGAACTGGTATAGCACCAACAGGTGACTAGAATCCCTTAAAGACTCAACATACTCAAAAATAAACTCAAAAGGTATAAAACTAATCAAACACCCAAAAAATCCCCTAAAACCCTAGATGCTTCCCTAGTATGGTCGCCAGTTCTGCTAGAGTGGGAAAACCCCCCTATGGCTACATTAGGGTTTACAATGTAGGCATATCAATGACCATGTAAAAGTCTCCTACTTTTCTAACTACCCCAAACGTATCCCAGACTAATACATGAAAGACAAAGTGAAAAAGATCAGGTAACTGTACCTTTTACTCTGTGTCCGGTGTTGATCCTCTCACGCTTGATAGCTCCGCTGATTGCAAACCTTCTCCCAAGGCTGGACTGCATTCACAAATAGATAAATAGGAAACTAAAAACATGCATTTCATATATAAATCATGGTTTAGATGTTAGAATAAAATATAAATCAAATGCAAACATTTGACACATCATATTTCGGGACAGGAAAAGTATTTCTTTTATTGATATCACAATGTTCACTTACAACAAGGTCGGCGACTACTCCACGAACCTGGTCTGAGCTCCTCTTCACCAATATCCAAGTGCACCTCCACGCATCTTTCACCTTTCAACCTTCTTCTTGGAAATGGAATGGGCTTATGATGGAGGAAAAAAGGGAAAAATGGGGAATTCTGATGCAATTCTCACAACAAGGCTGCAAATACTTGGGGCAAGGAGGGGATGTGAAACGTGCATAGTTTCACTATTCTTTAGCTTAGATTAGAAATGAGACCCCAACACCTCCTTNCTACAAGATAAAGCAAGCAAACCACTATCTAGTTGGAAGAACATTTATGCCAACCAACACTAGAGAAACTTACCGGTGCAAGTGAAACTTGAACACGGAAGGACCCTCCGGGTATACTCTGCAAAGAGTGGCCCAACGCCTGCCCTAGGTACCACGGTATACCCTCGCAGTCACCTATGTAAGTCCCTAGAATAAAGGAAACTAAGTTTCCAGCTCGGAAACAGTCACCATGAGGGTACAATCGACAGTCTGGTGGACTGCAATGAGAAGGGCAACAAGCCTGAAACCTACTGAGGGTATCGAAAGAAAGTGGTCCGGAAGACAACTTAGGATCCTAAACGGATTCAGGGTCCATGAAGCTCCGTAGGAAAATGCAACCGATAGTATCCCACGACATGTCCTCAATATGCATTCCCCACTACGCTTGGTCCAAATTTGGAGGGGTTATCTCTGCTACCTTTCCACACGCGACCTCGTGTTTAGCCCTTGTGTTAGAGGGGGGTCTCGGATAACTTTCACGTTTACTAGAATTTTTACACTCCCTAGCTCTAACTCCAATGTTTGTTTATAAGACTTGAAGAGTTTCCTCTCCAACCTAATTCAAGGCTCTAGTCTAAACTAGTTGATTAAACCTACAAACATAAAGTCTAGTTGATTTTAATTAGTGTTTATTTTAAATGGATTGTTTTAACTCAAGGAAACAATAGTGAAACTAGTGATGTGTATGGGAGACGAAGAAGGAGAAATAAACGAATCTGAAATCAAAATTACTTCTAGTTGACAATAAATATTTGCAACTAACTCTTTAACAAAGTTTTCATAACTACGCTTTTTCTAAGATCTTTTAAAGGAAAACCTAAAATGAAATTTCGCTCGACTATGAGCTGCTTAATTTTCTAAGCAATCAGTTAAGAACTTAAGAAAATAATTTTTTTTCCTAACAAGCAAAATAACTAACCTAACTACTTAACCAAACTAATAAATGAAGTCTTTTTCTATACTTGTTTTTATGCTTCAAACAAGAAACTTGAAATAAATTCTTTTTCTTTTTCTTTAAAGCAGGCGAAAGGGGAAAAAGTGAAAAACAAGACAAGACTGAAGACTGACCTCTGGCCCATTGTGGATCGTAGGGAGTCACTAAAGACACCAAACAGGCTGATCAACAACTCAAAGACTCGGCTAAAACCCTTTCGAAATTAAACACAAGAAATATTTAAAAAGATAGGCAAACTGACATCCAACCCAGGCTTCAACTGTAAAAACAGAGACACTGTACTTAATCAAGAAACCATGAGAAGTAAAACTTCAATTAGGGAAGATATTGACTGCCTCTTCTTAAAGAAAAAAATTCTTGACACATGCACGCTACTGATGGTTAATCATCTTGCATATGTACATTGGCTGTCTATAAAGCAGGGTGTGTATGTATGCGTGCTGACCCATAGGAGGCCGCGTACACCTTTGTATTTCTTGAAAAAAGAAAACAGACAGACAGACTGACAGGGCAGGGAGAACTGGTATAGCACCAACAGGTGACTAGAATCCCTTAAAGACTCAACATACTCAAAAATAAACTCAAAAGGTATAAAACTAATCAGACACCCAAAAAATCCCCTAAAACCCTAGAGGCTTCCCTAGTATGGTCGCCAGTTCTGCTAGAGTGGAAAAACCCCCCTATGGCTACATTAGGGTCTACAATGTAGGCATATCAATGACCATGTAAAAGTCTCCTACTTTTCTAACTACCCCAAACGTATCCCAGACTAATACATGAAAGACAAAGTGAAAAAGATCAGGTAACTGTACCTTTTACTCTGTGTCCGGTGTTGATCCTCTCACGCTTGATAGCTCCGCTGATTGCAAACCTTCTCCCAAGGCTGGACTGCATTCACAAATAGATAAATAGGAAACTAAAAACATGCATTTCATATATAAATCATGGTTTAGATGTTAGAATAAAATATAAATCAAATGCAAACATTTGACACATCATATTTCGGGACAGGAAAAGTATTTCTTTTATTGATATCACAATGTTCACTTACAACAAGGTCGGAGACTACTCCACGAACCTGGTCTGAGCTCCTCTTCACCAATATCCAAGTGCACCTCCACGCATCTTTCTCCTCTCAACCTTCTTCTTGGAAATGGAATGGGCTTATGATGGAGGAAAAAGGGAAAAATGGGGAATTCTGATGCAATTCTCACAACAAGGCTGCAAATACTTGGGGCAAGGAGGGGATGTGAAACGTGCATAGTTTCACTATTATTTAGCTTAGCTTAGAAATGAGACCCCAACACCTCCTTTTATATGACAAAAGTATGGTTTTTCGGTTGGGTGACGAGCTATCGGTGGTGGATTAGTTGGGAAACTACCCAATAGGCCGTAATCTCAACGAATTCCTTGCAACTTTTTATTTTTTGCAAATTTTGCAAGTATATGCGTGCTGTAATGGTGCAACTAGCGTACGTACATGGGATGTAGTGGTGAATCAGGTGTGTGTACGTGGGAAGTAATGGTGCAGGGCGCGTACATCTTCAAAAAATGAGTTTTTAAGAAGAGAAACTCAGTGATGGCTTGGAAAAAATAGCAAGTAAGAGGGCCAAATGCCATGCATGCATGTATGGATAAATTTAGGGTTATAACAATGAGAAATATACTAAGGCCTTCAATCACTACAAGAAACAAGATGGAGGACAATGGGCATCCCTAATTGACCTCTCTACTAGTCCAAAAGAAGGATGAAACTAAACCATTAGCTAAAAAAGTAAAGGACATCGAGGTTAAACAACTCATGACCTACTTTACAAATTGCACATTGAAAGGTCAGTCTTACCCTATTGTAATCCTTTTAGAGGTCAAGATTTATAATCAACGAAGACATCTTTTTTGTTTTAATGGATTGAATCCCCTTTTGGTATACTCCAATAACCTCATGACATATTTTCCTCCTAGATAGAAACCCAAATTGTTCATTGGATATTGTTTCAAATAATAACCTCTTTACTCTCATAAAAATTACTTTTGAAACAATTTTATAAATGAAATTGCACAAGGAAATGGGCATGTACTGATCAAATTGTTATCTTCTCAAATAAATCAATCGAGTTATTTCATTTTAGGTGATAGGATGTCTTTTTAAAAATACATTTTTAATTTTTTAAAGCTCATTTTTGAGAGCTTTATGCATGTAATAAAGTTAGATAAACATTTGTTTTAGTTTTTATTTGATTTAAGTCAAATATCAGGTTTCGGTGGCTTAGGCGCTTCTTCGAAAGTGCTTCTTAGCTACCGAAAGCCTTAGCTTTTGGCAGCTTAAACAAAGAAATTCAAGGCTATTTTAGCCACCAAAATCGCAGTATTGGGGGAGGAGTCAACACGTCCTTTCACACGTTTAAACCGTCGGTTTTGAAGTTTTATAATTGCAATTAGCCACCGAAAATACAGGAGAAGAAACCATTTAAGACCGGGAGATGATATCTGCATGCTGTAGCGAATCTTTTCGGATCACTGTTTCATCAAACTACATGGTTACGTACCTTTCATCATTACAGTCATCAACCATGATTGTTTCAAATCACAAGATGCTCTTTCACATCCCTTGTAATCAGTGCCATGATCTGATGCTCGCCTCATTTTTCTCGTCCCTGTCACAGCCGTGCCAAATGTCCCTAAGTCTACGCTGTGTAATTTTCCCCCAAAATCCGATTTTCAATTTGCAAGTGTACAGGAGCATTGCAACAGATGAAGAAAGGAGGATCAACTCTGAGGAAAGAGATTGACAATATCAGTTACTTGGAATCACACCCAGAGGTATGCCAACTTTTCAGGGACGCATCTATAATTTTTGTAAAAAATTATAGAGCTCTCATCAGCAGGTGGCAAAATCCTTTGCCTTGAATTTCGATGGAAGGAAAGCAATCATTGGTCGAGATGAATTTGAGGTTGATGAAGTCCTCATAACCGAGGTGACAGAGCTTCCCAGGACTGGAGAAAAATGGTTTAAAACCATTGTCACAAAGAATGTTGAATTCAGGTCTTACTTGAAACCAGAACACAAGGATTTGATATGGAAGAAAGACATTCCTGTGTCTTTCCTGGAAGAGAAATGGAAACAATTACTAAAATCCATTATGGTCTATATAACTTGTGAAGGTAGATATAGTAGGGTGATGATTTACCATTTCAAACTCATGAATCATTTTACTGGTAGAAACCCACTCAATCTGCCCTATTTTCTCCACAGAAGCTTATCTAAGATGGCTCATCAGGTCAAG
>JZKD02S2269837.1:419024-439015 GCA_000966675.3 Picea glauca | reverse complement strand
GAAAGGAAATGCCGAGAGGCGATATGGTGTGAACCGATGTGCCGAGAACCAAGTTTAACTATGGTTAGTTGTTTACTCTTGGTTCTTGACAATGGTTATTTTAAAAAATTATCGCCCTCTCGGCTCTCGGGGTTGAGAAAACAAAAATTTAGGGTCAATAAATGCCGAAGCGCGAAACCCCGAGGATGTCATAATCAAGGGTTAAAGGTCTTATACTATTCTTGCCTTGGACGAAAATTAAAGCGGAGTTCACACTCTCATGACTCGGGACTTGTGAATTCAAGAAATAAGGTGTCCGGCTTGCGAGATCATGAAACTTAAAAAATCCTAAGGACAAACATACTTGCGAAAAACGGGCCCTTTGTAAGTGACAAGGCATTGCTATTCAGGTAACAAAAGTTTTTCTTTTAGAGTTTTATGATTTTGGAAGGAAAAGGAAAAGAAAAACAACTTTATATCTCAAGCATCAGAATATTCAAAATTGTGTGAGGTGAAAAAACAGGGGCGGCTCCAACAATAAACATACATTGTTTTAGTAATGTTATATAAATAAAATAATAAAAATGATACTTTCTATTGATTCATCAAATTTAAATCTCTTTCAAAACATTGGTTAAATGATCAAATTTCATAGAATAAGATTTCAAATGCATATATGCAAGGCCTTTTCCATTGGATGAATATACACTAAAAATAGGTATTATTGATTCTAGACTTAAATGCTAATATGCATTTTTCTACCATATATGTATTCTAATTTAAAATTTATTGAATATTATGCGGGATTATTTAAATTGTGATTTATTTTCATCTTAAAAAGATTTAAAATAAATTTGCATTAGTTTTTTATTTTTCTATATTTGTTTTAATTTAAAATTTATTGAATATTATGTGGAATCAAAATAATTAAATTGAAATTTTAAAATATTAGTTTTTATTTTTAAAATTTATAATTATTTTTTAAATTATAAACAAAAGTTGGTCTGAATACACAATAAAAATAAACATTATCATATATGAAGTTCCCCCACTCCTTGTAAGAAAAACTATAAAGTTGACATGTATTTTCCCCTATCATTTTAAAATCTCTATTATTTTTCATTTGAAGATTTGTGTGGAATATAAAGAGTTAGGAACACAATTTCTTAAATTTGGAGGGAGCACTAGATCAATCAAATCAAAAAATATCATGGAGTATCTAAGTATAAATTAGGAACATAATACCAAGCTTGAAGGGAACACAAAGTCAATCAAATTATAACAAAAAGTATTTGTAATTTTATGACAAACAACTTGTTGCTATAACAACAAGAGTATATAAATCTACTCTTGCAATGTTGTGTACCTATATAAATAACATTTTGCCCATGCAATAATTTTATTTGTAAGCTTATCCATGACCGATCACTAAGATATTTAAATGCATATTTTATATATGTCGAAATTGCATTTATGAAATGTTAATAGTATTATTCCCTAATTCACATAATTTTATCCAGGTGTATCAAAATTACTTTTAGTCTATGGGTTGATTGACTAATGCACTTTCTCATGCATATATTGGCACACATGAGTCCCAAATGTTGAAATTGCTATCAAAATAAATATTTTATGATGACAAAAATCAACACGATGGTTTCTTCTAAAATTGTGATTCTTAGATCCATAATTGATGAAATTTAATTTTCCAAACATTGGAATATCAACAAACCAAAATTGTAATTTCAAGAATTAGAATAATTTACAATTTCAACAACAAAAATTTATAGTTTTGGAAATTGAAAAATCACTTAATATATAAATTTGCAATGTCAATTTTTTTTTGTGATTTTAGCAAACAAAAACTGCAATTTGAGGATAAAAAATTACAATTTTTTTAAAGAGTGTGTAGTTTCAACAAGTGATTTCTTGCAATTTCAGCAACTCGACATTGGGATTTTATAGATTCTCTCTAGGTGATATATATCCTATAGGTGGTATATATGGGCAATGTTGATGATTCCATAAACAAAATTGAAGAATGTCAAAAGGGTATTCCCATTTACCCATAAATCTAAGGATGGATCCTATGATAAAGGGAACACTTGCTTAACATAGCTTAACATTGATGCTCTCTTAGTACTTGTATTACTAACCTCACGTGCTCTTCATGCTCCTCCTCTGATTTTGAGAAAATAAGAATGTTTAATCTCTATCTAATAAATCGTTTCTTTTTATTTTCTCAAATAAACTTGTTGAATCATGAATAACAATCAATATTTAAACTCTCTCCTTAACGAGGAAAAAATAAACTAAAACATGAAAGAAAATTTAGCAAATATTATGCATAAAATAAAATAGTAAAAAATAAACTAAAATATAAACTAAATTTAATAAATAAAAAATATGAAATCAAATAGAGAGCTCTTTGTTTAATAGATACAAAAATGAAGAAAACAAGTGGGCATGGTTCCAGAGGTCATAGTTCCACAGGTCATAGTTCTAGAGTTCAAAGTTCCAAAGGGCATAGTTCCAGAGGTAATAGTTCCATGGGTCACAGTTCCAAAGGTCATAGTTCCACGGGTCATAGTTCCCGGGGTCACAGTTCCATAGGTCATTCCACAAGTCATAGTTCCAGAAGGTGTATTTCTAGAGGTCATAGTTCCACAGTTCATAGTTCCAAAGTTCAAAGTTCCAAAGGGCATAGTTCCAGAGGTAATAGTTCCATGTGTCATAGTTCTTGGGGTCACAGTTGCAGAGGTCATAGTTCCACAAGTCATAGTTCGAGAGTTCAAAGTTCCAAAGGACATAGTTCCAGACGTCATAGTTCTTGAGGTCACAACTCTAGAGGTCATAGTTCCAGAGGTCATACCACGGGTCATTGCTCAAAAGGTCAAAGTTTGGGAGGGCGTAGTTCCAAAGGTCATAGTTCCAGAGTTAAAACTTCCAAATGACATAGTTCTAGAGGTAATAGTTCCATGGGTCATAGTTCCTGGGGTCACAGTTCTAGAGGTCATAGTTTCACGGGTCATGATTCCTAGGGTCACAATTCCAAAGGTCATAATTCCTGGGGTCACAGTTCCAGAGGTCATAGTTCCAAAGGTCATTCCACATGTCATAGTTCCAGAGTTCAAAGTTACAAAGGGTGTAGTTCCAGAGTTCATAGTTCCACGGGTCATAGTTCCTGGAGTCACAGTTATTGAGGTCATAGTTCCTGGGGTCACAGTTCCAGAGGTCATTCCACAGGTCATTCCACAGGTCATAGTTCTAGAGATAAAATTTCCAGAGGGCGTAGTTCAATAGGTCATAGTTCCACGGATCATAGTTCTAAAGTTCAAAGTTCCAAAGGGCGTAGTTCTAGAGGTAATAGTTTCATGGGTCATAGTTCCCGGGGTCACAGTTCCAAAGGTCCTAGTTCCAAAAGTCATAGTTCCTAGGGTCACAGTTCCAGAGGTCATAGTTCCAGAGGTCATTCCACATGTCATAGTTCCAGAGGTCAAAGTTCTAGAGGACGCAATTGCAGAGGTCATTGTTCCACAAGTCATAGTTCCAGAGTTCAAAGTCCCAAAGGGCATAGTTCCACGGGTCATATTTCTTGGGGTCACAGTTCCAAAGGTCATAGTTCCATGGGTCATAGTTCCCGTTGATGGAATTTTCTCAAGAAAGATGTTTGAGCAAGTAAAAGAATGCCCTGGATACCCCTTAAGCTTTATGTGTCATCCTTCTAGGCTAAGCATACTCTTCAAACTATAGATCTCATAGGCATGGGTGCAAAAATAGTCAAATGTTTTTTCTGGATGGGGTTGTTAGCCATCACAGGGAATGCCCACCAGTCCTTGCAGGGTATCCAAAAATCAAGAAAGACATCCTAGGATGCCATGGACATCCCTCGGGAATTCCCTCCCTCATTTAGGTGTACTTGAGACTAGGATGTCCCCATTTGTGGTACATACCTTTGGGGGAGGCATCTCCATCCTGCATAGGGAAATAACATGAAAAAATCAAAAAATCAACATGAAAAGGAGAAGCCAAATTTATGGAACTTTGACATCAAATATTTACTATCATGATAGTCATTGATACTTATATCTAGAAGAACCCATATTGTTCTAGTTCTTTGGCTTCTTTGTTCTCATAAGATTATGAAAATAAATACCATATCAAAGATCAAAGGAGTTGTCGCCCACATTCCATTGAGTGTTTTAACATTAGACATGTTCACATTATTACATAATCCTTATTTAATAATGTCAGACTTTATTACATAGAAAACACATTATTCTACCTACTTGATGGGTTAGGGAGGTTAGGTCCCTAACAAATTATGGAATGAAACAAAGTCTATAGATAGCCAGAGATAAGGGCATGAGGTTCCCATTATCCATCTAACTCACTAATCCCTTAACCATGATTGACCACGTTGACCATATATTAACCACGGTTAACCATAATTAACTTGCTTGACCATGCTTGGTCATATTGGCTATAATGACAATATTTGGCCATATTGACAATGGTTGATAATTGTTTCCCATATTAACCACAATTGATCATCTTCTTCACTATAATGATCATCTTGGCTATATTGATCGCATTGGCCCACTTACACTTAATATCCTAATTTACTAAGCTCCTTACCTATCAACCCCAACAACCAACTAACCATCATTTACCATATTAACCATGGTTAGCTATAGTTGATGCACAAACCCATGAACCTTCTAACCAACTAACCCCACTAGCATCTAACCCCTTGCCCCACTAATCTGATAACGTTAATTGACCATATTAACCATCATTGATAATAATTAATCACAATTGACCATATTGATTGAATTTACAAGTTAAACTCTAATCCCCTAATTTACTAACCTATTTAACCTTAGTAACCCGCGAATCATTGTTCACCATAATAATTGTGTTGAACATAGGGAATACTCTCATCCCATGTGCATGGATTCTTGGAATTGTACATGCACAAAATATGCACGATCATCCTATTGACGACCTCGGTTTGGCCATCCATTTGGGGGTGAAAGGCCGTGGATTTGCTGAGATTGGTGTCCAACCATGGCCAGAGGCTCAACCATAATGTGCTGAGGAACTGGTTGTCCTAATCAAAGACAATGGTTTGTGGTATCTGGAAATGTACCCACACTCATTTGAAGAATACCTTGATAGTGGCCTCTATTGTGATGCTCTTCTTGTAGGCAACCATAATTGCCATATTGGAAAATCGATCAACAACCACGAAAACACAGTCATTTCCATGCTAGGTTGAAGGAAGGCCTGACATGTAGTCCATCAAAATGGATTCCCAGGGCCTGTCAGGAGTAGGTAGAGGAGTGTACATGCCTTGTTTCTTAATGGTCAGTTTGGAAATGGCCCATAATGTGTAAGACCTGATATACTTGCTGACATCCTGTTGGAGTTTCAACCAATAGAAATATTGCTACAACACTTCCACTATCTTCTCTACACCGAAGTGTCCTTCCACCCGATTGTACTGAGATTCCCAAACCAACTTCGCTTTCTCACTTGATGGAAATAAAATATGGCCCAGATTGCATAATAACTCATCCTGCAGATGAAAATCAGTGACAACTATGTTTGTTCCCAACATCTGGTAGGTAGTGGCGAAGTCAGGATATCACTCGTAGAATTGGGGCCATCCATAAGACTAGTGTCTACAGGAGTGTAGCACCATGGTTAGTACAACAAATGGAGGTTGGTTGAGGCATTCAATGGCGTGGTTGGTGCTCCCTCTCTTATACTTGATGTTGAGATGGAACTGCTGCAAGTATGTGGACCACTTTTGATGGAAGTCATTCTGCTATTTTCCTTGTGTCTTCATGAACTACATAGGCTTATGATCAGTGTGGATGAATGTCTCCTTCCCAAGAATGTAATGCCTCCACTGGAGGCAAGCTTGTACAATAGAGTACATTTATTTTTCGTAAGTGGGATACTTATGAACAATATATGATAGTGTCTCACTATGATAGCCCATGGGATGTCGATTTTGAGTGAGAATTGCGCCCACAACATAGTCTAAAGCATATGTATCAATCTCAAACGGTTGCTACAGGTCGAGTAATGAGAGCACCAGGGTTGAGCACAAGTACTGCTTCAAATCATCAAACACTTTTTGTTGTGTCTAGCCCCACACAAATTTTTCCATGCCACCGCCACTGGTCACTTGGCTAAGGGACCATGTAATGTGGGAGAATCCCAACACGAACATTGGCAAGGCCTAAGAAGCTTCGGAGCTCAGTGAGTGTGGTTGGGGCTGGATAGTCATGGATGACCTGTATTTTGGCTGGATTGACATGCACCCCATGCTCATCAACAATGTAGCATAGGTAGTGGACCTTGTTCATGCCGAAGGATCATTTTTCCAAATTTTCATATAGCTTCTATTGTCATAGAGTGTGCAGTACCTGCTAAATGTGATGCAAGTGTTCTGCCCAATGCTTGTTGAAGATGAGGATGTCATCCAAATAAACTACCACAAAAGAATTGGTGAAAGGCTGTAATATATCTTCCATCATCCTCATGAAAGTTGTTGGGGAATTTTTCATGCCAAAGGGCATGACCAACCATTCAAAAAGACATTCTTTGGACTTGAAGGAAGTATTCCATACATCGGTCTGCTCAATCGGGACCTGGTGGTAGCCAAACTTCAAATCAATCTTACTGAAGTATTTTCCCCCCTTGAGCTGGTCAAGAAGATCGACAATTTGGGGAATTGGGTACTGGTTCCTGACTGCGATTTTATTTAGGGCCCAATAATCAATGCAGAGTCTCTAGGACCCATATTTCTTTTGCACAAGCACGATTAGGCTTCCATAAGGTGATGTGCTTGGGAAGATGTGCCTCTTTTCGAGCAGTTCTTGGATCTGGAGCTTGATTTCCTCATTTTATGACAGAGAGTGGTGATAGACTGGCCCATTAGGTAGCAGTGTGTTGGGGGTCAGATCGATTGAGTGCTTGACCTGACAGTGTATAGGTACCCTAGTGGGTGAGGAGAAGATGTATTTGTAATCTCGCATGACCTTATCCACTTTCTTTTGCTGCATGGAGAGATCTATTGTGGATGCCATGGATGTTTCCTCTCACTCTGAGCACAAATCAAAAATAAGAAAAACTTCCCAGTCTGAGAGATGACCTTCCTTCATTGATTGGAAAAGATCAAGGAAATGGCAGTAGATGGGACTACCTATAGTATATTGTATAATTTCCTATCCAAATTAATAATAACACTACGAGTCCTAGACTCATATACAACATGACATTTCCGTAAATAAGGTTGTCCCAAAATAACATCACAAACTTCAACAGGGGAAACATCACACAATGCCTCATCTTTGAAGGGATTGATGTTGTAGGCAAGGCGACACTGTTGGCTGACATGGAGATCGCTCCCTTGGAAGAGATATCCAATGGTGTACGATTGCAGGTGTGGTGATGTCGGCATAGAAAAATACTTGATGACCTTTGTTGATATGAGTTTCTTCTGGCTACCACTATTAATGATTAAGTGCAGCGGAGTACCCTTCACCCACATCTGTGAATGAAAGAGGCGCTCACCTTCCTATGGTTCATCGGGTTCGTTAGGCTGGAACTTGGTGGTGGTAGTTGTTGACGCTTAAAATCGCAATGATGAATACTGCTAGCAAATGATTGCTAAGCTCTATTATTTATTTATAATAATAATAATAAACTAGTAGGTGGGACCCCCTTGTAGACTAGTGGCACTATGATGGATGTGTTATGCCTATATTTTTGTTTGTTGTTATAATGATGCCAACATAGTCTTCTACAATTAATGATGAAAGTCATGGTTTTATTCATCATGGAAACATAAGTTGGTTGGTCGAATGTGTTATTGCTAGATGGTTCTGATGGTCACTTGCAACTCATGGAAGTACTATGGATAAAAGGATCAATTTTTACAGGTGTTATTTTTATGCATTAAACATTGATTAATTATTTTATATATGATCTTATGCAAAAGGATAATGTGATGATGTGGAATATTAAACAAAAGGAAAAGAGATTATATACAGACCTTAAGGTATATATGATTGACACAAATGAAGGGTGATGGACCTAGTTGCTAGACTTATGTGCTTGATTAAAGGATTATTTGTGAGGCATATATGGTAACGTTATAGCATATGGTTGTTGTTAATATTTTGACATGACTTAGGGTGGTGCACTATGCAATGGATATATCAATGAATGTTGTTTGAATTAATGGTTGATGTTATGGTGTATGGGATGGCTTGTATGTTGAATTGAATAGGGATGGGGGAGGAAGCGATGTGCATTTACTGCATGTCACTCAAACAACCATCGACCTCGTCACCCTAGCCATGGTTGCATTTGGTTTTTCGGCTTTGGTGGTTGTGGAGGCTCCACGATTAATTTTTTTGAAAGGAAAACACAATCCAACTCTTCCCTCAAGCGATTTTTCCAGGTATGGCTCCTTTACTTTCCATCCATGATGGTCCATCTGTGTTATGAATCGATTTTTTTGGCTAAGAATTGCATGAGGTCTGTGTTTTTCTTAAGTTTTAATTCTGTATCAGTGTTGTGCTTATGGTTTCTTCTTTGAATAATATGGATTCTTGGCATTTTAAAGGAAAAATATGGATTTTATTGTTGTGAGTAGCCTGTGCATTGGTTTTTTTTGGTGTAAAACATGTCAGTCAGCTTGGGGTTTTACTCTGGTTCTCTGTGGAAAATTATGATAATGGTGTAACAAGCTCAGAGTTTTTCTTGCGTGGATTTTACCACCAGTTTGGGTATTAGGTGTTGTCTCTCCTTTTTGCTTCAGTTGTTATTATGTTCGTTCCTCCGAATTGCAATGCAAACTGTTAAGAGTTGCATAGTTCTTTCTTTTTCTGGACCAAGCTTGAGCTATCATTTCTCATGGAATGACCCTCACTATCACCCTGTTGGAAGCATTTCATAGTCGAGTTTGCATCACCCAGAACTTTGAATGGAAGCCTATATATGTGTTGGGTTGGCCACAGGTTATGCTAGGGATTTCTTTCCATAGTGTTTATAAGAATTCGCCTCTCTCGTTATCCATTGGAGGTGGCTGACTGTTATGTTTAGTTATCCTCACTGTCAAGATTTTGAGTTAAAAGTTATGTGTCAGTGGTGAATTTGGAAAGGGAATAAGTTCTTTGTTTCTTCAAATATTATTCCTTGATTATCTGTTGTCACTTCTCTATGACAACTTGTTTTTAAAAAAAAAGGGCACAGGCTCTTTGTGTTTTCAAAGAATCTTTCTTGATTGAGCCATATCTTGTACCTCTCTGCAATGAAGTTTTTAAAAAAGCACGAAATGTTTGTGTCTTAAATATTATCTCCTATGGTCAATATATTTACTCTTACCTCCATTGTTGTGTTAATCCCTAGCACGATCTTGGTCCCAACAAGATTTAAAAGGCACATGTGTGTGATTGGTCCATTGAGCATGTCTTGGTTCTATTCTCTCGATCACGTCTTGGTTCTGTTCTCCTCAAGCACTATTTGACTCTATATTTTGTTGGGCATTTTATTTTGAAGGAAATCTATCCTTGTTTAATGTACATGAATCTTGGGCTTAGAGTTACATGTTTTTTGGTTATATACTATTGTCGAATCAAGACTTGTGTTGATTATATGAATGAACACCTATGTGTGATTGAATCAGAACCTGATTATGATTTTTAATACAAATAGATTATGGTAATCAGTGTTGACAGTTGGAGGTTAATACTGGGCCTGTCCTTATTTGAGTTTAAGAAATAAATAGTTGGATGTGGATGGCTGGAATCACTGTGTATATTTCAATTTTTTTTTAAAAGGAAAAGGGTTTAGCATTGGAATATAACAGATTGTGGCTCAAAGGGTTATAATTATGGAATTGACAATGGTGTTATTATGACGTTGCATAGATATTGTATAGATACGAAGACTGCTATAATTGAAGTATTATGGGCATATGATTTGTCTTTTATTTAAAGTCAACAAGCATTATGTCTGTAAATAAGGGAAAATTAAATGATTTTGGTTTTAAAGAGGATTATTATTGGATTGTGGTCTGAACAGAGTTATGGTTGTTGTTTGGTTTAATTTATTTTTTATGAACAATATTTGTATTATTCCCTCTCATACTATCGCTTTTTCTCTCATTATACCCCCCTCACGATCCCAATTTCATTTTTACATGCCATGTTCTATAAAAAAAATTAAACACTTTGTATGGCAGTGGTAAAGATATGACACATAAATAGGTGGTAGCTGATATATTTTGGTATTGATTTCACAATTAGTTGTTTAATGAATTGTTGAACAGTACTCGTGTTCTTACTCCCTGTCATGCTACCACTTTTTCACTCATTACAATCCCTCTAGATATCCCATGAACCCTATTTCATCCCCTGCTCACTTGACAATTATTAAATAATTTATTATGGATTGAATTGCATGGGTCTTATGTCAATTTATGAGCCAAACTTTGTTTCATATAAATATAATATCATGTATGGTATGTTAAGGGATAGTTTCTAATGAATTGTTGCATACAGGATGCGTTTCTTCAGTAGAGGCAGTCATGGTAGAAACAATATGGGAAGAAGTAACTGGAATAGAGGGCCTAGATGACCTAGATTCTCAATTCATTTTGATGTCGATCCCCAGGAGTTGAACTAGATATTTCAAGATGGGTTCCTCAATTGGATTGGGAAAGGGATAGTTCAACCTAGACCAGAGAGGCCTCCCTTCTAGCCTCAAAATATCCCTGGTATCCATGTGCCTCCTCATGTATCCATGCAACTAGAAGTTCCTGAAAATGATGGATGGCAGGAGATTTTCAATCCAGAAATCTCCAATGTTGTAGGATAAATCGGTAAATGCGGACATAAACTAATCTCCCTAGATCTACCTAGATATAGAACAAAACACGATAGGACATGGCACTTTCCCTAGGCTCTAATCATCGAATTTACTACTGAACAAAATACAAGAGACATACCTTTAAGTGTCGCTTCCTTATGTCTTTGTTGTTCCTGTTTCGCTTCGATTCTCTTGTGATATTGATCCTGTAGTGAGACACAAACCAACCAAAGTGAAAGTAGTAGAAGTATATTCAATGATGACCTATGCATATGATCAAGGAATTATGCAATAAAATAAAGATAATTCTATGGGAAAGAAACATGTCACTGTATTATATTAATAATAGGAAGAGAGATTACAATCAGATGCCTTGATGTCATAAGGTTCCTTCCAACAGTTCCTTGCTTCCCACACAGATCTTGCTCCAAGGATTCTAAGACCATGGATCTGATAGCTACTCATAATCTATCTTGACAAAGCAAAGCTCAAAGCCAATCTAACCAAGTTAAAGAGTTGAAATAATTTCCAACCCAATCAAGCTAACTTTCTCCATGAGAGTTCCTTTCCTTTTATAAGATGAAGAGGATAAGGTGAGAAGGTTAGGATGATCCCACTAAATCATGAAAGCAAGTAATATCCAAACTATTCTGAGGCCACCTCACCATAGAATCTTCTCCTTCTAGAAGCATTGAGAATATGCTCATTTTTCCCACGTACGAAGGTCACCGTGACCAGGCTATCATGCAGCCTGTGAAAATTTTGTGCCCTAGCTATAGTGAAGCCTACAGAAATTAGGAATTTCCACACCCCATATATGGTGCAACCCACGGAAATCCTCCAAAATAGGGTTTTTATAGAGGAAAACACACCTTCTTCTCTCAAGGAAAGTTCTTCTCCCTTCTTTCTTCAGGAATTCAGGCCACTAACCTCTCTGAAGGCAACATATAGGTTTACATCATTAACGATCATGAGGGTGATGAAAATAATGTGTAACAGAGAGCCCCCCAAAGTATGAATTTAGAATAGAGTGATAACTCAAATACTTTGTTGAGTGTGTGTAGGGAACAAGGAACACGTCGGTCAAAAATCTGTCAACAAACAAGGAAACACAGTACAATAATATATCATCACTGAGGTAGGAATTCCCATACTCATAATACAAATGAATCAAATCATAAATGTCGACATGCAAAGGTCCATGTAAGGTAAGACAGGTCATGGCCACCAAACATACACCGTGGATCCATGCCATTATGACTCAAATCTGAACATAGCCACCAAAAATACATTGTGGATCTATGTGTTAAAGACTCAAATTTGAACATAGCCATGAGACATACAATGTGGATCTATTCAAAAGTACATACTGAAGATAATCCAACACAACCTAAATCTATGAGAAAAGGTTTAGGGTCTTCATCTCCACCACTCTAAGTACGAATCTAACCATGCGAATACATGTGTTGAAGTCGAACATGGTAGAAACCACTTGATTACTAGTCAATGATGAGAACCATTAACAAGTGCGAGGGAAATCACCATATGTCAATGACTCCCAAGGTACTCTAGTACAATCCAATGAATGTGAATTAATGAGTTGAAGTTGAACACTTGGCGGAATCTCTCGATCAAGGGTCAATAATGAAAACCCATTGTTGAAAGAGAGGAAACCTGCCATTGAGGCATGCAAGTTCCAAGGTACCAATTGGTTTCTAAGTCTAATTCTTGGATAATGAGTTGAAGTCAACAGGAAAAGACTTGTCACCAGAGGGCCTTAATGTATCCCCCATCAATGACACGAAACGAGTAACAAGATTTGATGTATATCAGAGCAACAAGGGATTCAGGACTGACTCAGGGATGGCCAACGTAATAAAAGGCTTAAGGACTGCAGAAATGGATGACACAATCGAAGGATTTTTGGGTTGAACTTCTCTTTGAACATATTGATGACACAACAATTGTCTTGGAAACACTGACTCAACAATAGGGATCACAGACCAATTTGTAATCTTATAAAGGAGTATGATCAAGAGACAAGCATATTTTCCAACCTAGACACAAAGCGAGTGAAAGGGTATCAGGTTCAAAAATTGACTCTTCCATAGAATACAGGTTTATACACATTTCTTTCCCAATTTCCCCCCCACCATTTCTGGCGAGTACCTCTTTATTTTTATGCAAGCTTGAGGAGGATAACATATGCTTGTAATGTAAGCTCATCCTTCGGACGAGTCCCTCAGAGTATGTTTAACGAACCCTAGGAAGGAATGGTTCGGTCCCATATGGACCTTTCAATGTTTGTTTAACGAGTCCAAAGAAGGAAAACACATGGGTTTTTCATGTTTATAGAGTCTAAAAAACACTTAAAGAGAACTCTCTCAATTCCTTTTTCGTAAAGTAGTTTGATGAGACCAAAAAAGAGATAAACTATCACTCAATAGTTGTTTTCTTCAAATACTTTAACGAGCATGAAAAGAACAAGGTTGCTCGCCAATATTTTCATGTTTAGAGAGTTTGAAAAGAGATTAAAGGGAACTCCAAGGGGTTCCTTTTTCGTATAACCTTTACGAGTCTGAAAAAGTGATAAAATTTTACTCGGTTACATTCTCATTGATTTACGAGCATGAGAAAGAACAAAGACTAAGCTCAGGATTGTTTTCATTTTTACACAAGCTTTAAAACAAAACAAAACTATGCTTGGGATAGATTTTATTTTTACACAAGCTTAAAAACTAAACTAAACTATGCTTGAGGTAGGTGGTTTCATTTTTACACAAGCTTGAACCATAGAAAACTATGCTTGTGACTTCCCAACACATGGTCGGTACTTAGCCCCCATCTTAAGAAACTAGCGGCTCTACTTCATCATGAATTCCAAAGGATGAAATCATTTCCCCCCAAGATTCATTTCATTCAACTGCAAAAGAAGATGAAATGAAGCTTCAAATACTAGACAAAGGACTTGACTCAAACAGAGAGGGGGAACAAATCTATTTCATTTTTTAACGAGCTTTCCACAGAGAAGAAAAACTATTCTTAAGAATCCAGGTTCAATCCCTAGACTTGTGTTTCATTTTTAACGAGCTTGACACAGAAACATGAACTATGCTCATAACATCTATTTCATTTTTTAACGAGGTTGCCACGAAGATGTAAAACTATCCTCATAGCTGGGTTCATTTTTTAATGAGCTTGAAAGTAGAAAAATATGCTCATAGCCTCTGTTTCAGTTTTTAACAAGGTTTCCATAGAGACGCAAAAACTATCCTCATAAGTGGTTTCATTTTTTAACGAGCTTGAAATCAGAAAATCATGCTCAAAGCTGGTTTCATTTTTTAATGAGCTTGAAATCAGAAAATCATGCTCAAAGCTAGTTTCATTTTTTAACGATCTTGAAATCAGAAAATCATGCTCAAAGTTGGTTTCATTTTTTAATGATCTTGAAATTAGAAAATCATGCTCAACTCAGTTCTTGATCACGGCTTCCAAGAGGACAACGCTCTGGAAGGACACCATGTCAAGGGACAAAACTCGATCATGGCTTCCAAGAGATATTCACTCGATGGAAGAACAACACTCTTGAAGGACACCATGTCGATGGTCGCAACAAGGGTAAGGTGATCATGCTCTAAAATCCCTATCAAAGAAACCACCATGTCGACTTCCATATCTAATTCATCAGAAGCTGAAGTCATGGGAGACAACGCCACATAATTGACTTGTGGTAGGGGCGATACCGTATTCATATAAGAACCGTGTAGGGAGGTCATTTAAGTCAAGTCAGGACCAAAAAATGAAAGTTGATCAATGGTCACCATTCTTCCATCGTGAGGGAAAGATATCACATAAAAAAGAGTGGACACAATAGCTTTCATGGCATAGACATAATCTCGCCCAAGGAGTAAAGAGAAATCCAAGGGGTATTGGACTACCATGACATCAATAAAGATAGTTTTCCCTCCCAAAGTTACAAGAAAATGAGGAAGGGTCCCTAAAGGTTGACTGGTTCTTATGTTAAAAGTTAACAGATTCTGTGTAACTGGGGCAAGCTGAGGACAACCCAAAGCTCGCCAAGAAAATGAGGACAAAATACTAACAAATGCACCTTAATCTATCAATGTCTGAGGAACGTCCTGACCACAAACCTGTATTGTAATATGGAAAGGAATGTGAGAGGGAAGACAAGGTACAGTTAGGACACCCCAATTAAAAAGGATGGTCTCATTACTTGGAGGGAGTTCAAGGGGAGAAGGAGGAATTACCCCTGGCACGGTAGAGTCTGTATCAATGAGAAAAACGTGGGCAGTATCAGGTTTACTCTCTAGTGGGAGAGTAGGATCAACTAATGGTGTGATCAGATCGACCACTTGGGTTGCATCCTCCAAGGGGAGAATGGGGTCGACGGGTGGAAACTGATTGACCGCTCGAGTTTCACTCTCTAGAGGGAGAGCGAGATTGACCGAGGAAGAGATCAGATAAACCAATTGGATTTCACTCTCTGGAGGGAGAGTGGGGTTGATCGAGGGTGGGATCAGATCAACCACTATGTCAACTGGTTCAACTAAGGACGTGACCAGATTGATGACATGATCAACCGGATTGACCGGCGAAGGGGCCAGATTGATGACATGATCAATCGGATTGACCGGCGAAGGGACCAGATTGATCATTCCATCAAATACATGTGGTTTGAGAGCAAGCTTGTGATAATAAACTGGAAGTTGAGGCTGTGAAATAGTCATGTCTTCCAGGAATTTTGAGGCTTCGTCCATATGGGGGAAAAGGTGAGTTAGATGAGTCCCTTTGCATAACATGCACGAGAACTTGGCTCTACTTTTCTTTTTCCCGACTATATCTTGACTAGTTGACGGGGGGTCATTAACATGTTGTTCAGAGGATGACGACATGGGTTGGCGAGCGTGTGTAGACCATGATTCTATAACCTTGGATAGAGCAGGGCAATCCTTAAGAATATGGATACCCTTACAAAGCCTGCAAGGGTACATGGGATTACGGGTTGTTTGGGTGATCTTGACATCATCAACACTCCTAGTATGATCAACAGTAACTGGTTTCTTTCCAACATGTCTAGAAGTGGTTGGAAGTTTGGACTCTTGCTTATTTTTCTTCTTCTTATTCTTCCTTTTCTTCTTCTTCTTATCCACTGGGTTACTAGCTTTAGAGATTTCACTCAGTGAATAAGATGAAATGGAAGAAGACCTTGCAAGTGAAGAAGGTGAAGAAGATCTTACTGGTGAAGAAGGCGGAGTATCAACATGAGTTTGATGTTCTTGGGGGCAAGTGCTTACAAATGAATCACTAACTTCATTCGGGACTACCTGAGTGGAAAACAACCAGATTGGTAGTCCAATTGTGAGACCTGGAAGGCTCAAAGTAGCGATGTGAGGAGGACCAATGTTTCCGTAAGAAGGAAAAAAAAAAGGTTCCCCTGGAGCAGGGGTTCCTTCATTGGTCATTTTAGGAACTGATGCCATTAAAACAAAGATCCAACCTAGAGTCTGCTAGGGAAAACAAACAACATACGCTAAAAATCTAGGAAGCAAGCAGACAAATAAAACCTTCTCACAATGAGCACACTAGTTGGTGATGAAATCCAACGTCGTGGGAACAAAGTAAGAAGGGGTTGAGATAAAGCAGGTGGAAACGTTATGTTGAAGACTTGCTTAACTGACTTACACCCTGGTGCAAGCTCCCACACATAAACTTGGGTATACCCTCCAAGGAGCTCGAGTGAGTTTGGCCAACGTCGATTCCAGGTACCATGAAGACTTGCCCCTCCAAAGTCACCTTATGTAAAGACCCTAAAGAGATAGGCCACTAAGGTTACCAATCACTACATTGATTCCTGGGGAAACAGTTGACAGTCCGATCCACTCGCAAGGGAAGGGTATCTAACTCGAAATCAACTTGAAAGGCTTCCACTCATCATTATGGGTATACCTCTCAAGAGACCCTCATAATACGCGCAACCTCTACACCAAGAAGAACAAAGCAAGGTGAGTAACTCTGCCAGTCTCAATGCGACCTCATGACTGACCCTTGTGTTAGAAGGGCTTCCCAGGAAAAAATGTAATAAATGGATTTAACCGCTCCCTAACTCAATATTCTATGTTTTTTTGCAACTTTGGAAAGTTATCTTTCACACCTATTCCAAATCCCTACAACCAATCTAATGTAGGTTTGCTACCAGAAAGTATAAAAAATTTCTACTCAATTTTTTTATAAGCGCTTTATTTTATGGGTGTTGTTACTTAAGAGGAAAATGGTGTGAAAAATATGGTGTTTTGACCGACTCGAAATTTATGCAAAGAGATGAAGATGCAATCTTTTCATTTTGATGAAAGATATGCTACGAGAAGGAGAAAACATGTATCATTCCAAGATGCACAATGTCCCAAGATTTACTAAACTCACCAATATCAAAATTTTCAAGAAATGAGACAAATAGACTGTACACTAATACATGATTCACAGCCCCCCCCGGCCATGAGGGGGGAAATTTTTAAGAATATAAGACCAAAAATCATGCAATTTCACTACTTCAGATGCAAATATGCCCCCAATCTAATGCAAAGAAATAAATAGGATTTTTGTGTCAAAGATAGCTAAAAGCAATAGCAAATCACTTCAAAACAAAAACAACCCAAACAAAGTTTCTCTTTTACCGTGAGTTATTCAGAAAAAAGAAGTGTTATTTTCACTAAACAATTCTAAATAAAAACAAGGATTTGTAATTGAAAGACACTCAAAGGAAGAGATCAAATATTTCAAAAGAAAGCAAATCAAAGATGGCTAAAAGAAGCTCAAAAAATATCAAGTAGACTATAAAGAAATCATAATCAAACCCAAAAATTCACCCCAAAACCAAATCCAAGGTCTGGGCAGGGAAAACCACCAAATACAATTTCTTTCACAATTTCCACAGGCTGGAAGACTTTTTATAGGATAAATCCGTAAGTGCGGACACAAACCGACCTCCCTAGATCCACCTGGATCTAGAACAAATCAAGACAGAATAATACTCTTTCCCTAGATTTAGATTGTTGAATGAACTAGGAGGAAAGAATCATGAGCATACCTTACGATCACTTCCTTGGGTCTTTGTTGTACCAGCTTCGCTCCAATGCTCTTGTGCAATCCAGACCAGGACAGTTCAAACCAATCGAAGTAAAAACAACTTAATATATTCAACAATTAATCTATGCATATGATCAAGGAATTATTCAATAAGGTAAAGTCATATTTATGGGAAAGGGACATATTACTGTATTATATTAATAGAAAGCAAAGCTTACAACCTAAGCCTTGATGTTGCAAACCTCCTTTCGATGGCCCTTAGCTCTGACACACATACTTTCTCACTTGTATGAAGAAGATCAACCACCTTTGATAACCTTGCTGGAGTTCTCTAGCTGATGTAGCATCAGTCCTTCACACAATCATTCATAAATTCTCCAATATCTTCTTAACCTTGTTTGCTTCTAACCTTTTCCATGAGAATCCCCTCAATATATAGGAGGAAATGAATTAGTTACTTAGATAGGAATGATCCCAAGATATCAGGAAAGCCAGTACTTAGATAACCATTCGAATGTCATCTCATCCTTCTAGAAGGTTCGAGAATTCATCCTTTTTCCTTTCTTTAGAAAGTGTTCGCACCCTAACAGTTAGGCACAGTGCGAACTTCTCACACCCTGGCTTAAGGTAGCCTGCGAGAATCATGCATTCTCGCAGACAAATGTATAGGTAGCCTGCGAACCTTCCTCAAAACTGTGATTTCTAGAGAAAGATGAAGGTAACTTTTCTCAGGAAACGATTCTAATGAAGAGCCTGAGTACACCATCCTTAATACATCATTACGATGACCAAAATCATGGGTAACAGAATGCCCCCCAAAGTCTGCGATTGGAACGAGTAACAGTCGATAGACTTTGTAAGTTGCATGTGTGTGTCAAGAACCAGGAGCACATCTAATCAGAGACCTGCAAACAACCAAGCATCGACAGAGTATCATATATATCAATTCTGAGGTAGGCATTCCCATACTCAGATCATAGACCGATGACCTTGTAGACACAAGTCATGGCCACCAATCATACACTGTGGATCCATGCCGTCAAAATATAACATAGCCACCTGAATACACTGTGGATCTATGTGTCGCAAGTTATACATACTCCATCGCAATCTGGATCACAAAGATAATATCCAGGGTCTTCAACCTCATCCCCGAAAGTACGAATCTATCCATGTGATTACATGTGTTGAAGTCAAACATGGTAGAAACCACTTGATTACCGGTCAATAATGAAACTGTTAACAAGTGCGAGGGAAATCACCATTGATGTCAATGACTCCCAAGGTACCATAGCACAATCCATCGAATGTGAATAAATGATTTGATGTCAAACATTCGACGGAATCTCTCGATCAGGGGTCAATGATGTAAACCCACTGTCTAAAGTGATGAAACTTGCCATTGAGGCATGCAAGCTCCAAGGTACTAAATTATTTCTAAGTTTTGATTCCGAATAATGAGCTGAAGTCGATGGAACAAAACTCATCACAGGAGGGCCTTGATGTATCCCCCATCAATGACAAGAAATGAGTAACAGAGTTTGAAGTTGAAACAGAGCACTTTGCAAATTGAACTGGACACAGGGAAGGCCGACTCAGAGAGAATGGACAACTGCAGATGGATGACTCAATATAGGTTTTAGGTGGACTTCTCTTGAACATATGAATGACACAACCAATGATTTGGCAGCATTGACTCAAAGACGACACATGAAATGATCTTGTAATTAAGCGAAAGAGAGACAAATGGATTTCCCAAACCGACTTCAAATGATGAATAGGGGGTGTCATGTTCAAGAGCGACACTTACTGCCAATCAATACAAATATGAAACATATCCCTTTCCCAAATTTTCCCCCACCATTTCTTTCAAGTACCTCTTTATTTTTACACAAGCTTAAAGAGGATCACATATGCTTGTTGATATAAGCTCATCCTTCGGACGAGTCCCTCCGAGTATTTTTAACGAACCCTAAGAAGGAGTGGTTCAGTCCCATCACGGGTCTGTCAATGTT
>JZKD02S2269837.1:394954-418974 GCA_000966675.3 Picea glauca | reverse complement strand
GAAGGTTTTTCAAGATTATAGAGTTTGGAAAAACACTTAAAAGAGAACTCTCTCAGTTCCTTTTTCGTAAAATAGTCTGGATAAGACCGAAAAAGAGAGAAACTATCACTTACCAGACACATACTTCAAATACTTTAGCGAGCGTGAAAATAGCAAGGTCGCTCGGCGATCTTTTCACATTTAGAGAGTCTGAAAAGAGATTAAAGAAGACTCCAAGGGGGTTCCTTTTTCGTATAACCTTGTTGAGCCCGAAAAAGCGATAAAACTATGCTCGATCACGTTCTCTTGTTTTTATGAGCGTAAGAACGGACAAAAACGATGCTCAAGCTTTTATGTAAAAACCACAAAAAACAACCAAAATCACACCATAACGGAGAAAAATATGTCCATATCATCAATGTTTCACACATGCAAGTCATCACACTCATTTTTATATTAGTAATTAGGTTTAAACAATAGATAAACATAAAAACCTTAAAATGACATAGTAAAAAAGTAAATTAAATGAGTAAATACACATGGTTACCATATCATTTCACATTTTCACCATTGAGTTCCAAAAACCCCCATTTTACCCTCCAACTTTGGTGTTGATTTCCGAGAGCTACAAGAGATCATTCGACGAGCTGTCTGCAGCATTACAGTAAGCTCTTCTTTCTTGATCTTTTCATGGTTTAAATTTATGATTTCATTGGTTATTTTTTTGTATTTTCAAGTGATTTTTGAACCCTACCCGTGCATAGGAATTCTCGCAGGCTGCCCATACGGGGCCTGCGAGAATGATACTTTCTCACATGCAAGCTTTGAGCTGCCTGCGAGGGGTTCGTACTGTGTATAATAAGGCACCTGCGAGCAGCACATAACTCAATTTTTTTTTAAATATTTACCCAATGAAAAAGATTTATATCACTAATAAAATCATTAATCCCCTTTGTATGTTTCTTATGCAGGTAAATAGCCACAAACATGGTGCTTGAGTGGTGGGAACGAGAACACGAGGAGGATAATGCAAATGCCGAGAATCATCCTCCCACCATAGCCGCATTAAGAGATTGTGGTCTCTTAAAATACTTCCGCATCCTTGGTATGAGGGCCCAGGTCTGATTACTGGAGTATCTAGTCTGAATGTGGGATCTAGATCAATAGGTTTTCATTGTGGGAGCTCATACTTTAGCCATTGACATAGAGGACATATACTTCTTGACCAGATTATCCAGATGCAGATCTTATGTAAGTCTAACTGGCAGCAGAGGTGGTGGGTTAAAAATTAGTGAATATTGCAATCAATAATGCATACCCGAGGCCGAAAGAAAGAAAGGGAAAATGGCGATTTGGGGAGTAACAGACTTGAATCTTCGCACTATTCTCTTCACGATTGCTCGGATGGCTGGGAGTGTTGCTCCGCATATGGAATTACAGAGCTATTTCCAGTACACCATCGAGTGTACCGAGCCCCGAGTATTTAACTAGGCTGATGCAGTGTTGCGCAGTATCAAAAAACAACTGACTAAGTGCAGGCGAGGTGATTTAAAACAATTTGGATATGGATCTTTACTAGTGTCCTTCTTCCTTGAGAGGGTCCCTGTTTTCCAACTGCAGGTTGAGTGGAATCTACCGGGTCCGAGAGATCCGTGGATGTTGAGGTGGTGTCGGCTCATGGCCTGGCACGTGGCAGGACCAATCGTCAAATATGACGATATTTTCTTTGACTGGCTGCAAAACCATATGCTGATGGTAAATGACTATGCCTATGTCGGTTTGGATTTACGAGGAGATCCAGATCTAGCACTGCCTGAGGATGCTCAGTGGGGAGACCTCGGTAAGAAGTACACGCATTTTCTCATTTTAATTTTTTTTTGAATTTTAATCATATTTAAATGTTTTTGTTTTATGTATTTATTTGAAGACTAACTCAATATGTTTGTTGATAACACAGATGTTGGACCATATAGACCTGATGGCAGTTCTCCTATCCAGAGGTGAGGGGAAGCAACAACATTAGTTCCACAGTATGCTGAAGATTATATGGTGGTGGAACAGAATTTAGAAGGCCTGACATCAGACATTCCAGATATGAATCTGGAAGAAATTCCACGACGCGATCAGCATCAAACTATAGGAGTATCAGCTGCTATGGGTCGAATGCTCCGTAGGGTAGCTAGGGTAGTAGTGTGTTACCGTGAACGTCATCCATGACATCACATTGTAGAAGCTATAAGCTTCCATTTTTGATATTTTGGTCTTCGGACAAACTTTTTGTAAAAAACAACAAATTCTTTTGATCGTTATATATACAGATGGATTCTACCGGTTTACTTTACATTGTGTGAATTTAAATGTGTTTGATTTATAAATTGTTCAAATGTCTGTCCAATACATAATTTTCCAATGCATCTGTTAATGAATTAAGACATCTAGGAATATGCTGATATTCAATGTGATCAAAATATCGTTCCAAGAGGAGAATTCGCAAATACACCCTTAACAAAGTAGGACTTCGAATAGAATAGATATTACTTATTTGTAGTATTACAAGCTGCGAGTCTAATCACACAACCAAATGATGAATTTCGAGTGAGATAGCATCAACCAATAATTCAATAACGACGCTATACTATGCAATGTTGTTGGTTGCACGACCAAGACATACACCTTGTAAAGATACAAGTTCGTTTGTTGGGACATAGATTGACCACGCAGCATAAGAGAGGTTCCAAGTACTACGGCTAGCACCATCAGTGAAGCCAATATAGGGTAGCGAAGACTCTAACATATGACAATCAAACACAATGTCACATAAGGGTAGAGACCAGATAACGTCAAAAGAAAACTAAAGTAACACACACAAAGTATGATATATAAAATACAAGTATTTGTGCACAAATGACTTATGCATAATACTTCTTCAAGTACAACCCATTCCTGGGTTCACTCAAAGGGACACCATCATAATCAACCAGATCATACGCTCCTTTATCCAAAACTTGGCGAACAATGTAAGGACCTCACCACATTGGCTCGAACTTCCCGGCTCCTAAGACATCTCGATCCCGTTCATAAAGAAGAACAAGATCACCTTCAGAGAAAATGTGAGGCTTAACATTCTTGTCATACTGCACCTTGACATGTTTCTTCTGGGCTTCTATTATGAGAGTGGCATCACGTCGAGTCTTGTCTAATCGCATCAGATACAACAGACGTTCTTCTTCAGCAGAAGTATTGGGTAAGAGCTCGACAGCTAGCTTCAGAGAAGGTATCTCACATTCTATTGGAAGAATGGCTTCCACACCATAGACCAATCAAAAAGGTGTAAACCCCGTAGCGGATTTGACAGATATCCGATATGCCCACAATGCCGAAAACAACATCATGTGCCAGCTTGTTTTATGGATTCCTATCATCCGTCGAAGCATAGTTATAAGTACTTTGTTTATGGCTTCGACCTGGCCATTAGCTTCCGGATAATAGGGTGTTGAGTTCTCATGACGAAGACCCAACTTTTCTGTAAGCTCAGACATCATAAAATTCCTAAAATGACTACCGTGATCAGTAACGATAGCTTGAGGAACACCAAAACGAGCTATGACATGGTTAAAAAGAAACAACGCTGCAGTCTTTCCAGTATTGTCGAATGTTGGCATCGCCTCGGCCCATTTTGTAAAGTAATCAACAACTACAATGATGTAACCATGCCCCCCGGCCGAGTGAGGGTGACATGTCATGAAATCAATGCCCCATTTCACGAAGGGACCAACTGTGACCATAGGATGTAGAGGAGCAGGATGTGACTGAATTTTCTGATTGTAGGTCTGGCAGGCATGGCACTTCTGAATGACAGTAATGCAGTCATTGAACAAGGAATGTCAAAAATATCCTGCGCATAAGATCTTCTGGGTAGTAGCATACCCAGACATATGACCACCACATGCTCCAGAATGGCAGTCATTCAGATCTTTCTTGGCTTCATCAAACGTTAGACAATGATGAAAAAAAGAGTCAGTTCCTCAACGGTATAGAGTATCCCCGAGGATGATGTATTGACGTGCTTGATAACGGATGCGACGTCGTTCAGAACTAGAAAAAGCAGGCCGGAAAGTCTGGGTTTGGAGATATATAATGATACCCCCATACCAAATATAATCCGTGCTAATAAGGAAAAGTGATTCATCAGGTAATGAATCGACTGCTACATTTTCCATGGCAGAGTGAGGAAAATCACATATCAACTCAGCGAAAACTAAGGATTTCTTATACGTGGTGCGAGCGAATTCCAAGTCAAACTCCTGAAGTATGACAATCCATTTGGAGTACTTGCTCCCCGACAATTGACGTGTCAAAATATGTTGCATGGGATTGCAATGAGAAATCACTGTAGTTTTTCTTGAGAGGATATAATGCCGAAAACGTTGAACTTCTTGAACAGCAGCCAAGGCCAGTTTCTCAACATGTTGATACTTGATCTCCGTGGACGTGAGACTTTGACTCAAGTAATAAATAACATGTTCATCATTCACATCATCCTCTTGGACCAAAACCATGCCGATGGTATACTCAGAGGCAGCAAGATAAAGAAAATAATCACAACTATAATCCGGAGGAAAGAGAAGCGGAGCTCGAGTGAGGGATAACTTCAAAGCCTCAAAATAATTGTTAGCAATAGTATCCCAAACGAATTCTGAACCTTTCTTCAGTAGCCGGGTAAAAGCACGAGTAATCTCAGCGTAATTAGGAATGAAATGACGAAGAAATTTTTCTTTCCCCTACAAACTTTGCAACTGACACAATGTAGAAGGAGGAGGGAGATTAAGAATCGCCTCAACCTTAAGAGGATCCACCCTGATCCCTTGACGTGAAACAATGAAACCTAGAATATGGTCGGATTCTATGCAAAAAACACACTTATGAGGATTTAAGCGAATATGATAGAACCGACAATGAATGAAAATAGCTCGGAGATGAGTGGCGTGATCGACTCGACGTAAAGAGTGAGCTGGTAAATCGTCCAAATAGGGTTGAACGATATGATTTATATCGTGAAAAGCATAAGACATAGCACGTTGAAACATCGCGCCAGCATTCTTAAGATCGAAGGGCAGTTTCTTGTAGGCAAAAGTACCCCAAGGACAAATAAATGTAGTTTTATGTTGGTCCTCTGGAGCGATGTTAATTTGATTATAGCCGGAGAAACCATCCATGAGTGAGAAGATTTCACTTCCGACACAGTCATCAACAATCTGGTCGACGAAAGGGGTTGGAAAGTTGTCTTTTGGACAGACTTTGTTAATATCCCTATAATCAACACATACACGAATACTGCCACCTTTCTTATCGATCAAAACAGGGTTGGAAACCCATTCTTTCAGAGCCACGGGATAAATAAAGTCGGCTTTGAGAAGTTTTTCAACCTCAAGTTTAATAGCTGCCGCTTTACGTGGGTGTACAGGATGGAGGCACTGTCGGACAGGTTTGGCTCCGGGGTATGTCTTTATCGCATGCACAACAATAGAAGGGTCGATACCGGGCATCTCTTCATAACTGCAGGCGAATATATCATGAAATTCTTTGAACAGAGATGTATAAGTGACAATTTCCTCGGGAGAACACGAAGCTCCAATATGAACATTTTCAACTATCCCAGGTTTAACAAATATATCAATGGGAATCGTAGGAGATATATTACTGAGGTTCCCTTCGGAAAACACATCATGTGTAGATCTGGGAATGGTCGATATGAAAACAATGGTCGACGGAGTCGAAATCCGTTGGTAGTTCTCAAGAGTGTGTTGTTCCAAAAAGAGTATGGAACGATGATGTCCATCATCCCAAGGGGTGTCTTCCATCACGAACATGATCATCTCATCAGTGGGGAAAACAACACGGAAAGGATCAGGAGACAACTCATCAAGAGAAGAGGTAGAAGGTGTTGTCGATTGAATGGCGTGATAAGCCGACTCAACCAGACTTAATGGCATGACGTTGCCGAAACGAGTGTGATCTCCAAGATCAGGGACTATCCAAGGGTCGGAAGACACAGGAAGTTCATGAGGTATGACGGAGATCATATTGATAGAGGCTATGGACGAGCGTGGAACATTGGGTGGCGGAATGGGAAAATTAACCATCAATGAAGAGTCCTTTAAAAGGCCGACACTGACATTCTCATAACCCGGCGGGGTTTTAGATATAAACGGCACATTGCCAGTATGAGTATCAGAATTAAAGAAGGCAAGTTGGTCAACTGTAACAACCTTTCCCTGATGAGGAAAATGTACTACAAGGAAAAGTGTTGACACAACAACGGCATGGAATTTATCCAACTACGACCAATTAGAAGATTATAATCTAGGGAAGCATCGAAAATTTCCACTTCGACTTGGACTGTCTTACCTTCTAGAGTAACGGGCAATGATGGAAGAACACTGTAAGGCTTAAAACCAGAGCCATTGAAGGCTTTCAGAGTATTTTGTGATTCATTTAAGGGAGGAGATCCAATGGCTTTCCAACAAGCAAGAGACATTACACACGTAGATTCACCCTCATCGATAACAGTGCGGAAAATGTTCTTGTTAGAGACAACAACTTGAATTTGAAATGCAAGCTGAGGGGGTAACCTTGGAATGTGATCTTCCAAGTCAAAGACTATCAATTTCGTATCTGTTGGGTCAATTCCACCTATATATTTCAACAGAGCCTTTCGTTGTGCAGGACAAGACTGAAGGACTTCAAGGGATGACATCACTGAAGGTGCCTGGGCCAGATCTTCTACAATTTTGTATTTATGGGCAGAAAGAGCATGAGGATTGAAATTCGACTTGCAAACAACACCTTTAGGGGGTCAAACGACTGTATTGAGGCTCAGTATTTCGAGATGAAGAGGACCGTTCGTAGGTGGAGTTGGTGGAGAGGGTTGTACCAAAGCAGGAGGTAAATCGTCAACGTTCTCCTTAGATGGAGAATAATCTTTGGCTCTGGTTGCGATTGCAACGTCTTTCTTCTTAGAATCACCGGTGCACATCAAAACATATGATGTCATAGAAGTAGATGGTTGGTCATGGATGACCAACTGAGCCTGTTGTTGAGACGGGAAGGGTTGGGATAAGACTATCGGTGTAGGTGGTTTTGTCATTCCTTGAAGGAACTTAGTAACTTCGGCATGTCAAGGACAATCCTTCGTATAGTGATCGTCACCATAGATAAGGAAAGGGTACCGCGGTTTGTGCTTATCCCTCTCTTCAACAAGAGTATTTTTAGTTTGTTTTGTTGGATTATTATTCTTGCCCTCCTTATTCTTACCTCTCCCCTTTTTAGATTTACCTTTTCCGGTCAGGGTAGATTGAACAACGTTCACCTCAAAGGTTTTACTGGTGGGAGTGGCAGGAGACGGAGAATTTTGAACATTAGAAGACATGGAGTTAGGGGTTGTACTTGAAACAAAATGTGAGTGGGTATGTGCAGTACCAGTCACACCATCAGCTGCATGCGAGGCAACTGGAGTAGTTGAAGTGTTGGAAGTACCAGGACGGGGTAGTTCAGGTAGCAAATCGTAAAGTGTTCCCGTTTGCGAATAAACAAGATCAAGATATTGGGCACGACTTATAGCCTTCTCCTCTGTAACAACACCACCCATGGAAATGTTGTTACCAATTTCATTCATGAAGGATTTTGTGAACCATTTGGCCAGTAACTGATCAGGGAGTTCCAGTTTAATGAGACATCGTCTCCGTCTCCACTCATGTATATGATCCGAGATGTGAGTGCCTTTGGTTTGTTTAAAGGAAGTTAAAATATCAGTCCTAGTATCATAACGGATCGGTAACTGGTAATGTGTAAGAAAATCCATAGCAAGAGTATTGAAATCAGAGAAGAAACCTCGTGGCAATTCAATATACCACTTCGCAGCAGACCCTGTAAGGGTTCTTTGAAAAAGACGTAGGATAATAGAGTCATCCATCAAAGAGTTGGATGAACACCATAGATGAAAGGTCATCACGTGATTTTTCGGGTCCTCTCCCACTTTACCATCGAATTTTGGAATGTCGGATGGAAGCTTGGCTAGAATAATGGGCCATTGGGGAGAGTGACGAATAGGATCATTTAGAATCCTAGACAAATCTGGCAAATCCAAAGTAGCAAGAAAAGGTAACTGTCGATTAACTTGAGGGTACTGGTGACTTTGGGGTGGAAGCCTTGTTGGAAAACCAATAGGACCATAAGCAGTATGCCCATATTGGGAAGACCTTGGCTGATTCGATAGTGGTTGGTGAGGATAGTAATTCCAAGGATGGAAACCTTGTGTTTGAGTAGGGACTTGAGGTTGAGTATTGTGACTCTGACCCCAAATAGGATTAGGTATACCTGGATAGGGTTGTCCTATAGTAGGGAGAGTTTGTTGCCCCCCAGTATTTGGAGGAAAGTTCTGTAAAAGCCGATTCCAATACTGGGCCAATTCAGGAGGTATGTTTTGTCCAAAAGGTGAGGTTGGTCCCCCTACCGTAGGTTGTGCGCCAACTGAAGGTTGTGTAGTAATTGGATTTTGACCAATAAGAGGAAATTGAATCGTACCACCTTGTCCACCAATAGGAATCTACACATTTGGTGCCACGGTCGGGATAGTGCCACTAGGATTAGGATTTCCAGAAGGAAAAGGAGGGAGTGTCGGAATAAAACTGGGAATAGTGTACCCAGGAAAAGGAGGACCACCTAGAGAACCGGCTGGTGTTTTCGGAGGTGTTGGATTGGACGCATTCAAAAAATCATTCAACGCATGATAACCGGGTGGTAGTGTCGGATTGACCTCAGGCATTCGCTGGGTATTGATAGGAGCAAGAGTAGCTGCAGTAATTCCGGTTTGGACACTCATAGTATTCGCGAGATGGGCCATCTCGTGAGGAAGAACAAACGATAAGTGGTAGTCTCTGGTGTAGTTTCTGTCTTAGGAGACATCGGAGGGTTGATCTCGTAGACGGTAGGTGCTTCAGTACCAAAAAGGACTTGTCGGAAATCACCTGACCAAAAAGGATCTTGGCCTACTACACCAGGAGAAGGCCCAACGGTTGACTCAGAAGATGTAACAACTGTTTCTTCAGAAGAATTTAATTTCACAAAAGGTCGTTCACCACGATGAAGGCGATAGTCCTCTCTAGTATTGGTAATTCGAACATCTTCTAGAGATTCAATTCGTTCTACCTGTGGAGGTGGTGTAGTGACAACTAGAACGTCACTTGTCTCCCCGTGTGGTGGGGTGACAACTGGGACTTCACTCTGGCGATGAGAGTCCGCAGGTGTACCGGTAGGTGAAGGTTGAGAATCGTCCAGATGCTCTGGCGATAAACCTTTCATTCTACGTGAACGTCATGGGGGAGCAATTATAAAGAAGTGACAAGCTCCGCGAGAAAATTATTAAGGTTAACTGTGAGAAACAAACAAAACGCACTAGTAAACAAAATCTAGGAGACAATCACTAGGCAAACAAAACCTTCTAATATTGAAGCCACTAGTTGGTGATGAAATCCAACATTGCAACAACGAGATGAGAAGGGGTGGGGCTAGGATGGAAAATTTACGCTGACGACCTGCTTAACGGACTTACACCCTGGTGCAAGCTCCCACACATAATCATGGGTATACCCTCCAAGGATTCTGAGTGAGTTTGATCAACGTCAATTCCAGGTACCGTGAAGACTTTCCCCTTCACATTCACCTTGGGTAATAACCTAGAGAGATACGCCACTAAGCTCACCACAAACAACAGTAAAACCTGGGGGGATAGTCGTCAGTCCGATCCAGACGCAAGGGCAAGGTATCTAGCCTGAAATCAACTCAAAGGACTCCACTCATAATTGTGGGTATACCTCGGAGTGACCCCCGTAATACGTGCAATCTCTACACTGATGTCAACAAAGCAGGATGAGTAACTCTGCCAACACCAATGCGACCTAGTACTTGACCCTTGTGTTAGAAGGGCTTCCCAGGACAATATGTTGCAAATGGAATTTAACACTCCCTAACTCAAGATGCTATTGTGTGTTTTGAGATTTTGGAGAGTGTATCTCTCTTCCTACTCCAAAGCACTAGCCTAACTAAATGTTGGTGTAAAAGATCCCTAGAAAAGAGTTACTAGATCAATTTTAAGATTATGCAATGTTTTTAAGGGCTGTTGTTTACTCAAAGGTAATGGAAATGAAACTCATGTGTGTATGACTCTGACCCAAATAATGCAAGAAATGAAAATGAAAAATAACACTTTCCATTCAATGAATCCTATATAAGGGAGAGAGAGAAGTTTTCTAAATCAACCACGAATTATATGCAAAATTTCCTTTTTCCAATGTCAATACAAACAATCATTCATCAAATGAAAATGTACTATGTTTTCTTTTTCAAAGCTTCAACAATTCCTAAAATTTGATTTTCAATGTWTTGTAAATGAYAAAAACAATTTGATGGAAGAAAAMAATTGTGTTCACTTTCCAAAAAKAACTCGCACTATATCAATGAGAGAGMAGAAAATCAAATCACMAAGAATCAAGCAATAACAACCCAATCRACTCTTTCAAYGAAAGMAAAAAYAAAGAACAAACCAAATAGTCTTCTCAATGCAAATSAAAATGTTCTTTCAAACCATAAACAARTGAKAAAACCAAGCAAASTTAATTCTCAACCAATCACTGGATCCCAACAAATCTAACACATTCAAAATCTGAAGTCAGAGAGAATGGTTTTKCCAGAAGAGTCGAGAAATGAAAATCAAGCCACAAATGCCAAGAAAAGCCTAGAAACCCTAAGACTTATTCACACATGCAAACTGAAGAAAAAAGGGTATCAATCAACAGTCCAAGAAACCAATGAGATGTATTTCAACTGATCTGGGCAGTTAGAAAGGCAAAAACTCAATTCCAAAAATTTTGAAAAGACTATTCGTAGGCAAGCTGTATAACACAGTGCGAGAATCATAGATTCTCGCAGGTAACCTTTGAGCAAGGTGCGAACACCTCGCACTGAATCCTATGAGAAGGGTGCGAACCTGACCAATTCTCGCAGGCTGCAATGGAACGCAGTGCGAGAATTCCTGAACATGCCAAAAAATTTGAAAAATGAAGTAAAATTTCAACAAGCTTCTGGACTCAGAAGGTCTATCAGGGTATCCTGAAGACTCAGAGACACAAACCAACCAAAGTGAAAGCAGTAGAAGTATATCCAATGACGACCTATGCATATGATCAAGGAATTATGAAATAAAATAAAGATAATTCTATGGGAAAGAAACATGTCACTGTATTATATTAATAATAGGAAGAGAGATTACAACCAGATGCCTTGATATCGTAAGGTTCCTTCCAACAGTTCCTTGCTTCCCACACACTTTTTTCTCCAAGGATTCTAAGACCATGGATCTGATAGCTACTCATAATCTATCTTGACAAAGAAAAGCTCCAAGCCAATCTAACCAAGCTAACAAGCTCAAAGAATTTCCAACCCAATCAAGCTAACTTTCTCCATGAGAGTTCCTTTCCTTTTATAAGATGAAGAGGATAAGGTGAAGAGGTTAAGATGATCCCAATAAATAATGAAAGTGAGTAAGATCCAAACCATTTGGAGGCCACCTCACCATAGAGGCTTCTCCTTCTAGAAGCATTGAAAAGATGCTCATTTTTCCCACGTACGAAGGCCACCGCGACCAGGCTGTAGTGCAGCCTGCAAAAATTTTGTGCCCTAGCTCTAGTGAAGCCTGTGGAAATCAGGCATTTCCACACCCCATCTATGGTGCAGCCCACAAAAATCCTCCAAAATAGGGTTTTTACAGAGGAAAACACAACTTCTTCTCTCAAGGAAAGTTCTTCTCCCTTCTTTCTTCAGGAATTCAGGCCACTGACCTCTCTGAAGGCAACATATAGGTTTACATCATTAATGATCATGAGGGTGAAAAAAATAATGTGTAACATCCCACCATCATGGCTGGACCAACTTGTCATTTCCTCCTCCTCCTCCACCTGTAAATCCTAATGCTCAAATTTCCCCTGTACATTCACCTTTTTAGTCCTCTCATGATAGAAAACGACTTAAAACTGATGTTCCTCATGTACAAGACAAAGGTAAAGCTGTTGCCTCCCCCTCATTTCCTTCAAATGACTCATCAAAATCAATGACCTCTCGGATGCATCTGAAGGACGATTTCTCCCATGTTATTAGTGAGATTAAGCCTCAAGGTTCGAATCAACCTAAGGTAAATTCTGGGAATTCGGAAGGGGACAACAATGACAGAAGAAGGATTGCCTCTCAACGTGGAAAACATGGATTTTAATTTATGTGTTATGATTGAGTTGTTGAAAACAATGGTCTGCAGAAAGATTTGGACAACAAGCTATTTTTTTTTGATATGATTTGAATTATTTCTGATATTTAATATTCAAATTTTGGAAATATTTATGGGAGCTACAAGGAGGCATTTTTTTAAATGGTTATCTAACTATGTTTATTTTTGTAAAGAATAAAAAAGGGAGTCAGAAGGGGTCCCACATAATTAGTTATTATTAAATAAATACCCTTAATTATTATTACTTCCCTAAACTAAAATTAGTTAATTTTAATTAACTTAACTAAAGGAAGTAGTTGAACTACTTCAATTGATTTGGAATGCATAAAAGGCAAATGAGAAGGAAGAACAAGGGGAGAATAGAAGGAGAAAGAAAGAATAAGGTTTTCTCTTTTGTTTTCATGAGATAGTTCATTTTTCATTCACTCTTGAGTTCATTAAAGGCCTAATTCGATTTTTGACAGCATGGTCCTATTGTTGACAACAAGGTTCAAAGCTGAACCATACCATTCAGATACTTGTTTTAGAGGTGTTGATCTATCTTTGATATTCTGTGTATACTTGATTGTTTATGGATTGAGTTTCATAGCTGATAAAGGATATTGTGTAGAGTCAAATTGGTAGCAGTTTGTGGCAACTTGATCTAGATTTTAAAGTTTATTTTTTACTTCTTGTCAAAGTCCTTTTGTATGGTTTTCATCGGGGATATCTAAATTAGACTTTGGTCCATGCCCTCAGAGGGATTTTGTAAAGAGAATGATACTTTTGATTTCTTGGAATGAAATAAAGCAGATTATTATTCAGTCTCATTTATGTGTATCTGTGACTTGGTTACTTTTTCTTTTGATCTCCACATTTACTTTCAGTAATTTGTGTATTTTCATAAAATTATATAAAAATTTCATTTTTTGCAACAATATTTTCATTTAAAAAAATCAGCCTAAGCCCTTGTAATTAATACTTGTTGATTGGGAAATACTTTTTGGGGCTATAAAACATAGGGTGATATTCCTGACTATCTTTTCTTAGCCAGGCAGGACTCGAAAATGCTTGAGTAAGATAAACCATATCTTTTCCTCAACATTTATTTGGCGACCATACTAAGGAGATCTTACATATCTCTCAGCTTGATTGTATGCTTGATTATCATTGAAAATTTTATATTCTCCTTTCGATTCTTTGAATATTTCCTTTCCTTCATGAAAACACCTATTACAAGGCAACCCAATATTGAGCCTGGTCTTAAAGACAAAACCAACATTGCATTAACCTTATTCAATACCATATTAGAAATCGCTAACACCTGGGCTGAGCTTGAACATTCATGGGCAATGATTGAACAAGACATAAGTGTCTGAGAACGTTGGGAAGCCAGGCAAAGACAACCTAGGAATCAACCATAGATTTCTTTTTCCGAAAGTTTTGATCTTATTTTCATGTCCTTAAACCCTCACATCTCTAGGAAAAGAAGAGGTTTATCACCTAAGATCATCCCTATTGTTGAAATAGGAAGAAGAAACATTTTTTTTTCAACCCAACAAGGTACTCTAAGGAGAACTGTGTCTGACTCAACCAGTTCATCTTTCTCTCCCTTACCTATCATTCACAATATGGCATCTAGCGGTGGCTCTGGTAGCATTGGAGGTGCTTCTTCATCTCAAGATTCAACCTTGTTAGTGATTGGTAGCTTGTATAGCCATCAAGTCCCTATCCAATATACCACCAATCCCACTAAGTTCAAAAATAAGTATGGTCTCTTTTAATTCAAAGAAGAATCTACTACTAATCTGTGGCATGTATCCTCTCCTCTGAACCTAGCACCTACTACTCGTCCTCTTCCAAAATTCAAAGAGAATCTCCCTAGGTTTTCAGGGAATAACACGGTCACTATGAATGAACACTTGGTGTATTTTTCTAATGCCTGTCACAACATAGGAGCCAATGACAATGACACTTGTATGCACTTATTTGTTAATTCACTTGAAGGGAAGGCAGCGGCCAATTTATTTGATCTTCCTCCCAATATTCTTTCCACTTGGGAGGAGTTAGTTTATTGGTTGAAATCTACTTATGGGAAGTCTAAAATCCCAGATGAGCAATTACAGGAGTATAATTGTTAGAAAGTAATGGATGTGCTCGTTTAACCATAGACAATATAATAATATTGTCACCCAACCATAGGCCAAAGCCACACCTGAGCACCTTAACCTTGATAGAGAATGATTCCTGAAGCAAGCCAATAGCCAACCAAGGCTAATGCATAAAGATAACCAAGACTGATTAGAAATTCCAACCATAACCAATAGAAAGTCTGAGCCTAAACCAGGAAACTAGATTTTGCCAGCTGTCGGCTGTAGCTGCTCCCCAGAATTGCGCACTAGCCCAGTTCTTGCAGTGCTCACTTTTTCCCAACTACAATTATGAGTAGTGTGTATAAAATGAGGTATGGCTACTTGTATTTATACTATTTCCTGAGTTGTTCGGGACGAATTCTCATTATGGAGACTAAATACTTAATATTAATTATTTCCTTGAGCCGACTTGTCTTCTAGGGTTATGTTCAATGCTTTAGGGTTACTTCTTGCTTCTCGTAATATTATATTCTCATCAGGGTTACACGTGGAGGTAAATACTTCCCGTAGCTACCACAATATCAACACTCCCTCCTCTCTAGGGAGGTATTGAAGGAAATGGTCTTGAGCACAAACATACCATTCTATTGGTAGCATCATCATAGTCGTATAGACTATCTCATTATTAGATCACGAGCACCATCATCACTATCAGTGTCATCTAAGAAAATCAACTGCATCATCTCTCGAAACCATACTCCATCTGAGTAATTAGACATGATGTTGAATAAGTCACTCTCTCCAAGGAGTGATACAAAAACCATTCTTCTAATCTGGGCATATGTCCTAGAAGAATAAATGTCCTAGACCATTTTTCGTTTGGAGAATGTATGTCCATCAGTACACTGATCATCCTGTAGAAATTTCAATACACCTAATGTATTTCCTGTGATTCTCCTGATCTAACAATTGTATGCCACTGTCAAATACATAATCGCTTCTACTAATATTCTTGTGGAAATTTAAATCATGATCACAAAGTGAAATATCAAGAACACATAACACAAAAAAAATTCTGAGAAAGCGTAAAGCTAAAAAACCCACTATCATATATTATGTATATCATGGATCATGAAACAATCTCATACAAAACTCTAATTTAAGAGCTCTCAGTACAATACAATCGTCTCACAACGTCATACAAAAATTCAGCAAATACATGTGTCAATTCTCTGTGTCTAGACAACCTACCTCCTCTGTACAATCCCTACAATTAGAATTCTCACAATGAATTTGAATTGCCTAGTTTGCACATGCTCATGAGTATATCCACTGCATGTGTGATTGCATGAGTGCACTTCACTCAAATCACAACTGATAGCCAAACTGTCCCTTTCACCTGTTATCTCAGTTGGGTCTCCACTAGATCCGTCATGCATGTAGTTAACTATTGTGAATCTTCAGTTGCATGTGAGTTCACTGATTTGAATAAATTATTAATTAATTCACTGAACTCTCACTAGTGTAAGTTTAGTTACAACTAGTACAACTGGGCTTAACTCACTTAACTAAGTTAAAATACTTCACAACTCTCATAACTACACTTATAACTCTGTTACAACTTCAAGTCACCTCCATGTCTTACCAGTGAACCTTTGAACTCAAATTTCCCATAGTTAACAGATTTTCCATTTTAGTTAATCATTTCAAGTAATTATGAGATAATAGATTAATATTTATTGTCCAATTTATTTAAGGGAAAAGTAAATTAGACACATGTTTCTTGTTGACTTTTCAACACTCTCTCTCAACAAGAAAGGGATTATCCTTCACCCCAATCCCGTCTCTATGATATTCGAATTTGCTCCTGGTGAGCGCCTTCGTCAGAATGTCTGCACCCTGATCTTCTGTAGGAATGTATTGAAGCAACATGATCTTCCACTGCACATAATCTCTGAGATGATGATGTCAGATATCTATATACTTAGATCTATCATGAAACACATGATTAATCAAGAGTTTAATGCAACTCTAATTATCACAATGAATCATTGTCGAATCTAAATGAGAACCAAACAAACCAACCAAGATCTTTCTCATCCAGATAGCCTCACATGAAGCTTGAATCACTGCCATGTATTTCACTTTCACTGAACTAAGTGCCAATGATCTTTGTTTCCTGCAGTACCAAGAAACAACTATAGATCCGATACTAAAGATCCCCCCTGATGTGATTTTTCTATCCGTTGGGCTACCCTCCCAATCTGCATCCATGAAGCCATGCAAATTCACCTCATCCATATTTATGTACCATAATCCATACTCAGATGTGCCCTTTAGATATCTCAGGACATGCTTACCCTCCTTCCAAAAGATTTTGGTAGGCTTAACCATCGCTTGACCTAGCTGGTTAACCGCATAGCAAATGTTTGGTCTCGTGTTCACTAAATACATTAGCGAACCTACTAACTGCCGATAGACAATAGCATCCAATACCTATCCAAGAGTATCATCCTCTTTCCTCTAGTTTCCTAGAAGAAGAGTATCCATGGGTTTGCAACCCTCCATGTGAAACTTACCCAATATATCCCTTGCATACTTTCCTTGAGAGACAAAAAGTTCACCATCTCATTTCCATATTTCCAATCCAAGGAAATAATGAAGGAGGTCCAAATCCTTCATATCAAACTCCTTTGCAAGGTCATCCTTGCATGAGTGTATCAGCTTCTCATCACTAGTCAGTATTAAATCATCAACATAAAGAACAATGATTAAAATCTTACCCTCCACCACTGATTTGTCGACCGGTCTTGGGACAATTTACCATGCACTTTTCTTTACAATGGAGTCATACTCCTCTACCATAGCATCAACCCAAGTGGGATCCTACACTGCTTCATGAAAGGAAGATGGTTCATTCACAATACATTTTCTCATGAGATCCATGTATCCAGTAAATCGATCAGGAGACTGTCTCTGTCTACACTATGAAGTAGGCGCTCCTACATTCTGTGCAGCATCTAGTCTTAATCTATCAGCTTCCATGGTGTGATTTCTTCCATTTATGATGGATGACTCTTCTTGAGTGGTTTCCTCCACTCCATGAACCTCCTCATGTGGCTGATCCACATCTTGAGACTCATCTTTGGGAACCAACAATTCCTCTTCTGCATGAAAGTCTAGCTCCCTCTCAAGCGACAACCGCATGGATTTCCCCTCATCGAATTTTATATCTCGTCGCATAACAGTCATCTTACTGTTAGGAAAATACACACGATAATTATGGGGTGTTTCTGTGTACCCCACAAATATCCCGACTTTGGAAATCAGTTCCAACTTCTTCCTGACATCCTTGGTCACATGCACATAAACAGATGAGCCGAAAATTTTAAAATGAGAAACATCAGGTTTCTTACCAGTGAAAGCTTCTTCAAGTGTACTCATGCCAAGTATTCTATGAGGACAATATTTATGCACATAAACTGCAGTATTTCATTCTTTTGCCCACAAATGCATTAGTAGGCCCTGATCATGCAACATCGCTCGTGTTGCACCCACGATCGTTCTGTTCTTTCTCTCTGCGGCCCCATTTGGTTGTGGGTTATGAAGCACTATGAGTTCTCTTCGAATTCCTTTTCTGCTGCAGAAGTCTTTGAATTCATTACAGATGTATTCTCCACCATTATCGCTCCTTAGATCTTTCACTTGCTTCCCTGACTCTTTCTCCAACAATGCTTTAAACTCACAGAACTTTGAGAATGTTTGATCCTTCTTCTACATGAAGAATATCCAGCATTTACAAGAAAAGTCATCAACAAAAATAACATAATACCTATGTTTTTCAATTTAATAAACCGAGAATGGTCCACACACATCTGTGTGAATTCTCTCCAGGATTACCAAAGCATGGTTCTCCTTTTCATGAAAGATGGACTTTACATAATTCCCCAGGGTGCACCCCTTGCACTGATCTAACTGAGCAAGTGTTCCCATTGGAAGTCCAGTAGATATTTGTTGCATGATCTTCAAGGCTCCATGATGAAGATGGCCCAATCACCTATGCCATAATTCACCCTCATCCTGGCTCACCACTTTTTCTGCCTTGCCCACCATGGCACCGAAACTATCTACCTCTACCATGTAGAGATTCTTAACTCGAATCCCTATCTTCTTGACTTGACCCGTTTCTTTATGTCACAGGAAATATTTTCCAACACTGAAAACAATGTCATATCCTTTGTCCTCCAACATTGCGAGTGAGACCAGGTTTTTCTTCAGACCTGGAACATGCATAATATTTTTCAATTGAAATGGTTTACCTGACTCCCTTCTAAAGGTAATGGTACCAATACCAGTCGCACTATATCGTCCATCGTCGCCCATCTCTATATGCATTCTGAGATATTTCTCCTCCAAGTCACTGAAAGACTCTTTATCTCTCGTCATGTGGTAGGAAGCACCACTATCCAAATACCACACCAATCCCGATGCACTTGATGCCATGCATGCGATCAAAGAGAATTCAAGTTCAAATTACGATATAAGAGCCTCACCATTTGTAGCTCCAACAACCATCTTGTTCTTCCTCTTCTGCGAACAGTTAGTAGCGAGATTCCCATGTTCGTGACAGTGAAAACACTTCACTTTGGACAAATCCAACTTCTTGAATTTAGACTTGGATTTTGAATGGAATTTCTTCCCTTTCTATTTCCTTTCCTTGGAAGTCAAAGAAAAATCCTCTTCATCATCACGCTTTAATGAAGATCCATCTCTAGTGTTCCTCCTGAACTCCTCCTGCACTAGATCTGACCATAGTCGTTCCCAACCTGGAAATTTTTCCCTTCCATTCACAGAGTCTTGATAACTATTCCAACTCTTGGGAAGTCCTAGGAGAGCCAAGCTCACCAAATCATTAGCAGCTATTGTTATTCCCACACTTCTAAGCTCATCCCGACATTGGACAAACTTTGTGAGATGTTTTGGAATGGATTCACCCTTTTCCATCTTGATCTTCCTAAGTTTATCTTTGAGTGCCAATTTCCTATGGTCGCTGCTATTTTGGAACAGATCCGTTAAAACCTTCCACATTGCATGTGGTGTGTTTTTCCCATGGAGACTTGAGACAATGTGGTCTCGTACTCCCTCCAACAAGATCCTCCTCGCCTTTGCCACTTTCTTTTTCCATGCATCAATATTTTCAGTGTCTGTCGCATCCGTCTTAGGAACATCTTTGTCAATGTATTCCTTCAATCCATTTTCTTCGAGTACTGCCTCCATCCTGTCCTTCCAAGCAATGTAGTTCGAGATTCCCTCAAGTGCATACTCTAACCTCAAGCCATTGAAAGCCATTTCGATCTTGAATCAACTGTAGCACCAAGAAATTCCTTCTACAAATTTGAATTTTATCCAACCACAAACTCAATTGTTGCAATCCTTCTTGCCCTGGGAAGTTCGCACCTGATTAGTTACTATCCTTAGGGAAGTTCACACCTCACCTGTGTATAGCCTACAAACCTTATGAGAGAGTTTGCACTGTAATGCATTATGGGGTGAGGGGGGTTCGCACCTCTCCTTTAAGCAGCCTGCAAAAATACTAAGGGAGGTTCACACCTCTCCTTTGAGTAGGGTGCAAGAATTTCTGCTCTCAGAAATATGCATAGTTTTCAGTACTAACGTTCGCACCCTGCTAGAGATGAGACCTACAAAAATACTATTATTTTCACACCTCACTTCCGTGGCTCTGTGGCTCTGATACCATGTAGAAATTTCAATACACTTAATGTATTTCCTGTGATTCTCATGATCTAACAATTGTATGCCACTGTTAAATACAAAATTGCTTCTACTAATATTCTTGCGGAAATTTAAACCGCGATCACAAAGTGAAATATCAAGAACACATAACACAAAAGTTATTCTAGGAAAGCGTAAAGATAAAAACCTCACTATCATATATTATGTATATCATGGATCATGAAACAATGTCATACAAAACTCTAATCCAAGATTTCTCAGTACAATACAATCGTCTCACATTGTCATACAAAAATTCAGCAAATACATGTGCCAATTCTCTATGTCCAGACAACCTGCCTCCTCTACACAATCCCTACAATTAGAATTCTCACATTGAATTTGAATTGCATAGTTTGCACATGCTCATGAGCATATCCACTGCATGTGTGATTACATGAGTGCACTTCACTCAAATCATAACTGATAGCCAAACTGTCCCTTTCACCTGTTATCTCAACTGGGTCTCCACTGGATCTGACATGCATGTAGTTAACCATGGTGAATCTTCAGTTGCATGTGAGTTCACTGATTTGAATTAATTAATAATTAATTCATTGAACTCTCACTAGTGTAAGTTCAGTTACAACTAGTACAACTGGACTTAACTCACTTAACTGAGTTAAACTACTTCACAACTCTCATAACTACACTTATAACTCTATTACAACTTCAAGTCACCTCCATGTCTTACCAGTCAACCTTTGAACTAAAATTTCCCATAGTTAACTGATTTTCCATTTCAGTTAAATATTTCAAGTAATTATGAGATAATAGATTAATATTTATTGTCCAATTTATTTAAGGGAAAATTAAATTAGACACATGTTTCTTGTTGACTTTTCAACACATCCATCTAGCTTATGATAATTTTTCAACACTACTAATAGTTTACAAGGCAATTAGAACAATGTCATTCAATAGAACACAACTGTGTCTATCTATAGAAGTACACAACTACAATCCAGTGGTACACTACAACACCAAATAGCACACAACTACTTAATCAGTGAAACATAGCCACAAATAGTGGAACACATCCACCACAATAGCATACATCTACTGTCCAGAGACATACATTCTCCATAGAAATCATATCATCTAATATCAACCTGCACAGAAAAACAATGTCATGATATAAACTAAATCATCTGGGCCATTCTTCCACTCACATCTGTGAGATTTGGAAGAGCATCTTCCCTCAGAAAGAAAAAAATCATTCATGAGCTACTAGACTATTGTTTTCAAGCATAGAAGAATAACTATCCTGATTTCTGAGCCTGGACCATTCATCTATCTGGGCCATTCCTCCGGCACTAAAAAAATTGCAACCTGGAGAGAATGAGTCTTCCCTAGGGAATGCTTATCCCTGATTGTTGAACCTGGACCATTCACCTATCTGGGCCATTCCTTCGGCACTAAAAAAAGTGTAGCCTGGAGAGAATGAATCTGCCTTGGGGAATGATTGTTTGGACCATTTCCTAAGGAAATGACTGTCCTGCACCAACCTCCAAAATGAACCATTCTTCGAAACTGTTCACAATCGTGAGCTTTGAAAGAATGACTGTTCGGGGAGGTGAACCAATCTTCTTGACCACTACTGAGAGTGACTTCCAAGAAGAAACATTGTCCTAGACCATTCCCCCACACTGGACACAAGGGGAATCATTGTCTATGGTACATCAACAATCCATCGAACCATTTTCATTACAAAAATGGTTGTTCGATCTGGACCATTTTCCGAAATGGAAAATGCCTGTCTGTCAGAAATCTCAAACCACTTTCTGAACTGGAAAGGAACTGCTCATCCTGGACCATTTTTTGAACTGAAAAATGACTTTCCATAAATCAATAACACATTAGTGCTCCCTCCCAACCTGCGAGTCATTTCTTCCCTTTTCAATAAGGAAGTCATCTTCACAAGCTCCAGCTTGTTTATTGAGTATGCAACTCTTTCATCTTGGACAAAGGATTTACCAAAATATCTTCTTATTTGCTCATCTATTGGAGATATATTGGAGAACCACTTCTCCTTTCTGGACCTCATCACGGAGAATGTAATGCTTGATCTCAATGTACTTCAGTATTTCTGGAACATTGGTTTTCTCTAAAATCTTCATATAGCTCTGATCATTATAGTATATCGTAGTTGGATTCAACTCTTTTGTTTCCTCCTAGCTCATAACATCATGGCAAGGGTCAAAATAAAACATATCCAAGTGGTACTTGTTCTCTCATCATGAGAGTTTGTCATGGATTAGCAATCCATCATCCTGGACTTATGAGTAACCATTTTGATACAATATCTTTGTTATAGAAAGTTTTTCACCACACTTTTGTTGTGCATTGGAGGCTCTACACCAAATTGTTTGAATCCATACAAGATATTCTTCCATCTGTATACAAGAGTCTCTTTCTGGTATACCTCAAAACCTTGAGGTTTCTCTACATACGCTTCTTTGTTCAATTACTCTATTGAGGAGAACAATCCTTACATTCATATGATGTGAACTCCAACCCATGGATATTGCAGGAGATATAATGGCTCGGGTATGTCTGGTTACTGGAACAAACTATCATCATAGTATTCTCCCTTCATCTGGGAGAACCTTTAGTTATGGATCTCGCAATGCTTCCATTCATAAGTTTTCCATACACTATTCTTTATCACAACTTCCATTTCTTCTTCTTAATTTCTTCTAGAGGGTTCAGACCAAGATGGTAGTCTTGTGATTCTCAATATAATGACTGGTTGTTTTGGCTTTTATTTCTCTCTTGGAATATTCATGTTCTTCCTCATGTTTGTGTTTAGTTCTTGGGTTCATGGAGTTTTCTATAGATTCCATGCCTTGACGATTCCAATTTCTTCCTTTCATCATAGGGTCATGGATGTGGATGGAAAACCAGGGATACTTTAAGGCTTATTTTCGAAGAAAACTTCTTCTAAAGTCAAACTGAACACATACTGCTTTTCATGGATGCTACCATTGATGGGAGCAGGGATAGATACTTCATAATCTTCAATGGATCATATTATTTAGGATTATCTTCCTCCTAATCCTTTCTTCATGCTTGAATGCATGCTCTTCTTTTAGAATTATATAATCGGCTCCCTCCATCTAAGAGAGTCCACGCTTTCGTCTGCATCCTTATTGCCTTCTGTAAGGTGTCACAAGTCTTTTCCTTTTGATTGCTAACTTCTTTATATTTTTACTTCTTCCAGGTTTCTTCAAGTTTTGATTATGATTTCAGCTTATCTTGCAGCTGTTACTTATGTTAATGGCTTCCACATGAATTGTTACCAATGGTTGTTGATGTACTTCATCTTTTCATGTGTATTGCTTGACTTGTAATAATCGTGATAGTAATCCTTATCTTGTTATTCTTCCATAGGTATTGTTTCTATTTGAACATCTTATCTTCTAAGAAATAGATATGCAAGATATGTACAGAAACTATGTAAACATGGTATGTACAAGAATTATGAAGAATATTGTTACCTTGTCTTAGAAGAAGAAGTTTGTTTTGTCCTGCTTGGCCTTCTTTGAGGGTTCCCTTTATTCGGCAACTGATGCTTCATGTGTTTCCTTCCTTTTATTTAACTCAGGACAATGATTCTTGTAGTGACCATATTTTCGACAATTGAAGCATTGTATTTTTGACATATCTTTCTCTTTTTTTGGTTTCTTCCTGGAAACAAACTTCATTTTATTCAAATGTGGGATACTCCTTGTTACACATTATTTTCGTCATCCCTATGATCGTTAATGATGTAAACCTATCTATTGCCTTTAGAGGGGTCACAGTGGCCTAAGTTCCTGAAGAGAGAAGGAAGAAGAACT
>JZKD02S2269837.1:380245-394479 GCA_000966675.3 Picea glauca | reverse complement strand
AAGCGATTATAAGGTATGTTACTTATTCTTGCCTCTTAGTAAATTCAATATTTAAAACTTAAGGAAAGAGTCCTATTCTGTCATGTTTTGTTCTAGATCCAGGTGGATCTAGGGATATCGGTTTGTGTCCGCACTTACGGATTTATCCATAAACACTCCTTCCTTGTGTTCATGCTTGCGGAAAATGCATCCCATGTCCTGGGAAGTCTATTGAGTACTATATTTACCAGTTCCTTCTCTAAAATCATCTCTTCAATAGCTTGAAGTTGATCTTTTAACTGAGATATTCTCAGAAAGTATGATGTTATGTTGTCATCATCATTCATTTTCATGTCACAGAGATCATTATTCAGACTCATTACCTGTCCAATGTTTCTGACTAAGAAGAGGTTTGTTAGGGAATCATACATCTTCTTAGATGAGTCAAGATGGGAGATGTAGGGTATCAAGTGGTCTTTTATAAAGTCCACTATGATACTCATGGTATTGATGTCATTGTCTTTGAACTTCTCCATAACTGCAACATTTTGAGGTTCCTTCTCTTTTCCTTCTTTGAAATTTGGTTCCAGGATCTTTCCTTTCACGATGTCCAACACTTTATTCTTGGCAAGGATGAGGTCAATCCTTGTCTTCCACGCTCTGAAGTTAGAAGCCCCTTCTAACTTATTTTTTGACTTCATAGAGTAAGTCATAACTTCTTTGACTTGGTCAACCTTTGACTTTGACCAAAAACTCAAACTTGACGTCTTGGCTTGCTGAGAATACTAGAAGGTGCGCTAGGCTAGGGTGCATTGCGCTATTCAAAAATTAGGTCAATCCCTTCACTTAAGGTGCCTCAATAAGAGGGTTAGGGTTTCGTTGTTGCAACAAAAAATGGTTGCAACTGCAACTACAAGTGAGAAGATCCTCCCAATCTATATTCTAGTGGTTAGACTGTCTGAAGATAGTGTGGGCCCATAAACTATTAGAAATTAATGGATGTGCTCATTTAACCATAGACAATATATCAATATTGTCACCCAACCATAGGTCGAAGCCACCCCGAGCACCTTAACCTTGATAGAGAATGATTCCTGAAGTAAGTCAATATCCAACCAAGGGTAATGCATAAAGATAACCAAGACTGATTAGAAAGTCCAATCATAACCAACAAAAAGTCTGAGCCTAAACCAGGAAACCAGATTGCGGCAGCTGCCAGCTGCAGTTGCTCCCTAGACTTGCGCACTAGCCTAGTTCCTGCAGTCTCCACTTATTCCCAGTTGCAATTCTATGCAGTGTGTATAAAATTAGGTTTGGCTACTTGTATTTATACTGTTTCTTGAGTTGTCTAGGCCGACTTCTCATTCTGGAGACTAAATACTTAATATTAATTATTTCCTTGAGCTAACTTGTCTTCTAGGGTTATGTTCAATGTTTTAGGGTTACTTCTTGCTTCCTAGAATATTCTATTCTCATAAGGGTTACATGTGGAGTTAAATACCTCCCATAGCTACCATAATATCAACAATAATAACATTGCACACAAAGACAGTGAGACTATCAAGTCTTTCAACTTACGTTTCACCAAGTTATATAACCAAATTCCCGAACTTATTCGCCCTCATAACCAAGCCTCTTTTATGCATTACTATAATTCTCTACCTTCCCCCTACCGTCATAGGATTGAAGAAAAGGCTATTGAAAATATTGGATCCGCTCTGCATACTTGTCTATAGTATGAAGAACAAATTGAAAGAACAAGTCTTCCCGAAGGAGACTCAGTTAAACAAACGGACATGTCTTCCCTCTTACAATTTGTACAAGACATTAATAATCGAATGATAACATATGAGCAAAAGGGAAATGTCCCTTCACTTACCCCTTGGGCCTCAACTTCTTCTTCACCAACCTTTAGGAATCCTAATGAAAACAACTTTCAGCCTAAAGCCATCATGCCTCACAGTTGGTGTAACTTTTGCGAGGAACACCATGAGTAAAGTACTTGTGAGGTAAAGAAGAGTGCCAGAGATAAAATATTTGGTAAAAGGCCTAAAACTACCATTGATGTTCTATATTTCACAGAACCAGAGGACTTCATGATCATAAACACTAGGAATAAATCCTATGCTTCGAAAGGAAAATATGATCCCCCTCGTACTTATTCTAGCCCAAGCTCATGTTCACCAGCTGCTATTGTACAAGTTACTAAAACTCTTGACAGTAAAGGAACTCCCTCCCCTCTTCCCTCTTCCAAATACAACATTCTAAATCAATTGGATAATATTAAAGTCGATGCTACCCTCCTGGACATGGTTGTCATCCCAAAGCAACAAAAGCATCTAAAAAATTTCATGGAAGGAAAAGCTTCCATCGTAGCCAATATCTTTGAATAGGACTCAATTGTAAATAAAGTAGGTGTACATAATTTTAGACACCCTATAAAAAAAACCCCATTTTCCATTTCTGTAAAGATTATGGACAAAATAGCCCATTGTTGTTTAATTGACGGCGGTTTGGGCCCAAGGGTAATGTCGATATTTATTATGGAAGAGCTAGGCTTGTCTTGTACAAATGAAAATCCCAGAAGCATTCTCTCTTATAATAGTTTACAACAATCGACCATAGGTGAGATTAAGGACGTGACCTTGGTTTTGTGCGCGCATCCTGAAATAAGGACAACCCTTAATATTCAGGTAATTGAAATGCCAGTGAGTAATTATTCAATCATCTTAGGAAGAGATTGGCAAGCCTTAACAAGTGGATACCTCTCACTCGACGAGACACACTTATATTTTCCTCGGAATGGGAAAAACATCATATTCCTAAGGGACAGAAGAATTCGGCCTTATATAGAAATCATCCCACAACCTAATGTAAATTATATCGAGGAGGACCTAGGAGTGTATTCCATCTTTGCAGATGAGGACAACACTACCTTGGAAAAAATCGACCTAGAGGATGGGATGTGGCATATGCACTTTGATGGTTCATACTCTAATGAAGGAAATGGAGTTGGCATTATCTTGTACTCTCCTATGGGTAAAATTCACAACTTTTCCTATAGGTTAGAGTTTGCTTGCACAAACAACGTCACCGAATTTGAAGCATTACTGCTAGGCATTGAAAATGCCTATAATTTAGGTTGGGGTCACCTTACATTTTTTGGGGACTCTGAACTTGTTGTAAACCTTGTACATAAGATATATTATCCTAGAAACAAATTAATGAAACGCTACACCCAAACCATTTGGGCGCTTATCTCAAACTTGCTATATTTCAACATCACTTATGTTAAAAGGGAATTGAACTTAATGGCTGATAGGTCAGTTGTTTTTGCATCCTCTCCTACTTGACAACTTTATCCACAAAGACCTAATTTTACCTTTCAATATTTGTATTGTCCTCATATCCCTGACAATGTAGAGTCATGACAGGTCTTCTCTAGTGATGAGAGTGTTTATATTATTATAGTTGCGGGAGGTATTTACCTCCCCGTGTAAACCCGATGAGAAAAAAATATTCCAGGAAGCAAGAAGAAACCCTAATTAATTGGTTAATAACCCTAGAAGACAAGTCATCTCAAGAGAATGACTTGTATTAGGTTATTAGCCTCCAAGAGAAGAAGTCGACTAAAGGGAATATTATATACTAAAGAATTAGTACCCAAGATGAGAAGTCGGCCAAGGCAGTCTACCGGAATTAGTATAAATACAGGAGGCTAGTCTTCATTCTGGCGAGTATTCTCAAAAATGCAGAAGCAACACTTGTGCTCACTGTAGTTGGCCAGTTTATGCGCAAGTTTGGAGGAGAGCTGATGCTGCAGCTGTTGCAACTAGAAAATTTCAGTTTTGACTTTGACTATCTCTTGGTTATGGTTTGGATTCTCTGATCAACTCTTGTTACTCTTGCTTGGTGCGCTATCCTTGGAGAAATATGCACCACCTTTGTTTGGCTATCTATCCTAAGGTTTTCTTCCAGAATAATTCTCTTTCAAGGTTAAGGTGCTCGGGGGTGGCTTTGGCCTATGGTTGGGTGACAATAGTGATATTGTCTATGGTTAAATGATCACAATCCATTATATTATAATAATTTATGGGCCCACACCCCCTTCATTCAATCTAACCAATGGAAGGGAACATAGCCATAAGGATACTAAGCTCATTGTAGAACTATCGCTAGGGTTTCTAGCAAGAGAAGTTACTAAAGCATTGTCGCTAGGGTTACTAGCAAGTGCAGTTGCAAAAACCCTAACCCTCTTCTTGAGGAACCTTAAGTGAAGGGATTGACCTAATTTCTGGATAGACTAGTGCACCCTAGCCTAGTACATCTCCTTGTAGTCTCAGCAAGCTAAGACGTCAAGTTTGAGTTTTTGGTCAAATCTAGGGTTGACCAAGTCAAAGCAGCCATGACTTACTCTATGAAGTCAGAAAACAAGTTAGAAGGGGATTCTAACTTCAAATCATGGAAGACAAGGATTTATCTCATCCTTGCCAAGAAAAAAGTGTTGGATATCGTGAAAGGGAAGATTGTGGAACAAGAGTTTGAAGAAGGAAAAGAGAAGGAACCGCAAAACGTTGCAGTTATGGAGAAGTTCAAAGACAATTGCATCAATTCCATGAGTATCATAGTGGATTCTATAAAATACCACTTGATACCCTACATCTCCCATCTTGATTCGTCTAAGAAGATGTATGATGCCCTAACAAACCTCTTCTCAGTCAGAAACATTGGACAAGTAATGAGTCTGAAGAATGAGATCCACGACATGAAAATGAATGATGATGACAACATAACGTCATACTTAGTGAGGATATCTGAGTTAAGATATCAACTACAAGCTATTGAAGAGATCATCTCAGAGAAGGAATTGGTAAATATAGTACTCAATGGTATTCCCAAGACATGGGATGAATTTTTCGCAAGCATGAACACAAGGAAGGAGTATCCTACATTTGAAGAAATTTGGACTTGTTGTGCACAAGAAGAATCAAGGATCAGTGAAAAAGAGAAACCCCAAAAGAAATACGATGATCAAGCCTTCACAACAAAGTTCAAGAATTTCAGGAATAAAAAGAAGTTTGGGTCCAAGAAGAAACCAAATCAAGAGAAAGATATGTCAAGAATACAATGCTTCAATTGTCAAAAGTATGGTCACTACAATAATCATTGTCCAGAGTTAAAGAAAAGGAAGTAAACACACGAAGCATCAGTTGACGAAGAAAGGGAACCCTTAAAGAAATCCAAGAAGGATAAAACAAACTTCTTCTTCTAAGACAAGGTAACAATACTCTTCATAGTTCTTATACATACCATGTTTACATAGTTTCTATACATATCATGCATATCTATTTTCTAGAAAATAAGATGTTCAAAGAGAAACTATACCTATGGAAGAACAACAAGATAAGGGTTTCTATCATAATGACTATACAATTGCATGATAAGATGAAATCAAAATAAATCTTGAAGAAACCTAGAAGAAGTAAAGACAAAAATAAGTCAGCAATCAAGAGTAAATTGGAGAAAGACTTATGAGACTTTGCAGATAGAAGCGTTGAATCTATTAGATGGAGGGAGCCGATTATATATTTCCAAAAGAAGAGCATGCAAGGATTAGGAGGGAGATAATCCTAAATAATATGATCCATTGAAGATGATGAAGTATCTATCCATGTTCCCATTAATGGTAGCAACCATGAAGAGCAACATGTGTTCAGTTTGAATTTAGAAGAAGTCTTCTTCGAAAAAAGCCTTAAAGTATCCCTAGTTGTCCATCCACATCCATGATCCTATGATGAAAGAAAAAAGTTGGAATATTCAGGACATGGAACCTATAGAAAACTCCATGGACCCAAGAGCTAAAGAGAAACATTAGGAAGAACATGAAGATTCCAAGAGAGAAAGAAAAGTCAGAAAAACCAGTCATTGTATCGAGAATCACATGACTACCAGCCTGATCTGAACTCACTAAAAGAAATCAAGCAGAGGAACTGAAAGTTGTGATGAAGAACAGTGTATGGAAGACTTATGAATGTAAGAATTGCGAGATCCAAAACTAGAGGTTCTCCCAGATGGAGGGAGAAGACTAGGATGACTTCTTATTCCAGTAAACCAGACATACCTCTACATGAGCCATTATATCGTCTGCAATATCCATGGGTTGGATTTTACATAATATGAATGGAAAGATTGTTCTCCAGAATAATTGAACAAAGAATGTATGTAGAACAACCCCAAGGCTTTGAGGTATACCACGAAGAGACTCTTGTATGCATATGGAAGAAGGTCTTGTATGGATTCAAACAACTTGGTAAAGAACCTGCAATGCACAACATAAGTGTGGTGAAAAACCTTATATAACAAATATATTGTATCAGAATGGTTACTCATAAGCTCAGGATGATGGATTGTTTATCCATAACAAACCCTCATGATGGAAAAAGAAGTACCACTTGGATATGTTCCAGTTTGACCCTTGGCACAATGTTATGTGTAATAGTAAGGGATGATTTTAAGGATGGAAATATATTTTAAAGTGTAGAAACCTTGGTGAATCTTACTAATCCTTCATATGTCAACTATAAATGTTTGGCGATATTTTTGTAAAAAGATTCAAATTTCTCAATATTTTGTATAGTTTTTATAAAATTTTGGCGATTTTTAAGTTAAAATAATTTTATCTTATAGAATTTGGGCAAATCATTTTTAAAATAATGAATCTCGTTTTTGGGAAAACCATGGAAAATTAGTCCATGAGAAAAATTTAGCCCCTAAAATCATCTTTATGTAATACCCCAAGGTTGAGCCCCTTCTGAATTGTAATTTTTCTTATAGGCTGGTGAGCCAAGTGGTTAGAAGCTGAAAGACTTATGTGTTTATTAGGATGGTGAGACAGATGCCAAGGCCAATGAGCCTGATTTATTTTGTATATGTAAGTACTTTCATTATTAATAAAAATTATACATCGTTGTGTGTAGACCAAGCACGAAGAAGAGTTATGGGGGAATAAGCTCCACTAGGTAGGGTAAGGAAAGGGGAGCTAAGTATGTGGGCCTAGGGGCTAAGCTAGGGGACTTACCTCTAGAGGAATAATATTTTAATATTATTTCCTGAAGACTAAGGTGAATGCATGCAGCTCCAGGAAGACAAGTGTTGACATGGTCTCATGCAGTTAAAAGATGAAGTGTCAACTGTGTTGTGGGGTTCATGAGTCATTTTCTACCATCCTCCACCTGCATTCTCTCACCGTACTCTGTCCGAACCATTCTTGCCTCTGTGTTTTCATCTGCATACCCATGCACAGTGAAGGAAACCCTCACGAGAAGGTTGGTCGTCCTGCCATTCTTCCATCCTGCACGTGAACCCGTTCTTTCCTCTATGTTGTCTGACCTTGACATACCTCATGCATCTCTGAAACCATAAATGGGAAATATGTCCTATGTTGTTTCTTATGAAGCTCGACGCAATTATAGTCGCCTGAGTTGTGTTGTGACTTAGCATTAGGTTGTTGTCTTGTTGGTTGTCCATACCCATTTTTCCCTGTTGTTGTTGGTGTTGTCGTTGCTATCATCCATACCTAGATGTAGCTGAGTCAAAGACTATTGAAGAGGTAGGTTTTCAAGCCTGTGAGAAACTCTCTCAGGTGAGAGAGTTTGTTGGGAAGTGAGTTCTCCTGTAAGGGAGTCCCGTAGCAGCTGCAGTACTCTGAGACTTCTGGTCCAGCCTGTTGTTGAAGCCTAAGGTAAAGGAGGTGTACTAGCCGATGGACTTGTATTAGTGAAGTTGTATCCTCCTGGGGTGGAGAAAGTGTGTGGGGAATGAGGGTCTGTGTGTTGTGGGAATAAGTGGCTCCTTGGATAAAAGGTCCTTCTTGTTTCTTTGTGAAACTTCCTTGTCGTCCTTGCTAAGCCTAGAATTCACTTGCCTAATGAAGTTTAGTCCCAGCTCAGGGGTGACCTACTACTGAGAGTGATGAGCAACACGGTCTAAGGATGGGAGTTTCATGGAAGGTCTGCACACAGTTGGTGGATTTACTCTAGATAAAAGATAAGTATCACTGTTGTGCTTAATTATGTATCGTATGCATGTTTTGTGATGCTTGTATGTTTTCATGTATTTCGTTGCATGTATGAATTGCTATCAATTCTATTGAAGTCTGTATGAGGGTAGTAACTCTATGTTAAATGTGTTAAATTCATTTAAATGCATATATATTATATAAGCTATAAATTTTGCATGGTAGCATTACCCAGTCTTTGGAGGGTCGGGGATGTTACAATATGGTATCAGAGCATGGTTACAACACTGAGCCTGGATGGGCCATGTTAATGGTTAACGAGACAAGGATTTTAGAGTGAGTTTTTGTCGAAGGGACAAAATTCGAGTTTTAGAGTGTCTCTAGGTGCAAGGCATGTGTCGACATAATCTTTGACTCAAAAATATCAGGAGAAATAGATTGAGTTTTCTCGTGAAAGGACGCGAAGATATGTTGCAAGGAGTGCATAGATTCGAAAGTCGACTAAGTGTCGAAGAAACCCTCTAAGGAGAAAGGGGTTTGAGAAATGAAGATCAGGAGGATGAGCGACAATAATCATTAGATCTATTGTTGGAAAGATTCTAGACCATTAGATTTGTGTCCAGGAAAGAAAAGGAAAGTCACTTCAGAGGATTTCAAGTGTGGAGTGTGACAAACTCCCGAAGTCCCGAAGGCCGAAGTCGATCGCAACCATCCATTGCGAAGGACATGCGTAAAGAGATCGAGTAGTTTCGGTGGAAGTACTTCGTGAGGAGGCAAGTACTATGAGTTTGAAACTCCCGAAGCCTGAAGTGCTGAAGTCACTCATAGCCTTTGATCGTCAAGGAGGAAATGCGTCAGTAGATCGTGAACTCGAAGCAACCCTCTAAGGAGAAAGGGGTTTGAGAAATGAAGATCAGGAGGATGAGCGACAATAATCATTAGATCTATTGTTGGAAAGAGTCTAGAATATTAGATCCGTGTCCAGGAAAGAAAAGGAAAGTCACATTGGAGGATTTCAAGTGTGGAGTGTGACAAACTCCCGAAGTCCCGAAGGCCGAAGTAGATCGCAACCATCCATTGTGAAGAACATGCGTCAAGAGATCGAGTAGTTTGGGTGGAAGTACTTCGTGAGGAGGAAAGTACTATGAGTTTGAAACTCCCGAAGCCTGAAGTGTTGAAGTCACTCATAGCCTTTGATCGTGAAGGAGGAAACGCGTCGGTAGGGGGGAAAGCGGTCCAGGAAAAAGCGAGCATAGAGGAGTTGAAAATATTGAATTTCAAAGCTCTGAAGCTTGAAGAGCTGAAGTGGTGAGTCATGAGGATGTCACCTGGAGGTGACATGGACACATAGGATGTGTGGCACGTTTCAGTGGGTTTCGAACCCGTGGAGGATTGAGATGGAATTTGGAACGTGGCGCATGTCACCCATCTGAATGGGCCACGTATCAGTCGCTAGTAGTCCACCATGTGGCATCCTGTATGAGAAGGGTTAGTGGTGTCGAGGTTAGGTAATGTAGTTAAAGGTCAGAGGACCCATACTGGAATTGATCACAATACATTCAGATCGACAGCCAGAAGGCATTGCGGGGACCCAAGTAGCACGTAAGTTAATTATCAAAGGCGGTCCCACAATCCAAACCGTGGTTTCATCGAGGGGTTACGTGTCGGCGTCAGAAGAATTGTGGGATGAAAGGAGGGTTACTCCAAACCACTATTGCATGTCCCTGTAATTGGAAAAAGTTAAGTGATGCGACATAATGACGTCACCAAATGTGATTGGGAATGTTTGAAGGTTAACAATTCATATGCGAGATCCTCTCAAGCTCTGAAGTCCCGAAGACCCGAAGTCCTGGAACTCAGACACCTGAGGTTCCATAGTAAGTGTCATCCATAGGATGCTAGGTAGACGTGGACTGTGGATCCACTCTACTTCGCGAGTTTGGTAATTCGGAACTCTGAGAGATTGTTGTGCGGTGCTTTGAAATTTTTCGAAGCCGAAGGCCTGAGTAAGCACCTTTTGACTTAGCGCTTGGTCACGGCCCGTGATCACATGGGTTGGGGACTAAGAGAAAGGGGCTAGTGCCCAAAATTTATTACAGAGAAGAGAATATCTCGGAAAGAAAATGAAAACTAAACGTTTTTCTTAAATCATATTGGTTTATGAATGTTGTGGGAATTGTTAAGGACTGATGGCCTCACAAATTCTGGTTGACTGTACGTTGTGTTTGTAGAGTTCAATGAGTGACAGGACCGCATCAAATTTCTAGTGAGTGCAGAGAAATGGAGGAGGCACATAATGCTTCCAGTTTTGAGAATGAATTAAAAGGAATGGATGTCCATTTAGGAGGGGAAGAATCGAACTCCAATGGGCATAGAGGAGATATGGACAAGGAAGGGCATATGATGAAAATTATTGAATGATTGTAGAAAGACGCCCATGCTCACCGAGATGATAACAAAAAGATCATGAAATCTAGGGATCAATAAGGAAAATTAAACTTAAAGCTCATGCAGAGTCTGGAAAGAATCGAAAGGAAGTTGGATAAGGAGAGTGACTCAAACAAAACAAGGAGTTTCTATAACCCTGAGAGGAAAAGAAGATCAAGAAGCATTAGCAGGCATCATCATCACTCCCTGAAACATTCCAATAAGGAGGCACATAGTAGTTCAAGCCCATCTCCTACCAAAAAACATAGGAGATCCAGAGTGGATGAACTGGAGGGTGAAATGAACAAGATTAAACCTCCCACTTTTGATAGAGAACACCAGAAAGATGAAGATGCCGAGACTTGGATGTTGGGCAAGAGGAAATATTTCCAACTGCAGAACTATTCTTCTCATGCAGAGGGAAGAATTGACATTTACCAACTTAAAGGAAAGGAATCCATATGGTGGGAGCAGCTTGTGCAAGTACAACACGTCAGAGAGAAGAATGTTACTTAGAGAGAGTTCAAGAGACATTTTGAAAAGAAGTACTTAACTAAGAGATACTATGACAGAAAGATGAAAGAGTTATTTGAACTCAAGCTGGGCAACATGACCATTGATGAATATGAACAAAGATTTTTTGAATTGTTGAAGTATGTCCCCTTCATCAAGGATGAGACTGTCAAAATTCAAAGGTATTTGAATGGACTGCCACCTTCCATCAATGAAAAGATCTAGTATGCTGACCCAAAGACTATGGAAGAAACTATAAGGAGAGCAAAGTGCTTATATGATCAAAAAAAAGAAAATATGACTTTCCAAAAGACTTGGGAAGACAAGAAGAAGTTTAAGAGGGAGTAGAGGAAAAAGGGAATCAAACCACCATTTTTCAGGAATATCCCTCAAGGACAACCAGGTTTTAGAGAGCCCAGGAAGGATGAAGTGGGTGGAAAAATGCCAAGACAACCACCTATGGAATGTTTGGGTTGTAAAGGAAATCATAGGTACAGAGATTTCCCCCACAGGAATGACAATGTGAGAACTGTCGACAATGTTCAGTAGGTAGAAAAAATGGAGGACATGGGTAGTAGAGTACCAAGGATCTACGCATCCATAGGCAATAAGCAAGCAGAATATCATTCACACATGATTGAAGTGGAGGGTATGGGCAACAATCATGCCTTTACTATTTTAATTGATTCAGGGGATAGTCATAGTTATGTATATCCTAGAGTGGTGGAAAGTTTTCAATTGTCAAGAAGAAAACATGGAAAATCTTGGTTAGTGCAGCTCGCTACAGGAACCAAGAGAAAGGTTACAGAATTGGTTAAGTCATGTCCAGTGGACATGAAAGGACTGAGAATGAGAGTTGAATTGAACATTCTACCTTTAGGTTATTATGACTTTCTAATTGAGATGGATTGGTTGGACCAACACCATGCCATATTGGATTGTTGTAACAAGGCATTCACTTTCCTAGATGAGGAAGGGAATCAGAGAACATTCCAAGAAATTCCCAGAGTTGTTGCTATCAGAGAAATCTCAGCAATGCAGCTGAAGAAGTGATATAGAAAAGGCTGTCAATTATTTGCATCCCACATGGAGGAAGCACCTAAGAATAAGGTGTCAAATATCAAAGACCATGAAGTATTAAAATATTTTGAGGAAGTATTCCAGGAGGTACCAGGACTACCCCCAAAAAGAGATATTGACTTTTCTGTAAACTTGATGCCTAGAGAAGCTCCAGTATCAAAATCTCCTTACAAAATGAGTACACCAGAGATGAAGGAATTGCAATTGTAGCTTGAAGAGATTTTGAAGAAGGGGTATATAAGCCCAAGTGTGTCACCTTGGAGAGCCCCAGTCCTATTCATAAATAAGAAGGATGGGACATTGAAATTGTGCATCGATTTCAGACAATTGAACAAAGTGACTGTAAAGAACAAGTATCCTCTGCCAAGGATCGATGATCTCTTTGATCAGTTGAAGGATTCCAAGATATTTTTAAAGATAGATCTCAGGTCAGGGTATCACCAGGTAAGAATAAAGGATGAAGACATTAACAAGACCACCTTCGGAACAAGGTATGGTCATTATGAATTCATAGTGGTGCCATTTGGGATGTCAAATGCACCCATTGTTTTTATGTGCCTAATGAATGTTGTATTCAGGGAATATCTAGACAAGTTTGTCATAGTCTTTTTGGATGACATCCTAGTGTATTCCAAGTCAGAGGAAGAGCATGAAAAAAATCTGAGGATGGTGTTGCAGGTGCTAAGAGAGAACCAACTGTATGCCAAATTGAGCAAGTGCTCATTTTATCAAAAGTAGATCCATTACTTGGGGTTTATTATTTCAAAGGATGGGATAGTTGTAGATCGTGAGAAGATAGAATCCATTAGAGAATGGCCAGCGCCAAAGAATATGACAGAAGGCAGATCCTTTATGGTTCTAGTTGGATATTACAGAAGGTTCATTGTAGGGTTCTCAAGGATAGCTCACCCTATCACTTCCTTGCAAAGGAAGCAGAATAATTTTCAGTGGATTGAAGAATGTGAGAAGAGCTTCCAGCGATTGAAGCAGTTGTTAACCAGTGCTCCAATCCTAAGGATTACAGATCCAAATGAGGATTTTTTATTGTGTACAGATGCATGCAAAGAAGGACTGGGAAGAGTCCTCAGCCAGAATGGATTTGTAATATGTTATGAATCCAGAGAATTGAAAGAGAATGAAAAGAACTATGCGACTTGTGATTTGGAATTGGCAGCCATCGTTCACGCTCTAAATAAATGGAGGCACTACCTCATGGGAAGGAGGTTTGAACTGAGGACAAACCACAATGGTCTGAAGTATTTTTTTGATCATCCAATATTGAATGCTAGTCAGAGTAGGTGGTTGGAGTTCCTTTGTGAATACGACTTTGATATCAAGCATATCAAAGGAAAAGAGAACAAAGTGGTTGATGCACTCAACAGGAGAGTGCATGAATGACATGCGACAACCATTAGCATGTACCAAACTGACATTAAGGGCATAATTTTGGAAGCTGCAAATGCATATTTGTAGTACATGGAGTTGGTAGCAAAGATACATCATGGTAAGATGCTACAGAAAGTGGAAGATTATAAGTGGAGAGATGATGGAACACTCCTGTACAAAAACAAAGTTTATGTACCTAATGTCCAGGAATTGAAACTTATGATTTTGAATGAAATGCATAATGTTCCTTATGTAGGGAACCCTAGATATCATAAAATTTTGGCAGCAGTCAAGAGTCATTACTTTTGGCCAGATATGAAGAAATAAATTGCTGAATACATCGCCAAATGTATGGAGTGTTAGAAGGTTAAAGCTGAGCACAGGCACCCAGCAGGGTTGCTGCAGCCTTTACCCATTCCTGAGTGGAAGTGGGAAGTAGTGAAAATGGATTTCATCATAGGATTGACCAGAACATGAAAGCAACATGATTCAATCATGGTGGTGGTGGACAAGCTTACGAAATATGCCCATTTTATTTGTAACATCCCACTCTAGCGCACTGAGAACACTTATTATTTGAGGACACTTGCTCACGAGTGATCTGGACCCTTTTTATGTTAGACCTTTTATATTGAGTATGATGAGATTGACAGATGACGTGAGGTGTTACTATTTGATGTAGACAGGTGCTATTGACTCAGTTTTATTGAGTGTGCAGGGTTTTGACCTTGAGGATGCAGAGGCATCAGCAGGACCCCCTTGGACTCCGGACTGAGTCAGGGAGTGTGCTTTTGGGTTGATATGTTTTATGTTTCATTTGATTTGATGTTTT
>JZKD02S2269837.1:353623-376636 GCA_000966675.3 Picea glauca | reverse complement strand
GTCAATTATATTATAGTATTCCTTGTAAACATTAATGAATTTAATCCTTCTCTGTTTTCGACTGTCTTCTCTTCCATCCAAGTTGGCGCACGGAGTTTGATAAATTAATTAATGTAAAATATGTCATTCCGAAAACTATCTGAATTCCATTCGTTAGAGACAGAATGTCAATCAGATGAAAATTGTAGCCATTAGGCACAGCACGTAACATGCATAAAATTAGCGGAAAAAGGCATGCATGGGAGCAGGGCATCATGATCAGTAGCTAATGAATTAATAATCATTTGAAGCCGAGCTATTGTCATGTATATCTTCGAGCGATTTTGGTTTGACAAAGTTTCTATGAAATAAACATTTATATCATTGTATGTGGACCGATACATTTAAGTATATACAATTATGGCTTGACCTACTAAGTCTGGCATTTACAGGCCGACATTGTCCACCTGCATCGATTGAACTATGGCAAATAAACGATTGTGGTTTTTAAAAATTTCTAAGAAATAAGCATTTATGCCCTTCTACATGGGCAGGGACATTGGCAGATACATTTAAGTATATAAAATTATGGCATGCTATTGTAATGCGTAAGGGTAAAACCCTCGTTTTAATTGTAATTGTAATTGTAATTGCAATTGCAATTGCATTTGCAAGGATACTTAACACAAGGGTAACGAGAGGGCTATTCTTCTGGTCTGGTTTTAGTAGTTAAATTGATTTGAGAACAAAATCCATGAAAATTCCTTATTGTTAATGGAATTATAAGTTTAACACAAAAGTGATGATAAGTCTAGGTTCTGGAATGCTAGCGTGGAGTTATTTATTAACAAAAATAAAATGTGAATTTCTTATTATTTAATGGGAGGGTTATTGTGACATAGTAAGTGATGTAGGGTTAGAGACCTAACAATGTAATGTTATGGATATTTTAGATTGTAAGTTATTGTAATGTTATGTATGGCATAGTTACCTTACCTTACTGTGATCTATGGTTATGGTGATATGTATGGAGCACTTCATTAAATTATATGGTGGGTGAATTATTGCAAAATAAAATAAATATATAAGGTTGATGTTGATAACATGATAGGTAATTTGATTGTTAGTTAGATTGCAAGGTTCTTGGAATATGAGATATACTTGCAAGGTTATTTTATTGAAATGCTAATTGAAATTTTGTTGTGGTTCACGACACTGGAAATGTAAGGTCTTGAACTAGGTATCCTAGATTACTATGATTCCACAAACCGGGAATTGCAGTTAGCTATTTGTACATAATTAAGGCAGAGGGTAACTCGTCATTTAAAGGAAGTCAATGGAGTAAATGGTCTGTTTTTAATGTCGTTGAGTCTCTCTAGGGGTTGGGTGATGCTGGAGTCCATTCGGGTGGTGACGTAGAGTCAAGTATGTCTGTCCCCTTTTTCACGCGCGCACACACGTCACGTCTAAATCAAAAAAAAAAAAAAAAAAATCACACATGTGATCCGAGTTGCTGTCGCAACAAGGGAGGTTGTTACATTATTCCACTAAAGACTACTCACATGGAAACTAACGTTGCTGATATTTTTATGAGGGAAATAGTATGATTGCACGGTATTCCCAAGACAATGGTATCTGACAGGGACCCTAAATTTACCTCCAAGTTCTAGAAGGGGTTGTTCAAAGGATTCAGAACGAATATGAACTTCAACACTGCTTATCATCCTGAATCTGATGGGAAAACAAAGAGGGTGAACCAAGTGATAGAAGATATGCTAAGGATGTATGTGATGGACAAACCATATAAATGGGAAGACTACCTACACTCGGTAGAATTTGTCTACAACAATGGGTATCAAGAATAATTGAAGATGAGCCCATTTGAATCACTTTATGGAAGAAAGTGCAACACTCCAGTAATGATCTGGATTATTTTCGGCACGAAATGAGATCGGAGATATGAAAAAGAAATGCACAGGGATATCATAGATATTCAATAATATAACAGAAATGTATAAGAGATGCAACAATAAACATAGATATACAGTAATACACGATTTCTATTAATGAAAGAAATGTATAGAGATTGTAAAAATACAGAGTGAAAGACACACTAGAATGGTGGCAGCTTATCTATGAGAAGAGATGTAACGGCTACTCGCATTCACAAGAAGATGATTACAATGAGGCTCTTAAGGCCTTTTTACAATAAACAGGAATTCCAAAATTCCTAGACATCTAAAAACCTAACCCTAGGAGATGAAGCGCCAAAATTCATGTGGGCCCTGTTTGGGTAAGTGAGTACATCAACTTCCCGGGGTCGTAACTTTTGCATACTATCTTCGTTTTAGGCATGTGATAGCTCATTGGAAAGGTATTGTTGAGGAGATTCATTTTGGGGGCTCAATAATTCCTTTGGGTATCATTGAGAATCTAAATATCGAAAAACATTCATTTGGGTCCTCAAAATGGCCCTGGAAGTTAAAAACTGCTAAAAATAGTAAATTGCCAAAATTTCCAGAAAATTGTTTTGAGCCAGTCGGAAAAGGTGGGTGGCCACCGATATCCACCTGGATAAATCCTCCCTCCTTAAGAAGAAATGGTCTCCATTGGGTTGAGTTTCAGGGGGAGAGGGAAAAGTGTTTGCTGAATCTGCATCTTGGTGAATTGCTTGCCTTGCTGGAGATGTCGCGCTACTCAGCTTGTGGAAGTTTTTCACGAACCTGTTGAGGCTGAGGCCATTCAAAAAGTTGGGCTACATGAGAGGATGATGTGTAGAAGGAATCTTTGCACTTTGTTACAACCTTGTTGACTTGCTTCTGTTTGATAGAAGGTGCGTGGGGCGAGATTGTAGTGGTTGCAGTGTCCTTCTATTCTCCTTTTGAACAGATTGTGAAGAAGCTAAATTTTGCAGTATGAGATACTACCTTGCGACACTTTTTAGGTGGAACAAAATTTGGAACTACCTATGGTATTCTGTAGAGATGAACCCCTAGAGAAACAATGACATTGTGGGGTCGATACTCATAAATAGCATGGCGCTTCCACATATATGGTTGGCCCAAGAGAACATCACAGACATCCAATGGGAAAACATCACATAATACCTCATCCTTGAAGGGTTGGATGCTGTATGACAATCGACATTGTTGGCTGACATGAAGATCTCGTCCTTGGAGAAGCCACCCAATCTTGTATGGTTGTGGGTGTGGTGTTGTCGATAATCCCAACTATTTGGCAACCTCTACTGAGATGAGGTTCTTCTAGCTTCCGCTATCAACAATAAAATGCAGCGGGGTCCCCTTCACCCACATCTGTGAATGGAAAAGGTGCTCTCCCTCTTCAGGATCTATTGGTTCTTCTGGTTGAATTGTTGTGGTTGCAAAAATAGCAGTGGGATCCGCGTCAATGATCTGTCCTTTACCATTATTTTCATAATCAGATTCTGAATCAGGGTTCGACTCTTTGTCTTTGATCTCGACCACCAATGACTGTTTTGAGCGACATTCATTGGTGTTGTGCCAGGGGATTTTGTGGAACTTGCACCATTTTCAAGTGTCCTTCTTTGTCTTCCCGTGACCCTTCTTTTCATGTGTCTTGGATTGGTTTTCGGGAGATTGTTTGTTAGGGCCATATTTGTCATACTTCGGTTGTTGGGGATTTGCAGACCCGAACTCCCATTTTTTCTGGTGCTTAAATTTTTTCTTGATTTTAATAGCATATCGATAAGCAACACCGAGTGATGAGATGTCCAGAAAATCCATTTCATTCTGGATGTATTTGTGTAGAGCCCCACGATATTTCAGAACCAAATGTCACTCGGAGTCTTTGATACCTAGCTTGGTGCACAAGGTATGGAAGGTATTGGTGAAATATGAAACTGCTTGGTCCCTCTCTTGCCATAGTGTGGTCCATCTCATGTGTTGGTCCTCATAGTTGCCAACAGGGTAATATTGTTTCTTTACTGCATCCACAAAAAAATCCCAAGTGGGATCGAGCTCGTATATTCCAGACTCCTCTGTGGAACTTTTCTCCCAGTAAGTTTCCCACCAATGTTTAACATGAGGGTAACCTTTAAGGAGTGCGAAGGTGATCTTTTCTTTGTCGGAAAAATTGTGAACAGAGAAATAACCTTCTAGCAGAGTTAACCATTTTTCTAGGGCTTCTGCATCTATCTGTCCTTCAAATACAGGAATATCAAAATTAAATTGTACCTTGAAAGGCGAGGTGCCTCCAAAGTGGCTTCTTGATGAAGATGCACCTACTGTTATCGGCAAGCGTTGAATTATGTGGGAAAAATTCTCCATCATTTCATCCCTTTGTCGTGTGAGAGCTTGCTCAAGCAACAGATTGATAGGATCATCTGCTCCGTCGTTTTTCTTTTCTTCCACCATTGAGGGTTTCTTAGGTGTGCGAGAGATATTGTCTTTGAGACAAGCTCGAGACCCAACTTTCCATACTCGGACCTCGTCAGGGACATGCACTGAAAAGATGATCAAGAGCAGCCTTCTCTGATACCACTGATCCATATTATTTTCGACACGAAATGAGATCGGAGATATGATAAAGAAATGCACAGAAATATCACAGATATTCAATAATAGAACAAAAATGTATCAGAGATGCAACCATAAATAGAGATATACAATAATACACAATTTCTATTAATGAAATAAAAGTACAGAGACTGTAAAAATACAGAGTGAAAGACTCGCTAGAATGGTGTCAACTTATCTCTGAGAAAAGATGTGACGGCTACTCGCATTCGCAAGAAGATGATTACAATGAGGCTCTGAAAGAATTTTTACAATAAACAGGAATGCCAAAAGTCCTAGACATCCAAAAACCTAACCCTAGGAGATGAAGTGCCAAAATTCATGTGGGCCCCGTTTAGGTAAGTGAGTACATCAACTTCCCGGGGTCGTAGCTTTTGCATACGATCTCCGTTTTAGGCGTGTTTTAGCTCGTTGGAAAGGTATTGTTGAGGAGATTCATTTTGGGGGATCAATAATGCCTTAGAATATGATTGAGAACCTCTATCTCAAAAAACCTTCATTTGGGCCCTCAAAATGGCCCGGGAAGTTAAAAACTGCTAAAAATAGTAAATTGCCAAAATTTCCAGAAAATTGTTTTGAGCCAGTTAGAAAAGGTGGGTGGCCACCGATATCCACATGGATAAAGTAAGATGGGATAATCCATATTATAGAGCAGTGTTTGGGCCAGAGTTTCTCAAGGAAATGGAAGAACAAATGCTGAAGATTAAGAAGAATTTGAAAGTTGTCCAAGACAGGCAGAACAATTATGCTGATAAGAACAGGACCCACAGGGAGTTTAAAGTGGATGATCATGTTTTCCTAAAAGTGAAAGATAACAAAAGTTCCCTGAAGCTGGGAAACTATTCCAAGTTGGCAACCAGATTTTGTGGACCGTTTGAAATCCTATAAAGGATTGGACCAGTTGCATATATGCTTGCTTTTCCTGCTTCCATGATTGTACATAATGTGTTTCATATTTCATTTCTTAATAAATATATACTTGATGATAATCATGTAATCGATTGGAATGTGATTCAGGTGGAGCAAGAAGGCATCTTGCAAGTGCATCTAGTCTGTATATTGGACCAGAAAAGCAAGTAGCTCCAGAATCAAGCTATAGGGAATGTAAAAGTCTAGTGGACCTGGTACGGTGCTAAGGACGCAACATGGGAGCATGAAGATGATATGAGGGCAGAGTACCCACATATTTTTGAAGATTTTGGAAATCTTGTTGTTGTTTTGTAAATAAATTTCACTGAGGATAGTGAAAAAATAAGGGGATGGGATTGTAATACCCCAAGGCTGAGCCCCTTTTGAATTGTAATTTTTTCTTATAGGATGGTGAGCCAAGTGGTTAGAAGCTGAAAGACTTATGTGTTTATTAGGCTGGTGAGCCAGATGGAAAGGCCAATGAGCCTGATTTATTTTGTATATGTAAGTACTTGCATTATTAATAAAAATTATACATCGCTGCATGTAGACCAACCACGAAGAAGAGTTATGGGAGACTAAGCTCCACTAGGTAGGGTAAGGAAAGGGGGAATAAGTATATGGGCCTAGGGGCTAACCTAGGGGGCTTACCTCTAGAGGAATAATATTTTAATATTATTTCCTGAAGACTAAGGTGAACATTATACATTTTATTATCCTAAGTTCCTGGAAAGTGGGACGTAAGCTAAATGGAGTGCATGCAGCTCCAGGAAGACAAGTTTTGACCTGGGCTCATGCAGTTAAAAGCTAAAACGTCAGTTGTGTTGGGGGGTTTGCGAGTCATTTTCTGCCATCCTCTGCTTGAGTTCCCTAGTTGTATTATGTCTGAATTGTTCTTGCCTATGTGTTTGCATCTGCATACCCTCACGGGAAGGTTGGTCGTCCTACCATTCTCCCATCCTGCACGTGAACCCGTTCTTGCCTCTGCATTGTCCAACCTTGGCATACCTCACACATATTTGAAACCAGAAATGGGAAAGTCATCCTATGTTGTTTCCTGTGAAGCCCAATGTAATTGTAGTCGCTTGAGCTGTGTTGTGACTTAGCGTTAAGATGTTGTCTTGTTGGGTGTACATACCCATTTTTCCCTGTTTCTTTTGCTGTCATCCATACCCGACTGTAGCTAAGTCGAAGACTATTGAAGAGGCAGGTTGTCAGGCCTATGAGAAACTCTCCTAGGTGAGATAGTTTGTTGGGAAGTGAGTTCTCCTGGAAGGGAGTCCTGTAGAAGCCACAATACTCTGAGACTTCTAGTCCAGCCTATTGCTGAAGCCCAAGGTAAGGGAGGTGTACTGGCTGATGGACTTGTATTAGTGAAGGTTTATCCTCCTGGGGTGGAGAAGGTTTGTGGGGAATGAGGATCTGTGTGTTGTGGGCATAAGTGGCTCCTGGGATAAAAGATCCTTCCTGTTGCTTTGTGCAACTTCCTTGTCGTCCTTGCCAAGCCTAGAATTCCCTTTCCCTGTGGAGTTTAGTCCTAGCTCGGGGGTGACCTACTGCTAAAAGTGATGAGCAGTGTGGTCTAAGGCTGGGAGGTTCATGGAAGGTCTACATGCAGTTGGTGGATTTACTCCAGATAAAAGATAAGTATCATTGTTTTTCTTAATTATGTATTTTATGCATGTTTTGTGATGCTTGTATGTTTTCACGTATTCCGTTGCATGTATGAATTGCTCTTAATTCTATCTAAGTATGTATGAGGGTAGTAAGTATATGTTAAATGTATTAAATTCATTTAAATGCATATATACTATATAAACTGTAAATTTCGCATGGTAGCATTAACCTGTCTTTGGAGGGCCGGGGATGTTACATTATGAGCTAGCAAGAAACAAAAGATGAATCCAACAATGATATACTATATTGCTCAGAGATATATGAAGCCTTCAAAGAAAACCAGTGTTCCAGAAAGAATGAAGTACATTAAGATCAAGCATTACACTCTCTGTGATGAAGTCTATAAAAGAGAAATTGGTTCTCCAATATATATCTCCATAGATGAGCAGATAAGTAGACATTTTGGTAAATCCTCTGTCCAAGATGAAAGAGTTTTCATACTCACGCTAGATCTTGTGGAGACAACTTCCTTATTGAAAAAGGAAGAGATGACTCCCAGGTTGGGAGGGAGCACTGATGTGTTATTGATTTATGGAAAATCATTTTTCAAGTTCAAAAAATGGTCCAAGATGAGTAGTTCCTTTCCAGTTCGGAAAGTGGTTTGAGATTTATGATGGACAAGCATTTTCCAGTTCGGAAAATGGTCCAGATCAAACGGTCATTTTCATAATGAAAATGGTTCGATGGATTGTTGATGTACCATAGACAATGATTCCCCTTGTGGATAACATGGGGAAGGGTCTAGGATGGTCTCTCTTCTTGACAGTCACTCTCAATAGTGGTCAAGAAGACTAGTCCACCTCGTCCGACAGTCATTCTTTCGAAGCTCACAATTGTGATAAGTTTCGAAGAATGGTTGTTTTGGAGGTTGGTGCAAGACAGTCATTTCCTTAGGAAATGGTCTGGACAATCATTCCCTAGGGAAGATTCATTCTCTCTAGGTTTCACTTTGTTTAGTGCCGGAGGAATGGACCAGATAAGTGAATGGTCCAGGTTCAAAAATCAGGGACAAGAATTCCCTAAGGCAGACTCATTCTCTCCAGGTTGCACTTTGTTTAGTTCCAGAGGAATGGCCCAGATAGGTGAATGGTCCATGCTCAGAAATCATGATAGTTATTATTCCTTGCTTGAGAAGAATAGTCCAAATAAATCATCGTTGATGTTTTACCTTCTGAGGGTAGATGCTCTTTCAGATCTCACAGATGTGAGTGGAATAATGGCCTGGTTGATTCAGTTTATATCATAACAATGTTTCCTATGCAAGTTTATATTAGATTATATGATTGTTATGAAGACTGAATGTCTTCAGACAGTAGATGTATACTACTGTGGTGGATGTGTTCCACTGATTGTGACTATATGCCACTTATCAAGTATCTGTGTGCTACTTGGTGTGGTAGTGTACTACTAGATTGTAGTTGTGTACTACTATGGATAGACACAATTGTGTTCTATTGAATGACAATGTTCTGATTGCCTTGAAGACTATCAGTAGTGCTGGAAATGATTATCAACTAGATGGATGATCAATGGACAAAGATTTCCCCAGACGAAAAATGGTCTAGGACATTTATTATTCTAGGAAATATGTTCGGATTAGAAGAATGGTTCGTGTGTCACTATGTGGAGTGAGTGAATAATCCAACATCATGTTCGATTACTCAGATGGAGTATGGTTTCGAGAGATGATGCAGTTGATGACACTGATAGTGGTGATGGTGCTCATGATCTATCATGAGATAGTGTTGATGCTACCAAGTGAATGGTATGTTTGTGCTCAAGACCATAACCTTCAATATCTCCCTATCTAGGAGGAAGTATTGATATTATGATAGTTGCGGGAGGTATTTATCTCCACGTGTAAACCTGACGAGAATAGAATATTCCGGGAAGCAAGAAGAAACCCTAATTGGTTAATAACCCTAGAAGACAAGTCGGCTCAAGAGAATGACTTGTATTAGGTTATTAGCCTCCAAGAGAAGAAGTCTGCTAAAGGAAAATATTATATACTAAAGAATTAGTACCCAGAATGAGAAGTCAGCCCAGGCAGTCTGCCAGAAGCAGTATAAATACAAGAGGCCAGTATTCATTCTAGCCAGTATTCTCAGAATTGTAGAAGCAACACTTGTGCGCACTGCAGTTGGTCAGTTTGTGTGCAAGTCTAGAGGAGAGCTACTGCAACTAGTAGATTTCGGTTTTGGCTTGGACTATCTCTTGGTAATGGTTTGGAATATTTGATCAGCTCTTGCTACTCTTTTTTGGTGCATTATCCTTGGAGAAATATTCTCCACCTTTTTTTGGCTATCTAGCCTAGGGTTTTCTTCCAGAATAATTTTGTGTCAAGGTTAATGTGCTCGGGGGTGGCTTCGGCCTATGGTTGGGTGAAAATAGTGATATTGTCTATGGTTAAATGAGCACAATCCAATATATTCTAATAGAGAGCATATGCACTTTCATACAAAATGAACCTTATAATCCCAAGGAGATTATATCCATGGAAGACAACAAAATTCCAAAGGGCTTGAATCCTCTAGAAAGTTCATTTTCATCGAGTGATATGGGAAACAAATAAAAACATAAATAAGAGGAGTCGAAAAGGAAAGTGGGTGAAACCATTTCCTTGAGCATTGGGACATCCAATTTCCCAAAGAATGTTAAGATAGGTGCCCAATGTTCCGATGAAGAAAAATTGAGGTTCACTGAGTTACTTCATGAATTTCAAGATGTTTTTTCTTGGTCTTATGAGGATCTTTGTGGTTTTGATCCTTCTCTTATAAAACATTCCATTCCTATAAAAGAGGGTATAAAACCAATCAGGCAAAAATAAATACCCATTAACCCTGCACTGGAAGAAACAATTCAGAAGGAGTTGGAAAAACTCCTAAAGGTTGGGATAATTTTCCCTGTTAAGTATTCCGAGTGGGTTTCCAATTTGGTTCCCATTCGGAAAACAACTGGTCAGATCATACTATGTGTTGATTTTCACGCATTGAATAAAGATAGCATAAAAGACCATTTTCCTCTCCCTATTATAGAAATGATTTTGTAGCAAGTTGCAAGGTCACAGATGATGTCCTTACTTGACAGTTCTTCTGGTTATAATCAGATCAAGGTAAAAAGGACATATAAATATAAAACCACTTTTATTACACATTGGGGCACATTTGCTTATGAACATATGCCTTTTGTCTTATCTAATGCAGGTGCCACTGTCCAAATATCTATGCAAATAGATTTTGACGATTTGATCAGAAAAATTATTCAGATTTTTCTTGATGAATTAAATGTGTATTCAAAGAACCGATCGAATCATTTTGGTCATCTTAGAAAGGTTCTCATGCAATGCAAGAAATTCATCATTTCTTTAAATCCTTATAAGTCTATCTTTGGTGTTACCAAGGGAAATATCCTTGGGTACATTGTCTATGATTCAAGAATAAGCATTGATCCCGAAAGGATTGATGCTATCCTAAATATTTCTGCTCCTACTTCCAAAAAGGTGGTTCAAGCCTTTATGTGTATCATCAACTTTGTTCATAGGTTTGTTCCTGATTTTGTTATAATAGTCAAAACTATTCACAATCTTCTTAATAAAGATTGTTCCTTTTCTTGGACTGATGACGTCAAAAATGATTTCATAAGGATCAAGAAGGCAATCAGTTCCGCACTGGTTTTGGCGAAGCCTCATTTTGAGAAATAATTTATTATATATACTATTTCCACAGAGGAAGCAGTTTTTGCTATCCTCATACAATGTGATGACCAAGTTAACAAAAAACTAGTAGCTTACATGAGTCAAAGCTTATCAGATGATGAATTCAAATATTATTATATTGAAAAACATGCTTCCACTCTTGTTAAAGAAGTTGAAAAATTTCGCCACTTTATCTTAGGTAAGCACACGTTGCTAAAAGTCCCTTTACTTGCTGTCAATTTTTTTCTCTCATAGACTTATCTTTCAGGGAAGATTGCCCATTGGCTTGCCAAGATCTAGGAGCATGGTTTAACTATTATGACTTCTAAAATCATTAAGGGATGTGACTTATCCCTTCACTTAGCTCAACATGCTAGAGAAAGTGAAGAAATTGATGAACAAGATAGCTCTCTATCAGCAATATTTTATATTGACAGTCAAATCCTTCCTATAGATGAACATGTTGATATTATGGTAGCTGCGGGACATATTTACCTCCATGTGTAAACCTGACGAGAATAGAATATTCTGGGAAGCAAGAAGAAACCCTAATTAATTGGTTAATAACCCTAGAAGACAATTCGACTCAAGAGAATGACTTGTATTAGGTTATTATCCTCCAAGATAAGAAGTCAGCTAAAGGAAATATTATATACTAAAGAATTAGAAACCAGAATGAGAATTCGGCCCAGGCAGTTTGCCAGAATTAGTATAAATACATGAGGCTAGTCTTCATTCTGGCCAGTATTCTCAGAACTACAGAAGAAGCACTTGTGCACACTGCAGTTGGCTAGTTTGTGCACAATTTTGGAGGAGAGTTGTTGCTGCAACAGCTGCAACTAGTAGATTTCAGTTTTGTCTTGGACTATCTATTGGTTATGGTTTGGAATGTCTCATCATCTCTTGTTACTCTTTCTTGTTGTGCTATCCTTGGAGAAATATGTGCCACCTTGTTTTGGCTATCTAGCCTAGGGTTTGCTTCCAGAATAATTCTCTGTCAAAGTTAAGGTGATCGAGGGTGGATTCGGACTATGGTTGGGTGACAATAATGATATTGTCTATGGTTAAACAAGCACAATACATTATATTCTAACAGGTTATGGGCCCACAACCCCTTCATTTAGTATAACCACTGGAAGGGAACATAGCCATAAAGATACTAAGCTCATTGAATAACTTCCGCTAGGGTTTCTAGTAGGAGTAGTTACTAAACCATTGCCGCTAGGGTTACTATAAGGTGTAGTTGAAGAAACCCTAACCCTCTCATTGAGTCACCTTAAGTGAAGGGATTGACCTAATTTCGGAATAGACTAGTGTGCCCTATCCTAGAGCATCTTCTGGTACTCTCAGCAAGCTAAGACATCAAGTTTGAGTTTTTCGTCAAATCTAGGGTTGACCAAGTCAAAGAAGCCATGACTTACTCTATGAAGTCATAAAACAAGTTAGAAGGAGCTTCTAACTTCATATCATGGAAGACAAGGATTGATCTCATCCTTGCCAAGAATAAAGTGTTGGATATCATGAAAGGGAAGATTGTGGAACCAGAGTTTGAAGAAGGAAAAGAGAAGGAACTACAGAATGTTGCAGTTATGGAGAAGTTCAAAGACAATGACATCAATGCCATTAGTGTCATAGTGGATTCTATAAAATACCACTTGATACCCTACATCTCCCATCATGATTCATCTAAGAAGATGTATGATGCCCTAACAAACCTCTTCTCAGTCAGAAACATTGGACAAGTAATGAGTCTGAAGAATGAGCTTTGCGACATGAAAATGAATCAGGATGACAACATAAAATCATACTTTGTGAGTATCTCTCAGTTAAGAGATCAACTACAATCTACTGAAGAGATCACCTCAGAGAAGGAACTGGTAAATATAGTACTCAATGGTCTTCCCAAGACATGGGATGCATTTTCCGCAAGCATGAACACAAGGAAGGAGTATCCTACATTTGAAGAAATTTGGAATTTCCATGCACCAGAAGAATCAAGGATCAGTGCAAAGGAGAAACCCCAAAATAAATACAATGATTAAGCCTTCACAACAAATTTCAAGAGTTCCAGGAATAAAAATAAGTTTGGCTCCAGGAAGAAACCAAATCAAGAGAAAGATATGTCAAGAATGCAATGCTTCAATTGTCGAAAGTATGGTCACTACAAGAATAATTGTCCCGAGTTAAAGAAAAGGAAGGAAACACATGAAGCATCAATTGCTGAAGAAAGGGAACCCTCAAAGAAAGCCAAGCAGGACAAAACATACTTCTTCTTCTAAGACAAGGTGACAATACTCTTCATAGTTCTTGTACATACCATGTTTACATAGTTTCTGTACATATCCTGCATATCTATTTTCTATAAAATAAGATGTTCAAAGAGAAAATATACCTATGGAAGAACAACAAGATAAGGATTGTTATCACAATGACTATAAGACAAGGCAATACACATGAAAGGATGAAGTACATCAACAACCCCTGGTAACAATTCATGTGGAAGTTATTACATAAGTAACAACTGCAAGATAAGTCGAAATCATAATCAATCTTGAAGAAACCTAGAAGAAGTAAGGACAAAAAGAATTCAGCAATCAAGAGGAAATTGGAGAAATACTTATGACACTTTGTCGAAGGCAATAAGGATGTAGACGAAAGCATGGACTCTGTTAGATGGAGAGAGTCGATTATATATTTCCAAAAGAAGAGCATGCAAGAATTAGGAGGGAGCTAATCCTAAATAATATGATCCATTGAAGATGATGAAGTATCTATCCATGTTCCCATCAATGGTAGCAACCATGAAGAGCAACACATGTTCAGTTTGATTTTAGAAGAAGTCTTCTTCGAAAAGAAGCCTTAAAGTATCTCTAGTTGTCCATCCACATCCATGATCCTATGATGAAAGAAATAAGTTGGAATCTTCAGGACATGGAATCTATAGAAAACTCCATGGACCCAAGAGATAAAGAGAAACATGAGGAAGAACATGAAGATTCCAAGAGAGAAATAAAAGCCAGAACAACCAGTCATTGTATCAAGAATCACAAGACTACCAGCCTGATCTGAACTCACTAAAATAAATCAAGCAGAGGAACTGAAATTTGTGATGAAGAACAGTGTATGGAAGACTTATGAATGTAAGCATTGTGAGATCCAGAACTAGAAGTTCTCTCAGATGGAGGGAAAAGACTATGATGATTTCTTGTTCCAGTAAACCATACATACCTCTACATGAGCCATTATATCATCTGCAATATCCATGGGTTGGAGTTTACATCAGATGAATGCAAAGATTGTTCTCCAAAATAATTGAACAAAGAACATATGTAGAACAACCTCAAGGCTTTAAGGTATACCAGGAAGAGACTCTTGTATGCAGATGGAAGAAGGTCTTGTATGGATTCAAACAACTTGGTAAAGAACCTCCAATGCATAGTAGAAGCATGGTGAAAAACCTTCTATAATAGAGATATTTTTTCAGAATGGTTACTCAAAAGCTCAGGATGATGGATTTATAATCCATGATAAACCCTCATGATGGAAGAAGAAGTACCACTTGGATATATTCCAGTTTGACCCTTGTCACGATGTTATGAGATAGCAGGAAACAAAAGATGAATCCAACAATGATATACTATATTTATCAGATCTCTATGAAGCCTTCAGAGAAAACTAGTGTTCCAGAAAGACTGAAGTACATTGTGATCAAGCATTACACTCTCCATGATGAGTCCAGAAAAGAGAAAGTTGTTCTCCAATATATATCTCCATAGATGAGCAGATAAGCAGACATTTTGGTAAAGCCTCTGTCCAAGATGAAAGAGTTTGCGTACTCAAGTTGGAGCTCGTGGAGATGACTTCCTTATTGAAAAAGGAAGAGATGACTCCTAGGTTGGGAGGGAGCACTGATGTGTTATTGATTTATGGATAGTCATTTTTCAATTTCGAAAAATGGTCCAAGATGAGAAGTTCCTTTCTAGTTCGAAAAGTGTTTTGATATTTCTGACATATAGGCATTTTCTAGTTCGGAAAATGGTCTAGATCGAACGGTCATTTTCGTAATGAAAATAGTTCGATGGATTTTTGATGTACCATAGACAATGATTCCCCTTGTGTCTAACATGGGGAATGGTCTAGGACAATCTCTCTTCTTGACAGACACTCTCAGTAGTGGTCAAGAAGATTGGTCCACCTCGCTGGACAGTCATTCTTTAGAAGCTCACAATTGTGAGCAGTTTCGAAGAATGGTCCATTTTGGAGGTTGGTGCAGGACAATCATTTCCTTAGGAAATGGTCTGGACATTCATTCCCTAGGGAAGATTCATTATCTCCAGGTTGCGCTTTGTTTAGTACCAGAGGAATGGCCCAGATAGGTGAATGGTCCAGGTTCAACAATTAGGGACAGGCATTCCCTAAGGTAGACTCATTCTCTCTAGGTTTCACTTTGTTTAGTGCCGGAGGAATGGCCCAGATAGGTGAATGGTCCAGGATAAAAAATCAAGACAGTTATTCTTCCTTGCTTGAGAAGAATAGTCCAGATATCTCAGCATTGATGTTTTACCTTCTGAGGGAAGATGCTCTTTCAGATCTCACATATGTGAGTGGAATAATGGCCCAGATGATTCAGTTTATATCATAACAATGTTTCATGTGTAGGTTGATATCAGATGATATGATTGTTATGAAGACTGAATGTCTCTAGACAGTAGATGTATAGTATTGTGGTGGATGTGTTCCACTGATTTTGACTATATGTCACTTATCAAGTATTTGTGTGCTACTTGATATGGTAGTTTACCACTGGATTGTAGTTGTGTACTACTATGGATAGACACAGTTGTTTTCTATTGAATGACATTGTTCTAATTGCCTTGAATACTATCAGTAGTGTTGGAAATGATTATCATCTAGATGGATGATCAATGGACAGAGATTTCCCTAGACGAAAAATGGTCCAGGACATTTATTCTTCTAGGACATATGTCCAGATTAGAAGAATGGTTCTTGTGTCACTCTGTGGAGTGAGTGACTTATCCAGCATCATGTCTGATTACTCAGATGGATTATGGTTTTGAGAGATGATGTAGTTGATGACACTGATAGTGATGATGGTGCTCATGATCTAATCATGAGATACTTTTTATGCTACCAAGTGAATGGTATGCTTATTCTCAAGACCATTACCTTCAATACCTCCCTAGCTAGGAGGGAGTGTTGATATTATGGTAGCTGTGGGAGGTATTTACCTCCATGTGTAAACATGACGAGAATAGAATATTCTAAAAAGCAAGAAGAAACCCTAATTATTTGGTTAATAACCCTAGAAGACAAGTCAGCTCAAGAGAATGACTTGTATTAGGTTATTAGTCTCCAAGAGAAGAAGTCTGCTAAAGAAAATATTATATACTAAATAATTAGAACCCAGAATGAGAAGTCGACCCAGGCAGTCTGCCAGAATTAGTATAAATACAGGAGGCCAGTCTTCATTCTGGCCAGTATTTGCAGAACTGCAAAAGCAACACTTGTGCGCACTGCAGTTGGCCAGTTTGTGTGCAAGTATGGAGGAGAGTTGTTTTTGCAGCTGCTGCAACTAGCAGATTTCAGGTTTGGCTTGGAATATCTCTTGGTTATGGTTTGAACTGTCTGATCATCTCTTGTTACTCTTTCTTGGTGCGCTATCCTTGGAGAAATATGTGCCACCTTTGTTTGGCTATCTAGCCTAGGGTTTTCTTCTGAAATATTTATCTGTCAAGGTTAAGGTGATCGGGGGTGGCTTCGGCCTATGGTTGGGTGACAATAGTGATATTGTCTATGGTTAAATGAGCACAATACATTATATTCTAACAGAAAATCCCTAGTATAAATATATGGTGTTTTACTTGCAAAATCAAAGGTGTCCAGATAACTGAGATACTCATCAAAGGAGAAGGATCTATCTTGAATCTTCAAGATATGTCATTTTAGGAGACTTCTTGTTTAGGAGATTTGCTGATGGAATGTTACTTCACTCTGTGAATAATGAGAAAGCACAAAAATTGTTACAAGAGACCCATGGATCTTCAGATGTTGTTAGTCATATAGGAGGCCACTTTTCTACTAAAACTACTTCTTTTAAAATGATCAGAAAAGGGTACTATTGACCTTCAATTTTTCGTGATTCTTATATTTCCGCAATATCTTGTGACAAGTGCCAGAAGTTCACTGGAAAAGAACGTCTTTCTGTCATGCCTTTACAACCTATCCTCCCTGAATTTCCTTTTTCAAAATGGGGTTTGGACTTTATTGATCCTATTAATCCTCCATATTCAGCAGGGCAAGTTTTTATCTTGACAACTACATATTATTTTACAAATTGGACTGAGGTAGTCCGACTTAAGCATTCACAGGATGAGCAGGTGATTTCTTTCCTTGAGACTAATATTTTTTCCAAGTTTGGTCTTCCCTTAGAAATTATTACAGACAATGGTTCCACTTTTATTTCTGCTAATATGACTCAGTTTCTAGCTAAAATCGGGGTTAAACATTTTACCTCATCATCTTATTATCCCCAAGGAAATGGGAAAGCCAAGTCTACTAACGAAAATATGGTTAGAATTATCAAGAGGCTCATTGAAGATAATCCTCTCCAGTGGCACACTCTCCTCACTTACACCCTTTGGGAAGATCGCACTACCACCAAGGTAAGAACTGGTTGCACTCCCTTCCATCTTGTTTATGGTCAAGAATCTATTATGCCTAACAAGATGGAACTTTATTCTCTAAGGCTGATGCTACAGGTTGAAGAATTAAATTATTCCAATATCTCCCAAAGGATAAATGCACTCTTGGATTTATAGGAACAAAGAAAGTTTTCCTTGGATAACATAAAGAGAAGACAACAAGCTGTTAAAAAGTATTTCAATAAAAGTACAAAGGTTGTCAAATTTAAGGTTAATGAAAAAGTCTTGCTATGGGATTTAGCTCATGTTGATAGAGGAAGGCATTCAAAGTTCCAAAATTTATGGCTAGGTCCTTGTAAGATCGCTTTTGTCATGGGCACAAACTCTTATATCCTAAATGACTTAGAAGAGCGATTGTTTTCCTATAGTACCAACGGTTCCCACTTAAAACACTATGTGGAACCAACTTGAAGGTTTAAATGTTGTATGGAATTTTTTATGTATTAAAGTTTTGTTTTATTGCTTTGATTTTACTTTGTTGTTATTTCTTTCTGTTGTTTATTTCTTTGACTTCTTTTCTTGTCATAAATAAAAATGTTGGATCCGTTTTTCCACAAGGACATTATTCTGCAAGTATTGTTAATCAATAAAAATCAGGTTACACATCTGTCAGGATGTTTCCCCTTGAAGACATCATTGAAATTGTTATCTGCTTCAACTGTTGTTAGATAAGATAGTTGGTTGTATCCCTATTTATGCTTTCCTTTTCTTCCATCCGCTCCAAGATTCAAAAGAGCACACCAAGAAATTTTTCTCCTTGAAGTCAAGAATTATTTCACTATGATTAATTGAATGATTATGCATACATGGATAACCTCCCTCATACTTAACACTTTCCATGAGTTATTCCCAAAATCCCAAATCATTTTTTCCCTTAAACCGTTGACTTCCCCTTGTTGCATAGTCATTCTGATGTCTATTTCCTTGATCTAATGTTCACCTTGTCGGCGAAACCAGACAATTTGAGTTCTTAATCTGTTGGAAACATATTTCCCTGTGGAGTCGCCAGTTTGTTGACGCTTAAAATCGCAACGATGAATACTCCTAGCAAATGATTTCTAATCTCTATTATTTATTTATAATAATAATAAACTAGTAGGTGGGACCCCCTTGTAGAATAGTGGCACTATGATGGATGTGTTATGCCTATATTTTTGTTTGTTTTTATAATGATTCTGACATGGTCTTCTACAGTTGATGATGCAAGTCATGGTTTTATTTGTCATGGCAACACAAGTTGGTTGGTCAAATGTGTTATTGCTATATGGTTCTGATGGTCACTTGAAACTCATGGCAATACTATGGATAAAAGGATCATCTTTTACACATGTTATGTTTATGCATTAAACATTGATTAATTATTTTATATATGATCTTATGAAAAAGGATAATGTGTGATGTGGGAGCTTAAACAAAAAGAAAAGAGATTATATACAAACCTTAAGGTATATATGATTGACACAAATGAAGGGTGATGGACCTAGCTGATAGACTTATGCACTTGATTAAAGGATTATTTGTGAGGAATATATGGTAACGTTATAGCATATGGTTGTTGTTAATATTTTGACACGATTTAGGGTGGTGCACTATGCAATGGATATAGCATTGGATATATCAATGAATGTTGTTTGAATTAATGGTTGATGTTATGGTGTATGGGCTGAATTGTACATTGAATTGAATAGGGTTGGGGGAGGAAGAGGCGTGCATTTGTTGCACGTCACTCAAACAACCCTCGAGCCCGTCACCCTAGCCATAGTTGCATTTGGTTTTTCAACTCTAGTGGTTGTGGAGGTTCCGCAATTTATGGTTTTGAAAGGAAAATACAGTCCAACTCTTCCCTCAAGCGATTTTCCAGGTATGGCTCCTTTAATTTCCATCCATGATGGTCCCTTTGTGTTATGAATCAATTTTCTTGGCTCAAGATTGCATGAGGTCTATGTTTTTCTTAAATTTTGACTGTGTATCAGTGTTGTGCTTATGGTTTCTTTTGTGAATAATCTGGACTGTTGGCGTTTTAAAGGAAAAGTATGGATTTTATTGTTGTGAGTAGCCTGTGCATTGGTTTTTGTTGGTGTAAAACATGTCGGTCATCTTGGGGTTTTACTCTGGTTCTCTGTGGAAAATTATGATAATGGTGTAACAAGCTCTGAGTTTTTATTGTGTGGGTTTTACCACCAGTCTAGTTATTAGGTGTTGTCACTCCTTTTCGCCTCGGTCATTGTTATGTTCATTCCTTAGAATTGCAAAGAAAATTTTTAAGAGTTGCACAGTTCTTTCTTTTTCTGGACCGAGCCCGAGATATCATTTGTCATGGCATTACCCTCACTATCACCATGTTGGAAGAATTGCATAGTCAAGTTTTCATCGCCCAAAACTTTGAATGGAAGCCTATATATGTGTTGGGTTGGCCACGGGTTGTGATCGGGCATTCTTTACACAGTGATTATAAGAATTCTCCTCTCTTGTTATCCATTGGAGGTGGCTGATTGCTATGTTTGGTTACCCTCACTATCAATATTTTGAGTTAAGAGTTATGTGTTAGTGGTGAATTTGGAAAGGGCATAAGATCTCTATTTCTTCAAAGATTATTTCTTGATTATCTGTTGTCACTTCTCTGTGACAACTTGTTTTAAAAAAAAGGGCACAGACTCTCTGTGTTTTCTAAGACTCTTCCTTGATTGAGCCATCTCTTGTACCTCTCTGCAATGAAGTTTTTGAAAAAACATGAAATGTCTGTGTCTCAAAGATTATCTCCTGTGGTCAAACTATTTACTCTTACCTCCATTGTTGTGTTAATCCCTAGCATGATATTGGTCCCAACAAGGTTTAAAAGGCACCTGTGTATGATTGGTCCATTGAGCACGTCTTGGTTATGTTCTCCTCAGGCACTATTTGACTCTGTATTTTGTTGGGCATTTTGTTTTGAAGGAAATTTGTACATGAATCTCATGCTCAGAGTTACATGTTTTTTGGTTAAATATTATTGTCGAATCAAAACTTGTGTTGATTATATGAATGAACACCTATGTGTGATTGAATCGGGGCACGATTATGAGTTTTAATACAAATAGATTATGGTAATTAGTGTTGACAGTTGGAGGTTAATATTGGGCCTGTCCTTATTTGAGTTTAAGAAATAAATAGTTGGATGTGGATGGATGGAATCACTATGTATATTTTGATTTTGTTTTAAAAGGAAAAGGGTTTAGCATTGGAATATAACAGACTGTGGCTCGAAGGGTTATAATTATGGAATTGGCAATGGTGTTATTATGATGTTGCATAGATAATACAATTGGAGGTTAATACTGGGCCTGTCCTTATTTGAGTTTAAGAAATAAATAGTTGGATGTGGATGGCTGGAATCACTATGTATATTTTGATTTTGTTTTAAAAGGAAAAGGGTCTAGCATTGGAATATAACAGACTATGGCTCGAAGGGTTATAATTATGGAATTGGCAATGGTGTTATTATGATGCTGCATAGATATTGTATAGATATGAAGGCTGCTATAACTGAAGTATTCTGGGCATATGAATTGTCTTTTATTTAAAGTCAGCAAGCATTATGTTTGTAAATAAGGGACAGTTAAATGATTTTGGTTTTAAAGTGGATGCTTATTGGATTGTGGTCTGAACAAAGTTATGGTTTTTGTTTGATTTAATTTATTTTTTATGAACAATATATGTATTATTCCCTCTCATACTATCACTTTTTTCACTCATTATACCCCCCTCACTGATCTAAAATTGAAGAAGACTTGTATTCTTGAAAATATTTGCAAGTTAAATTTATGTGTTAAAATGAAAATGGATCAAATTTGCAACACAATTTTAATAGGATTTACTCATTCAAGATGCATATAAATAGTAGCATAATCAATGAACAAAAAACACATAACACAACAAATGATAAAGGAGTTCGCCCCTCTCTTGGGCTACATGTCCTTGTCCAGCTTCCAATGGATCATTTGTATTATTTACTCAAAGTGCTCAAAAATGTGCTTTAAAATGCTCAATATGACAAATAGACTGCTCCAATGGCTTTAGAACGTCCAAAAACCCCTAGCTGGGCTTTTTCGGCACCTCGTTTGGCCAAAAATTGAAGTAGATAGGCTTCCTGGAAGTCCCCCCTTCAAGCTTGTTGTCTCTGCATCTACAAAACACACCTCCTCTGGCTCAACCTAGCCCACACGAATTTTAAAGAGTAAAAACTTGGCACCAGGTCGGACTTAACTATCGAATAGTTACGGGCCGGCCTTAACTACCAAGGCCCGTGGGCAAATGGTCACCACATGACTGCGCGCTATTACATAATAGGGCTTAAGTTTTAAAACCATTGATATAACCATAAGGTTTAAACCCACGCATATTCACGTTGGTCACATGTCATATCAAACCACGCACATTTCAAATGATTATAACATATGTTACGGTGGGTCTAACTGCCGTAGCACCGGTCGTATGCAATACAACATATAACCACGGGCCAGGGCTTAGCCCCCACCCGGTTCATGCCCCAACACACATTTATACAATGTTAAATATATTTCAACACATTTATATATCAAGTAACATGTGTGGTCACGCCAGTTGGCGGCCTTTCCCAAAGCTTTACCCTGCCCCGGAGGTCACGGGGTCGATTCCTGCCAAGTGCAAAAATTTTAACCAACAAACAGGTGACACGTGGCGGCCATTGATTGGGCCACGTGTCGCATTCCCATTCGCTACCAACAAACCACGTCACATGCCAACTGTCCAATAACTACCTACCATGTGTCGTACGGCCTGCCATGTGTCATACGACCTACCACATCATCATCCATATGGACTGTACGGACTATACAGTCAGCATCCCTTTTTTTTGCGTGTTTGCCATTTTGAACAAAACGTGATATATATCGTTCCTGACGTCTGTTTGAACCCAAATGAGTTGCGTTGGGTTTGTAACGATGGGGCCTACGCTCTCGTTAGATTTGAAGCAATTCCAAGCACTTTGAATTTTTGAGCAAAATTTGATCCCCTGATCACACCTCCCCATTGGAAAGCTTTTGGACCTCCAAAAGACTATTTTCATTCTATTTGAAGATGAGGGTATAGTTCCCTCACTCTTCCAACCTCAATCCACTTGGCTTTGCTTGGATTTGTACCTTTAAGACCAACTTGAAGATACTCCACATTTCCTCGTTTTGAAGTTCGCATTCTCCTGTCAAGGATGGTGTCTTCATGAAGTTCTGTAAGATATTCTGAGGAAAAATCATCTATAGAAGGAATATGAATATGCTCTCCTTGATCATCAATCAACGAAGGCTCATACAATTTCAAATTCTCAACATTAACAACTGCATACATTTCCATATAAGGAGGCAAATCTAAACGAAAGGCATTGCTACCAATCTTGTCGATAATCTTGAAAGGACCATATCGAATCGGTTTCAATTTTTTACCTTCTCCTTTAAGCCTCTCCTTA